>JAVSCE010009563.1:0-405216 GCA_032199065.1 Smutsia gigantea
CAGCTCCACCCCCATTAGCAGAGGGATGAGGAATTCACATTTTCTAGAACTTTCTCTCCCATCATCCCAAAAGGCAGAGGTGCGGGTGTCCCGGAGGCTCGGGGAGGACCCAGAAACCATGTTCCTTAGAAGCGGCATCATCAAGGGCCCCCCTGGGGGCAGGGCTGACCCCGACTCTGGCCTCGCTAGGCACGCCCCTCTCCTGGCACCCAGGCCAGGCCAAAACCAGGGTCCCTAGAGGGCATGGGCGCATGGCCTCGTCACCTCTGGCTCCGCACACCCCTGGCCCCTGCTCCCACATGGTCAGCAGCAGCTACATGCAGAGACCCACTGGCCAGTGAGTGGGCCCTGCAGGCCCCGGGGCCCCTGTGGGGCTGCCTCCTTCCAGTCACAGCTCCGAGGACACCACCTGCCTAAGGCAAGGGCCAGGGCCTCCTCTGTTTCATAGAACACAGAGGCAGCTGGGGCAGAGGGGTCAGAACCCAGGCAAGGGAGACCCCCCGCCCATCACCAGCCCCAAGGCCCCCTTCTGCAGGGACCCCTGCAAGAGGGCCAGCACTCACGCCCCAAGGGCCTCCCACCACCCTCACGTGGCCCAGCTTCTCTGGCCCTGTCCATGCCACTGGGCCAGAACTAGTGTCCTGTTCCCCTCTGGAGTGGCTGGAAAAGTTCCAGAAAGTTCTGGAGGAGGAGAGGGAGAGACTCTGGAGGCTGACCAGGCAGGGCACCCAGAGGTGACAGCGGCTCCTGACCAAGGCAGAAACTACACCAGTGACCCCTACATGGGCCACGAACACCAATGGAGCAAGGTGGCCCCAGTGGCCCGGGCCTGGCTGCCAGGGGCCACCTTTATGCCAGCAGTGCCCCATTACACTCAGGTGACCAGCCCAGCAATGGGATGATGGGTGCCCCAGGTGTCAAGGGTCCAGTGGCAGGCCCGGAGCAGGACTGAGGGTGATTTTGGCCCCTTTAGGCGGGTAATGGCCCAGGCTCGGCTTCCAGACTTGGTGGGACCCCTATCAGCCATAGGGGGACCATCTCTGCAGAAAGGAGGTCCCAGTCTGGGGGCCGGGGCAGGGCCCCATGATGGCACGCTCCTCCCTAGCATGGAATGCTCTGGCCCAGAGGGAAGGGTGAGGTCCAGGGAGATGGAGAAGGCGGGAGGGCGGGGTGAGGACAGAGGGAGGCAGGTGGATGGAGGAGGAGGCAGGGTTCAGGTGTGCATGGGCGGAGCAGCCCGTCAGCGTCCAGCCTGGCCCAGCTCAGACACTGTTCCGCACCCGGGGTTGGCAGACCTGGGCAAGGGTGGCCTGAGGGTGTCTCGGGCCCCCCCCGTGTGTCCTGCATCCAGGCAAATAAGACCCCCTGGTGGGAGCAGCATGGAGGAGAGCAGGTCACCTTCAGAGCTGGGGGTGCTGAAGCCCTCCTCCCCAATGGCTCCCCAAAATATGCCAGTTCACCAGTGTGATGGCTCTCTGCACCCACCCTGACCACACGGTCACAGCCACCAGGAGCTGTAATTTGGTTCTAAAAGGGCCGGGGGAGCGGAGGGGTGGGAAAGCTGTTCCCTGAACCCACAGGCACCTTTCAGCAACCAAGACCCCCACCAGGTCCAGACACAGCCCACCTCCCATGCCCCTGCTGTCGCTGTCCAAGGAGGTGGCCAGGCTCCAGCCGGCCTGCCAGGCAGAGTGGCTGTGTGTCCACAGTCCCAAGGCCTGCAGGACTGGGACCACAGCATCCTGGGGGCCGGGGCAGGGCTGAACATTGGAATACCAGGCCACTCGCTCTCACTGCTGGTCAGGTTTTGCTAATCAACCCTGCCCTCACCCCGCAAGCCCCACTAGGCCTCAGCATTCTCGAGGCTCTGGGCACTGCTCCAGGCGCGTGCAGCAGCACAGATGTGACCAACCTGCCCCTGCACGTGGGGCTGGGACGCGGGAGGAGCCTGGGGAAGGGCGTCGGGTCCTCTCTCTGCCCCTTTGGGGGCAGAGCTCGAAAGAAGCCAGACTCCCTGCTTCCTGACCGACCTCAGGGTGCGGACCTGGGGCTGCCGAGGGCTCCTCCAGGTCAGTGTGACCAGGGACACCGCGGGCTTCCACAGAGCAAGGCAGTCGGGGTTCAGAGGGGAGGCCAGCCTGCTTCCCGGAGGGGAAAGTGCTCTGTAATTCTGCCCTGGGTGCTCCTCAGGCTCTCGGAACCAGGAGCAGCAGCAGGCCGGGGCCCACCTCAGTCCTGTGGCAGCAGCCAGCCTCCTGCTAGCTCAGGGCACGGAGCCCGAGTCAGGGGGCCACAGCGTCCCACTCTGAGGGGAAACACTGGACTGGAGATACACACACACACACATACCCGTACAAACCTGCAGGTGTGTGCACACACACACACTCGGTCCTTCAGGTGATGCTTGTGAAATCAGATGCCAAGGGAGCTGACAACTTCCACTTCCCACTTCCTTGAGCTCTCGGGGTCTGGAATGTTCCTAGAACCAGGCGCTTCCACAGCTGGGCCCCTGGGGCAGGGTCTGCACCCCAGACCCACTGCGCTGGGCCCAAGGCCTGCAGCAGACTCTTTCAGACACACCCCTGCTCTGCCCCGTCTTCAGGAAGCCCACAGCAGGTGCTGCACATGGGGGTCTGTGGGCAGCGGCCCCGCCAGGGCTTGCGTGTGGTCACCTTTCCCTTGGAAGCACCAGCTGCTCACCAGTTTTGTCCGCAGTGACTCAGTAAGGAAATGGATGGAACTTCCCAGCCACAGGGCTGGAGGGCTGGAGGGCTGGAGGGCTGGAGGGCTGGCAGGGGCAGGTGGGTGGCTGGGGCGGGGGGCTGAGCTGCACCAGGAGGTCCTCTCTTGGGGAACAGAGACCCCTCCGGCCCCTGGAGCACTCATGGGCCTGGGGAGTCACAGGGGGTGCAGAGCCCAGTGTCTCTAGAAGGGGCCAAGCTGAGTGTGAGTCCGGCCAGCCCTGCTGGGACTCTGGGCAGGGTTGCCTCACCAGACCACAGGGGTGGCATCCCAGGGGACAGGAGCAACTGGGGCTGGAGCTGTGCCCACGAGGGGAGGTGGACTCAGACACTGACATCAGGCGGCCTCTGACCCAGACCCCACTGCCAGCACAGGAGCAAATGCTCTGCCGTGAAGGTGGAGGCCGGGCCTGGAGGAAGGGCACCAGGGCCTCTGTGGACCAACCCTCCAAACCATGAGAGCCCCAGCTCAGACCAGCCTCCCAGTCATGAGGAGCTGGGTCCCACGCCTACCCCGCCAAGGAGCGGCCTGGAACACATAATTCTCAGCCCGTGGACCCTTCCTCAGGATCCACAGCTACTGAGGGACTGAGTCCACAGGCCCAGAACATCCCAGATATAAAGCCCAGGCGGGTGCCCACCTCAGCAGAAGTGGTGCCATCTGCCCACTGAATCGCGTTAATTACACAAAAACCACACAAGTTCTGCTTCCTCCAGGAAAATCGCTTCCCCATTTAATACTCAGTCTCTGCTTGCGACAGCTCTGCCAGCCTTGCCCAAATTAAAACACAGCTGTGACCCAAACCCAAAATAACATGCCAGCATGCACCATGGCTGTGTGTCGCTTTACGCCCAGAAAGACCCCAGCTGCCTAGTATGCAAAGAAGTCAGGCAAGATGCTGTCCACCTCCTCCTGCAGGGCCGGACTGGGGCAGCCTACGTCTGAGCCCCACAGCTCTAGGGCACCGTCTGGGAGCTCGGCTCCAGGTCCACCAGCAAGCCCAGCTCCACCCTTTCCAGGGGGCTGCTTCTGGCCAGGGCCCAAGAGGAGCCACTGCCCTGTTTGCCCTCCAGGGACCCTGGGAGGAGATGGACACATCAGCAGAGCAGGTGGACACCAGGTACCCAGGACATGCAGGGCAGGGTCCCACCTCTGCCCCTCTGCCCGCCCTGCATGAGACCCAGGAAGGCGGCTCCCCCAGTGCTAAATCCATCCTACAGACACTCAATTCCCAGCCCACCCAGAGGCCCTTACAGGGACACGGCCTAAAGAAAGGGCAGAAACGCTAACTCACAGACGACAGCTAGCCACACACTCACACCCACATACAACCTACTCCCCCCCACCCCCAGCAGTCGGCAAGTAGCAGCAGGGAGGAAACAGGAGCTCAGAAACAGACACTGTGATCCTGGTGTCACACAGCAAGCTGAGGCTGGTCACATCTCCCCAACAATCCCATCAGCCTGCTTGCCTGGCTCTGCACTGGGATGGGCTGAGGCCCCACAGCCTGTCCCTGATCAGGGAAGAAGGGGGCCTGGGCACAGCGTCCCCCACTCACCTAGCCACCAGTCAGGATTGGCAGTCAGTAGCAAGGATGCCCCATCTTCCACATCACCACTGGACACAGACCTGAGTGGGGCAAGAAGACCCCTCCTGCATGGTCCCAGGGTACCCAGGGCCTCCGGCTAGAGAGACACAGGTGGGGGGCCATCCTGCTGCTTTGCTGGTTTCCCTCTAGCCTCTACCACACTACCCTTCCAAGCCCCAGCTGGGCCAGCCCCAAGTCAGCCAAAACAGGACAATTAGGATGACAAAAGTGTTTTCAGAAACACACATTACAAAGCCCCAGGGCAGAGTCTGGCTACAGTGGCTGGACCTGCAGCCACCCAGGCACAGACGCCTCGGAAGCAAGGAACAGTCTTCCCCGTCCAGACACAGTGGGAAGGGCTGGGAGGTGAAACTGAGCAAACACCTGTGTGGCCCTCCAGGGCACTCACCTGCTGTCCGGTATCGTGGCTGGTGTGGCCCCCTCGGCCTGGGGCCCAGGCTGGCCCAGGAGGCCTGGAGTCTCTCCGCTCACCAGGAAGGAGGGTGACAGCCCATAGCGGGAAGGCCAGAGTGGGAGGGGCCTTGGGACCTTGGAGGAACACGGGCCTGGGGACCTGGGCACCAGACTGGCAGGCTCTGTGAGAGAAGTGAGGTGTGGGCCAGCCTCCCCACCTGGAGGTTGCACATGCCCTGAAGTCCTCAGCTTGCTGCTGTACCCTCTTGGGGACTGGGGGCTGAGGAGGAAGCAGACAGGTAACCAGGAGAGGGTGAATCCCAGGGGCCAGGTGTCTGACACCTGGGACCAGGGAGGCTTCCTGGAGGAAGTGCCCTCTCCACCTCAGGTCAACCATCCTGACCTCAGGCTCTACCTCAGGTCCAGCTCCCTGCTGCGGGACCCCTGGGTCCTCATGCCCTGGGTGGGGTCCCAAGGTTCCCTGGTGGCCCCAGCTCTGCCACCAGCCCCAAAGACAGCAAGGTCTCTGTGGGCACACTCATTCTGCCTCCCAAAGTACTAAGGAACTGCGGCATATGGCCAGCACAGCAGGTGGCTTAAACACTGTCACCGGCAGCCAAGAGTGACAAACAGCCAGGGCAGGGGGTCCAGTATGATGGGGATGCAGTCAGCAGAGGCCCCGCGGGCTTGGCCAGGGGTATCAGGGCGCAAAGGCCCTGTGCAGGGAGGGGAGCGGCTGCAGAGCCCATGACTCACCCCACAGCAGAACAGAGGAGTGGGGTGGGGGGCCAGGGAGGGCTGCTGGGGTGCCGGGGAGGGATGCTGGGATGCCAGGGAGGGCTGCTGGGGTGCCGGGGAGGGCCGCTGGGCAAGGCCACTGCTGGCTGCATGGTGGGGGGTGCCTACAGAGACAGTGTCCAGCAGGGGTGAAGAGGCTGACGACAGTCTCCTGGGGGGGAGGAACCAGGGTAGGGGGTAGGTCTGCTGGCTTGGACCCTGTTCCCTGGCAGAGGCGGGTCTTGGCAGGGGCCACCCTGGAGGGGACAGCCTGAAACTGGCCAACCCCTCTTGCAGAGACGTCTGAGGCAGCTCCACGGCACACCTGCCCCTCGTGGGAAACCAGCCTATTTTGCATGACAGCCAAGAACGGCTTGAGGGCCTTTGAGCTTCAACCCAAAGCAGGATTTGGCACAAGAGAGCTGACAGTAAAAGCCCAACCCTTAGGAACAGTCCCTGGGGTCCTCGGGGTCAGAAGCCCTCCTGCAGGGCATGCCTGCCTAACCCTTGGAGAAGGCCAGTCTCGGCCAGGCCCCTCTGCTTACCAGGGAGGACCGGTGGTGGGTCCGGCCCCTTGGCCCCCCCGACAGGGCCTCACCCAAGCTTGTGCAGCAGGGGACGTCCTGTTGCCTGAATGATACAAAGAGAAAAGGTGGGGGCTCTGGACAGCCACCGCCCCCATGGGCCCTGGCCCTGCAGGGACACTAACATGGTCACACCGAATGCGCCCACACCGGTGTCCGGGGCGCCTGCCAGTGACTCGCCAGGGCCAGCTGCACCGTGTCCCGCTGCCACCTGCGCCACACGTCCTTGGAGGAAGCAAGAACCTAACATGGAAATACCAAAAAGACAGTTGACCAGGAAACAATGGAAAAGTTGACTGCGGTCTGTCCTCAGCTGCCCTGCCTCGGGTCCCAGAGGTCCCTGAGTGCAGATCCTATCCTGAGGCCTAGGCGTAGGGGGTTGAAGGCCTCAGAGCAACTAGACTTTTGCTCCATGCTGGCCTCAGGGTGCGCACACAAAGGGAGCTGAGGATGCAGTCCCCCGGGCTGTGCAGGACAGACAGGCAGGGAGGCCACAAAGCCACCGCCGGGGTCCAGGGGCCCCACAGTGGCTCCTTCACAGAGGCCTGACCAGGGCCCAACTCACAGCGTGCTGCTCCTGGCCAGGCCCCAGGGTGCCCGCAAGCCAGAGGAACTGCACAGACATCTCCAGGACTGAGGCCATGTCCTCCCGCCGGCCATCAAACTGGGGCAGCAGGGCCTGCAGGCGCTCACAGCTCACTGAGATCTGCTTCCTGCTTCCGGGCAAGTGACAAACATCCATGAGTCCACTGACCTCGGTCAGAGGAAAGGACTGAAGCCACCAGAACCCCCTCAGCGGAGCCTTGGGGACTTCTCAGGGAGAGGAACCAGAAGATCAAGGACCCTGGCTAGCCCTTTAAGTGGTCTGAGCCCTCCAGGGATCCGTGTCAGGGTAGGACCTGGCCCTGACCCCAGGGCCCCAGCCACAGCCTAGCCAGATGTTTGCACCCCCCATGGCCAGCCCAGGCCTGGACCACCACTGCCTGAGGGTGGGGTAGGAGTGGGCTCCGTGCACAGTCTGGGGTCTAGAGGTCCCAGTGCATGACCTCCAAAAGCCCAGGACCTCAGGTCAAAGAGGGCAGCTGCACTGCTGGCCCTGGAACCCCCCACCCCCGCTTTTCTTGTTTGCCTTGGGGACATGCTAGCTGTCCCCTTACAGCAATGGCTGCACAAAACTTTCCCAGCTGCGTGAAACCCAGCCACAGCCACAAAGCTGATGTCCTCTGCCGCCGCCTCCCCATCCCTGGCCGCCCACCTGCGCTCCCTCTCGCTGAGCACTTTCCGCGGGAGGCTGGGGGGGGGGCCCTCGGCCACCACAGGCACCGTGACCAGGCCGGGGTCCTCGCAGAACTGGGCGCCGCACGCCAAGCTGCCAAGAAGAGTTGTGAGCGCCATACTCCATGAACCCCAGAAACGCTGTAGGCCCAGAGGCCCCAAAGGTCGTCTTCGGGGGGCAACTGGGTGGTGGGTGACAGGCAGGGCCTGAGTCGCCCAGGAACTCGGCCCGGAACCCTCTCCTCCCCCAGGGCCGCGGCTCTGTCCCAGGTGGGCACTGCTGGTGGGAACGGGCACTCAGCTCCATGTGAACTGGCAGAAGGGGGTTTGGGGACATCAGCATCCCAGGGCACGGGCACGGGCCTGCCACCCGTTCCTCACCTGCACCCCACGGAAGCGGGCTCGGCGCCCGGAGACGCCATAAGCTCTGAACAACAAGGTGCAGGGAGGCCTGGGACCCCACGCGTGGCCCTCCCCACCCCGCGTGCGCGGCCCGCAGCCCCGCCCACCCACGTGCCCCACCCACTCAGCACCTCCCACGCCCACGCATGCGTGTTGCCTCCCCACGCACATCTAGCCCTCCCCTCGTCCCAAAGCTTCCGGAGGTTGTCAGAAAATGGCAGGTTAGGTCGCCCGCTCACAGCCCAGCAGGGCGCCCGCGTAGGGGTCACTCACCCCACTTCCAGGGGGGCAGTCCAGCTCCTGTTGTGTGCTCTCCCCTCACCCATCCGCCAGTGGGTGCCAGGAGGGGTGCAGCAGGGGACAAGGCACCCTGGAGTCTAAGATGATGCTGTGAAGCTGGGCAGGCCCTGAGGGCTGGGTCGGGGAGCCCGCTGACCACCTCACGCAGGGGCCGTGTGCTTCTGTGTCTGCAGGGAGTGGGGCATAGAGCGCCGAGGCCCAGAAGGGCTGTGGACATGCAGTTTTCCAGCTTGTAAGGGCCTTGGCTTTTATGCGCACTGTGAGGAGAGCCGGGCTCTTTGCCCTTGGAGGGTCAGTGGTGCCCAAGAGAAGGCAGAGCTGGCGTACACCCAAGAGCGGGTGCACAGCCGGCAGCGGCACCGCGGGACGGCCCCAGCTGCAGCCCCACAGCCTGGCTGCCTTTTGCCCTCTCCCTGCTGATGCCCGCCTGGGGAGGGACGGGTGGGCCAGGGTTCAGGGCCTTGGCTCTCATGAGGCAGAGCAGAGACAAGTTTTGGTTTTCGTCAAGCCCTCAAAAATGCCACCTGTCTTGTCAGTCTCACCTTGCTGACACACTGCTCATCTCTCACCAGCCAGCCCGCAGGGCACCCAGATAGGAGTCCTGTGGGAGGCCGAGTCCTTCCTGCTGGGGGCTGTGCCTGGCCGGGACGGCCGCAGAGCATCCATCTCTGTGGTCCGAGGGAAGCCCCTAGGAGGCCCAACTGCTGACGAGGGGAATGGGGAGCAAGCTACACCCCTTCTGAGCACTTTGGGGCAGTGGTGTCCCCGCCCAAAGCATCTGTGCTCAGTTTGCTGTCTTTTGGAGGCAAACGGGCAGCTCCTGAGACCAGGAGGAACATGCCATGTGCTCTCCAAATCACCTGGCCCAGCTCTTCTCTGGCCACCCCCACGCGAGTCTGGGTTGGAGCCCCAGACTTTGAAAAAAAGCTGTGTGGGCGATGCTGCGCAGCCCCCCACCCCCATGTGGCTACCCGGCTCCTCTCCCTTCGCTGCCCCGCTGTCTCGGGCTCTGCGGCACTCCTGGTTCAGTGAGGGGCCGGACTGCACGGCAGACCCACCAAGGCTCCGGACGCGAGGGACAGAATGTAGGGCCCCGCATGCCCTAGCCCTGCCTCAGGCTCCCCAGCCTGGGGGTCTGTGTGAGGGATCCTGCCTCGGGACCCTTTACTTCCTGGGATGCCTCCCAGAGCCGGCATCCCAGGGAGGCTGGGCTGCGGCAGGAGGAGGCCGCTGTGCTGCCTGCCAAGGGGCCCTTCACACCCCGTTAAACGGCGCTCATTTGGGGTAAGAGCCGGTGGGCTGCCTCGCTCCCGCCTAAGGGGTACAGTTGACCCTTCCCTCTGCCCAGACCCAGCTAAGGCCAGCCCCTCCAAGGAGTGGTGCACACAGACAGGGTCTCTCTGCAGGTTTCTGCATGAATGACCCGTGTCCTGGGTGGTGGGGGTGGGTGGGTCAGAGTGGAGATGCTGACCGGCCCTTCAGCCAGCTCAGAGCCACGCAGGCCCAAGCAGCACGGTGCGGTAAGGCGCAGAGCCCCCGCACTCACGGAAGACCCTGCGGGACAGAGCCCCCTCCCACCACGGAGCCTCCCCCAGGGCGAGTGGCCCAGCGGCGTGCCGGGGGGTTCTACTCATTAAAGAGCCGCCTAATGCTTCTTGCGCTTAGGAGGGCTCCGCGCGTCGAGATGGGGCGGATGGGGGTGCGGGCGGACCCCCGCCCAGCGCGGTTCCCGCCGCAGCCGGCAGGAGGCGCGCCCGATCAGGCTCCTGAGCCCCACCCAGCAGCAGGCTTTTTCCCTAATCGGAGAAAAGTGCTGTTTCCGCGCAGAGGAAAGAAATCTGACGCTTCCGACTCGCTTCTCCCTCGGTCCTGGGTCCGAGCGCCGCCGGCCTGTACGGAGAGACGGGGCGCGCAGCCCGGGGGGCATGACTAGAGAGACGTAGGCGGGGACGCGCCGCTGAGGCCACACCAACCGGACCTTTGTGTTCGACGACGGCCGATGCGCCTCCAGGTAGGGGCTGCCGCGCCCTTCCCCAGACGGAGGGACCGTGGTCGGGGCAAGCGCTATCGCCCAGGGTCCCCAGCCCTCAGGACCCGCGAGCGTCCTCCGCCGACCACCGTGGGGAGTAGGGGCGCCCCTCAGGAACCGACTGGGCGAGGGGGCGCTTACCCAGGGCCAGCAGGTGCCCTGCCGGCGTCTGTCTGGCTGCGCCCTGAGCGCGCTGGTGGCCAGAGCGCGGCCATTTGCAGACAGGGGCGGGGGGTGGCGGGGTGCTCCGAGCCCTCCCAGGCGTGGGGAGATGTAGCCGCCGGCTGGGAAGTCGAGGCGCTCTACGTGCCAGAGGCGCTGCGTTGGGTGCTGCGAGCCAAGCCTGGCGGAAGGACCCGTCGAGTTGCTCCCACGTGAGGTGGCAGCTGCGCCCAAGTCGGGTACCAGAGCAAGGGTACCCCACACAGAAGCGGATTTTCAAGGGCAACTCTTCCCAAGAAGAGCCCTGGTTGGTGTGGGGTGCAGGTGAGCTGTCGGATGAGGGCAGGAGTCCCGGTTCCAGCAGCTTGGGGATTCTTGGCTGGTCATTTCTCTTTCTGGGGACTCCATTTGCCTGTGAATCAGAGGGGAGGATCAACTGACAAGGGCTTCCAGGTGGCCTGGGCGCCAGCGCCATGGGCCACCTTTCCACCCAGCGTCCCGAGATGCCTTGGGGCTCCAGCCCATCCAGGTGCCCAAAGGGCTCTGCCCCTGGAGGGGCCCAGGAGGAACTGGACGGCGCAGGCCAGAGGGGGTATGCCTCAGGGCCCTGGTCCCTGGGCCCCGCCCCCACCGGCCGGCCACATACGGGAGCCGAGAAGGGGTGGGCGAGCATGCCTGAAAGGTGAGCAGCTGGGCTCAGGCCAGGTGCTGCCAGTGACTGTCTCTTCCGAGGGACTCGGTTTCCTCGAAAACATAAAGTGGGGATGGTCTTTAAGAACCATTGCTGGTGACACGTCGAGGACAGGGTGGCCCCTCCCCAGGGACAGTGCCAGCCTGGCGCCTACGGGATCCTGGGGGGTACGGCCTGGGGTGAGGAGCAGGTGCTCCGAGAGCAGGCCATCACCCATCACCGGCGGCATCCTTGGGAAGCAGAGTTCACAGTGAGTGAGTGCTGCATGGACCTTCCTCTGGCCACTCTGAGGGGTCAGCCAGGTGGCATCCATCAGGTACACAGTAAGTGGCCCCGAGAGGATTCGTGATTTCTGTCATCTTGAGGGTCAGGCATCCCCCTCTGCCCATCCCATTGGGGAGCCGAAGGAGAAACCTCAGGGACAGTTTATAACTCGGCCAGCCACCCTCCCCAGCTGGGTGTCACCCTCCCTGGTGACCCATCTCCACTTCACCTGCCCCATGTGACCACCTGCTCCAGGCGCAGTGGGAGCTCTATGTCCTCAGAGTCAGAGCCTGGTGGATTCAGTACCCCTAGACACCTCCATCCCCCCACCCTGGCACCACCCTCCTGTGCTGGGGACAGTCCCTCCTCCCTGCTTCTTGGACTGGCCTCTCCATGCAGAGACTCACTGTCGTGCAGCCCTGTCAGAGAGGCTGCCCGGGCCTAGGGAATATGGGACAGGCCGGGTGAAGACCTCGCAGGAAGGCCAGGCTGGCTGGGGGAGTAGAACCTGGCTGGGCTGGGGCGGGGGCAGCTGAGGCCAAGGCTGCTGGCTCAGGAGGGCAGGCTTCAGCTCAGAGTAGGAAGGCCTTCCGGCCTCATGAGGGTCCAGGTAGGGAGTTCTTCAGGGCAGGTTCCTGCAGCTGGCTTCACAGTGGGCCTGGAGCCTCGTGGCCTGACTTTGCCCCCTGCCTAGACCTTGCGTGGGTCTCTGCACTGAAAGGAGTGGATGGTGTTAGCCATAGCACTGTGGTCCAGGCAGGGCTGGGAGTGCTGGGTAACCTGTCTTAGCCCCACTGTCTGCCCCAGTCTATGTCCCCGGCCCCAGCCTGGTGGAGGCCATCCCCCAGGCTGTGAGGCCACTAAGTGGGGGTCCCAGGAGGGCTCCTGGCTCTCTGGGCTGCAGGAGTCTTTGCCTTGGTGCCTGGACCCTGCCTGGACCCCATTACTGTGGGGTCCCAGGCCCCTGTATGGTCACTGCATCTCTCTCCTGTTTCTACCCCAGGCCTGGATGCCTCTGCCCTGGAGGTGAGGCTGTGGTGGGACAGGACAGCCGAGGTGGCCCCACATCCTCCCAGGACCCTTTTCACCAAGGCCCCTGGCCTGGCCTTTCCCAGAACTGCCACTTCCCAGCTGCCCTGCCCCCTAGCCTGCAGGGGACCCTCTGCGGCTTCGTGGTAGAGGGCGCAGAGATCCGGGGCCGGCATCCTTCCAGGATTCGTGCCTGGCCAGAGGTCCCGGCCAGCCCTCCAGGCCCATATTAGGGAGCAGGGCCTGCAGCGCAGCAGGAAGTGAGCCAGGCCCATGGGAAAGTTTCCCAGGGCCAGAGGCCCAGCCCAGCCCTGGCGGGCAGAAGGGATGGCTCCCTGGTTTGAGGGGGCTGGGGGGATCTCGGAGGTCTGCCTTCAACCGAGCTGGCTGCAACGGCAGCTCAGAAGGACAGAGGTGAGTGAGGAGGGCTTCGAGTGTGGGTCTGCGGGTGTCACATATCTTCCTCTCGGCTCTTCCGCAGCCTCAAAGCGTGTGGGGTGTCCCAGCCTGGGTCTGCTGGACCCCGATGGTACTCAGGATGGTCCTGGTATGACGGAGTCATGCTCCGTTGGTGTGACTTCCCCTCTCCTGCAGGTTTGTGATCGAGTTATAAACTGTCCCTGAGGTTTCTCCTTCGGCTCCCCAAGGATGTGGGGATCTGCAGGCTGACCCTGCACCAAACAGGGTTTCTCTGAAATGGGAATGTCCCCTGAGTACCCCCAGCCTCCGTGGGTGAAGAGGGATAATGGTTGGGTACGTGCACACGTGGCCCCGGACACACACAGCTGGGTGTGTGTGCACCTGCATTCCACATGGAGCGGTGGGGCAGGGCGGGTGGGATGCCCCTCCTTGACTTTGAGGTGGTCCTGCCCTGCCTGGTGCTGGCCTAGGTGCTGGCCTAGGTGCTGGCCTAGGAGCCCCAAGACAGGTGCTGGCCTAGGAGGGGCATCCAATCGCACGGGGAGGTGTAGGGGTGTCTCGGGGATTCTCCGGGCTGTGTGTGGATGGGGCCACCATGCTCGCCCAGGCCGCTTGCTCCTACGGAACTGGGGCGTGAGCCAGGGGCCGGCCCTGGGAGGTGCCGTCCCTACTGGACGCTGGTGAGTTCAAAACGTCTGTGGAGGACACAGGCAAGAGCAGGGGGCTCTCTTCCTGGGCTGCGTCCCTGGAAGGCCTTTCCCGAGAGGCCTGCTTTGTCCTTCGGCCCCCCCGCTGCGGGGCGAGCTCTGCGTCTCCTGCCGTCGCTCTGGGTGCGACCGGCCCATCCTGCATGGGTAGTGGGGCACAGAGGCCACCCCACCGTGACAGCCCAGCCTGCTGGTGGTGCCCCCACGGGTCGGCAGTGACATAACCAGAGGCTCCCTCCTGGGGACCTGGGCTCCTTCTGTCCAGAAGAGGGGCAGACACCACCTCCTGGCTGGTGGAGGGGGTGCAGGAGCTCCTGGGGACCCAGCAGCCATGGGAGGGTGCTGTGGCCAGGGGGGAAGCCCCACAGGGTGCTCTGTGCCAGCAGGTGCCAGTTGCCAGCCATCCCAGAGGCTCGACTCCCCATGGCCCTAGCACGTTCCTCCTGTCAGCTCTGACCCTGCCAACCAGCTTGAGCTGTCACCCATCACACGGGGACAGGGCATGAAACCGTGTTTCTCCCACGTGGTGGGCTGGTGAGAAGCTGGGGGCAAGAGCGCAAGTCAGGCCCACCATCCATGTGCGGCATCCGTCCCAGCTGCCCTGGGGGATAGGAGGCCAGCCCTACAGCCGGGCAGTGGCTCCTGTGGGCTCCCAGGGCCCGTGGTTGAGGACTAAGGGGACCTGGTGGCCTGAGGACCTTCCTGTACTGCCTTGGACTCCCTGACCCTGTGTATTGTGGGGGCAGCCAGGCCCGGGGGGGTCAGACACCTCCTCCACTGACCCACGCTACCTGATTCCCATTCTTCTGGGAGACCCCTGTGTGCTGACCCCTGGTCCCAGCTCAGGCTCCTGCCCTGGCTGGGACAGTCTCCGGCATGCACAAGGCCCAGGAGAGGCTGGCAGTCTGGTGTAGTGCCCTCATGGGGCTGTTGGGGCACTGTGACCTCGAGGTGATGCTTGCCCACCTAGGCCTCTCCTCGGCAGGTGTCCAAGGCCTTGGGGATGTGGTGCCCTGTGACAGAGATGGTAGCCCTCAAGGGTGGGAAGCAACTCAGCCTTTGCCCGTAAGCAGAGCAGCCCCTGCCCATGGGATAGGCCCCCACTCCTGCCCATGGGATGGGCCCCGCCAAAGCCTTCAGAGACCTTCCCAGAGACCCTGGAGGCTGCTGCCGGACACCTCTCGGCAGGTTCTTTCTTGGGAAGAGCTCAGAGTCTCAAATCAGCAGCAGAGCCTGTAGGTGCCGTGAAGCTCAGAGTTTCACCCCACCCGGCTGATACGGGGGCGCCTAGGGTGTGGGAGAACCAGTCTGCAGGTACTGGCTGGTGTCTGAGGACAAAGGAGGGGAAGCTGGCCAGGGAGGTGGGTTCTCTGGGATGCTGAGGGCTCAAGGCTCTAAGGGGCAAGGGTCAGCGCTGCCCCAGCAGCTGGGCTCAGGTCCGTGTGCAGTCAGTTACCAGGCCCCTCCAAGCGGCCACCGTGTGTCCAGCCAGGGTGCAGCGACTCAGGTGGCTTCAGCCAGAGGATGGGCTGGCGGTAGGACCAGGCACGGGTCCCAGGCGCCCGGGGGTGAGTGCCGGGCCCTGCCACCTGGTTGTGGCCTTGCCCCTGAACACTGAGGGACCCAGGCATGCTGCCTCCCAGCTGGGGGACATGCCGCAGGGGAGCATTCCTGAGAGGCCGGCCCAAGTCCAGGTGGGCAGTTGGGCAGGTAGGGGGGAACCACAGTCCCCCATGGTTCCTGCCTCCCTTGCGCCCTGGGGGTGGGCCTGTGGGCTCACGGAAGGCTAGGGGTGTTGGGGGCTCCCCACGCCCACACTGTTACCAGGCCTTTCCTCTGGGCTTGTTTGGTCACAGAGAAAGCTGCTGTATGTACGGCGTCAGTTTTGATGACGTTCCAGTTTGGACTCAGCTGAACCGTGCATTCCGAGCTGTCACTTTGGAATTGAGTGCATCTCAGAGATGGTGGTGAGCGGTCCTCCACGGCGCTGACGCGAAGCCCCTTCCCTTAAAGAGAGGGTGGACATTCCCCAGAGCAACTCTGGCTTTTTAATCACCATTTAAAGGAAGCACTTAGCTTTTCTGTGGTGGTTGGCGGAGAGATTCAGCAGCTTTCCAGTGCCTGGGCCCCAAGCCCAGCACTCAGCTGCCCCCCACGCAGGTGACCCTACAGTGTTCTCAGGACTCTTCTGGATGGGGACGCATGAGCATGGGCACACTCACACACATGCATACGCACCCTTTCACACCCACGCACACATGTGCATGCACACACATCCCCATCCCCAGTCCTCCTGCCAAACATGGCCCTCCGGGATTCTGGGAAATATTGGACCAAACACGAATGTTTGAAGGGGTCCCTCAGTCATGCCCTGGCCCTGGGCTGGTCACCTCGGGCATTATAAGCAGTATGGGCTCCTAAAAGGAGCCTGGGGCAAAGAACATCTTCCCAGGACATCACCTGCCCAGCCTGAGAATGCGGCTCCTCCACAGAGGCCTGCCTGGTGACGGGCCCCCGACAGGGCCTGGGGGCTCTGCCTGGTGAAGCTTGGAGGTCGACCCCTTGGTTTTCTCCTGTCCAGTAACACAGGTCTCCTCGTCCGCACTGTGGTTAAGGCTCAGCCTTTACACCCCACCCCTGGCCACCGCCCTTGAGCTGCCACTGTGCCGTGGGGAAGGTCTGCAAACTGGTCAACTAATTTAGCATGCAGACCCAGCTGTAAACAATACAGTAAAAGGCAGGAGAGATTCCACCTTAAAGATAAGATTGCATCTTAACACCCAGGAAGTTTAAGAAGTAAGATTCTTAACTTATTCTTTAGCAAACAGACAATAACTCAGCCCACCTCGGGGGCTGGGCAGGCGGGCTTGTTTGATCTGCTCTCTGACCAAGACGCCGGTATCCCACGGAGAAATCAAAGCAGGAAGTTCCTTATGTTAAGTTAATTCTAAATATTCAGGGACCACTTAACAAGTCCACACCCCTAAGCCTTTTTTCACATTCCCAAAAATCCTCAACTGCCTATAAAACACCTAGACAAGGCACCACTACAGGCTCTCTTGTCCCCTCCTGGCCTGTGCCAGGAGCTCTGTCCTCTTACTGTATCTCTCAATAAAAGGCTCTGCCCCGACTCTCCTACCTTTCTTCAACTCTGCAAACAGGAACCCCAGCATCAAGAGGACGGCTGTGAGGGACGACTGTGCAGGCAGAGAGCCGAGAGGATGGCTGTGTGGACAGAGAGTCCCAGAGAACGGCTGTGTGGACACAGAGCCCAGAGGACGGCTGTGTGGACAGAGAGGCCCAGAGGACGGCTGTGTGGGCAGAGACCGGCTTGCTGCATGCAGACTCACTCTGAATGAGTGGGATTTTAGTGACTGACCTGCCACCGTGGAAATAAAGTTGGGTATAACCCTTCCACCCCAGGACTGTTTTACTGTCATTTCTTTGGTCACACTGAATCCACAGTGAACTCGCCTGGGGCTGAAATCCATTGGCAAGACATGAATACTAAACAACTATCCAGTGCTAAACCTGAACTTGCCATGAAATGTTTGGGAGTAGAGTTGCTGGATCATGAGCTTCTAATGTTACAAAAGACTACCAACCCTTTTCGCCAAGTGTCTGCACCAATTTACATTCCCACCGGCGACACCAGACAGCTCTCCTTGCCCATCGCACTGGCACTGGGTGAGTCAGCTGTCCATTCTAGCTGGGCGCGGGAGGGAAGGGTGGGGAAGAGCAGGGCGCCGCAGCTTCTCCCCACCTCTCTGATGACAAACAGTGTCCAGCACATTTCCCGGTGCTTATTGGCCACTCACACCCCTTCTTCAGGGAGTGCCTCACATTTGCTGCTTGTGTTTTAACTGGGTTGTTAGGTGTTTGCTGTTGGTTTGGAGGAGTTCTTCATATATTCTTCACAGGAGCTCTTTGCTTGATATATGTAAGTTGAGTATGTCTTTCCTCATTTGCAATAGAATCATTTGATGAAAAATTTTAGCAATAAAATGAAAAGGAATTCCCATGGACTTCAATCCTCTGAAATGTGCTGAGACTTATCCTATGGCCCAGGATGGGGTGTGTCTGGACGTCTGCCCCCAGCCCTGAGGGACGCGTGTGCTGCACGGAGGGCTGAGCGTGCCATCCTCTGCACGTCCACGGGGTCATTTCTATTAAAAACTATATCGTTACTAACTTCTTGTCTGATTGTTCTGGCAATTACTGTCGAAGGCCCCCAGAGTTATCAGGTCCTAACGTGACTGTGACGTCATGTGGAAAAATTGTCTCTGCAGGTGCGTTTAAGTTAAAGACCTTGAGATGGGAGATTGTCCAGAATGGTCTGGGCAGCCCTGAATGCCATCACAAGTGTCCTTACAAGAAACAGGGAGAGGGAGATTGTTTTTGAAGTGTATAGACTTTATTTTTCAGAGCGATTTTGGGTCCACAGCCAAATTGCGTGGCAAATAGAGTTCCCATATGTGACCTTTGCACAGTCCCCACCCCCCATTAGCAGCGTCCCCACAACGTGTCACTTTTTTTATAATCAGTGAACCTGTACTGATGCATCATTACCAAGGCCCACGGTCCACTATTAGGTTCACTCTGTGGGTTTGCACAAATGTACAATGACACCCACCCACCACTGCAGTGTCATACAGAAAATCCCGCAGCCCTAGAAATCCACTGAGCTCCACCTACGCATTCCCCTTCCCTGGCAACCACTGATGTTTCTATTGTCTTCCTAGCTTGCAGCAGAGGGCAGTGTGAGGGGGTGGGTGCCCCAAGCCAGGCCTGCCCAGGGCCCCCAGAGCAGGGAGAGGCAGAAAGGACCCTCCCTGCAGCCTCCAGAGGGACCCAGCCACCCCACACCTTGGTATCAGCCAGGGAAACTTACATCAGACCTTCGACCTCCAGAACCTGCGAGGCCAGTTTGTGCCGGGCAGAAACGCTGCTGGTCAGAGAGGCCGGGGAGGCCAGGTGGGCAGAGCTGATGGCCTCCGCTGTCCTCTGACCAGGGGTGGAGCATCCCCCCAGGCCCAGCCTGCCTGCTGTAGGCCCTGTGAGGCTCCTGGCCCCACACCTCCTCCCCCTACCACGGTCCCTGTCCTACACATCCTCTCCAGCCCCCAAACCTGCCCAGCGCCCAGGCCAGGGCCAGGGTACCTGCCTCTGGCACATGGTGCTCATTAGCACACACTCATGTTAGCAAGAGGCTTCTTTTCTGGGCATGGAGCCCTCTGAGGACATGGGCACAGCAAATGGCTTTCCCAGCTAAGAATGCAGTCGTCTCTTGTGCAGTGTTGGGGCCCCATGAGCCCCTGCACTGGACCTCCACTGCCCAGTGGTCAGGACAGCCAGGTTCGGAAGCCCCATCCAGAAGGCACTTCCTGCTCCCAGGGCTCCCTAGTGGTTCTGGTCCCCCTGGGGTCAGGTCTGGCGCCCCCTCCGATCTCTCCAGCACCCTGGGCAGGTGCTCACGGACTGCAGTGAGGAGGCCTTTGCAGGGACTTGGAGAGAGACCTGGGCTCATTCCGCTGTATCTTGAGGAGGAGGAGTTGGGCTGTGGCTGCCAGCAAAGGCGCCCACGAGGCACAGAGGGAGGGAAAAGGGGCGAGAGGCAGACAGTGGCGGGGCTGTGCGCCTGGATGCAGCCACACCTGAGGTCAGCCCCGCCCCAGCGCCTGGCACAGGTTAGTCAGTGCACTCCACCTTATTGCTCACACTGTGTGTGCACACGTGTAATGTTTTCTGTCATTTCAAGCCAAAACGAATACCTTTCTGCATTATTTGAAAAGGTGAAAAAATAACAAGTACACTTTGTCACGCGGCATAGTTTGTGACCCGAGTCACCTGAAAGCACAGCGTGGGGTCCCTGCTCCTGGCTCCCAGGCAGGCGCTCAGGGTCGGGGGCTGCCTCCATCGCTGGCTTTGCATGTTTCTGCAGACCCCCCATCAATGCAGAGGGAAATGACCCCCTCTGCAATTCTGACAGGCACAGGAGTCACGTTTTGAAGGGAACACCTTTTATTGAGCAATAAAGGACCACGGCAGGGGTGTGGGCAGAGGGGTCCCTGCCCAGGGTGGGGGTTCCTGGGCCCTTCCTGGGTGTGGTGGCAGAACCCATCCAGGCAGCCCCTGCCGGGGGCAGGGAGGCCGCACATTGGAAGCATGGGTGGTGGTGATGGGGTTCCTGCAGTGTGGAGGGGAAGGGAGGACTGGGGAAAGGGCTTCCCTGAGTCCCCACACGTCCAGTTCTGGGCCCCCAAGCTGCTGAGGCCCCGCGTCTCCGCTCACTGTCCATGCGGGGCGGTGAGGGGGAGGTGGGGGGCGGGCCTGAGGTGGTGCTAGGAGGGGAGGGGCGTGGGCTTGGGAAGGCCGGTCAGGGGTCAGGGAGCAACGGCCCCAGCTCCCAAGCGTGCCCCCAGCCCCCTGGCCCTCCGAGCAACTCAGGCCCTGCAGGCCGAGCTCCAGGCAGGGGCACCCACCTGTGGCTGGGCTGCGGCCTAGTACCTCAGCCTGTGGCAGCCACCTGAGGGCAGAGAGACGGGGGTGAGCCCCGGGCCCGGCCCCCTGCCTGCCTGTGACTGCAGGACGGCCACTGAACCGAGGGGCCCTGGGGTGGCACTTACTGGTGGTTTCCACAACCATAACCTGGTCCTTGTGGAGGCCAAGGCCTTCGCAGACGCTCTCAAACACGGGCAGGAGCCTTTGACTCGTGGTGGGGTTCCGGACTGCGGTGAAATGCAGGACAGTTGGGCTGGGGCAGGGTGAGCCATGGGCAGCGGGGCCATGGAGGTCTCAGATGGGAGGGGGTGCCGGGATTGAGGGGCACTGGGGGTGGGCCATTGTGGGTGAAAGGGTGCCATGGGGAGAGAGGTACCCTGGGGGATACAGGGGTGGAGGAGTGCCCTGGGGGGTGCTGTGGGGAGAGGGGTGCCCTGCGGGGTGCCGAGGAGGAGGGGCACCGGTGCTGTGCTCTCTGGGACTGAGAGGGAAGTTCTGTGTCTTGGGAAATTTTTGAGCTTGTTTGGGGGAGGAGAGAGAGAGAGGGAGAGAGACCCCTCATTCCCCTGGGATGAGGGAGGAGTTGGTGACGCCCCCTCCCTCCAAACAGCGAGGAGGCACGGCCAGAGGCAAGCGGGTGGTCATGGCGGGGCGGCGTGTCTGCACATGTGTGAGTGAGTGCGCCGGCTCTGGGGGGCTCCTGCTCTCCATGGAGGGGCGCCCGTACCCAGCAGGCCAGCCAGCAGGCTGCTTGTGCCCTCCTACTGGTTCGTCACGTGGAGATTCGGGAATTCTGTGGGCTTCATTTTTGCCAAGTAGAGGTGGTTCTGTCCCCAATCTGTGGACGATGTTCAGGCTCAGACAGGCCGGGGGGATGTGTGGGGCATCCCGAGGGTGACCGCAGGCCCGCCCGGGAGGGACAGCTGTGCACTTTCTGGGGCCAAGTCCCCATCTGCAAGGGGCAGTGCACACCCCTGCCCACCCCGCGGGGACCTGGCGCAGGAGTGACCTCGGCCCCCTGGGAGCAGCTGCCAGAGCGCAGGCAGGCCAGGGGCCCTGGGGGCCCGAGACCATCTGCCTGCTGCTGCCGCAGACACGCGGAGCCGTGGCTGGGGCGCCCCTGGACCCATGCCATGTGGCTCTAGACCTGAGGTCGCCCAGAGCGGATCCGTGCTTGTCCACACACACTCACATTCCAGCGTGAACGCTCCTGTGGTCTCAGACTTGAATGCAGTGAGGGACAGTTTCCTGCACTGGTCTTCTTGCCTGTGGACACAGGCAGGTGAGGTCCCTGTCCACCCACACCTTTTGTTTTTTAAGTTGAGGTATAATTTGTACAGTGAAAGTCACTGCTTTCAGAGCACGGTTCTAGAAGTTTGGCAAATTTGATCTCCTTGAAGGTGTCTTTGTCCCCCTTGCTCCATGCCTCCCCCTGCAGCCAGCTGCAGCTTCTCCCAGGGCCTGGGCTGGTGTTAGCCGCAGCTGAGCAAACCCCCTGCCCTTGCACACGCATGCTCCCCCAGCCCACACATTCATGTGTGGGGGGCTGGCATGTCCCCTGTGTGGCAGGGCTGTTGGGACGTGTGCGCACGGGACACCTGTGTCTGGGAGGGGACAGGGCCACAGCCGAGGCCACAGAGCAGCACCCCCCGGAGGCTCCTTGCCCGCCCCCGGGGCCCGCCCGCCTCCCCCACCTTGCCCCTGCACTGATGGTACGAGTATCTGGGCCTGCAGGTCGCCCTCCTCCATGTCCAGTCTGTCGATGAAAACCCTAAAGCGTCCGCTGCGCCTGATCAGAGCCGAGTTGTTGGAGGCCAGGGCGGCAGTGTGCCGTCTCCCGGAGAGCTGCAGGGTGGCAAGGGGCCGGTGAGGGGCTGGACCCCCCCCCAACCTCCTCTCTGCATCCCCTCTGCATCCTGGAGTGCCCTGAAGTGCTGGCGGGTTCAAAGATAGTCCCTGTGTGCCGTGCCTGCCACTTCATGGCTAACAGACTGGCCAGTGTGAGTGGGCCTGGGGGGACGGGTAGTCGGGCTCTTGCCCCCTTGGGACTGAGCTCAGAACTCCTTCCAACACCATGGCAGGGGCTCCAAACCCCAAAATTGCTCCTGGACTCCCCCAGACTCCCGTGCGGCTGGCCCATTTATAAGTTGTGCAAAGGTACCTGGGCTCCAGTCCCATGTCCTGGCCTGGGTCTGTCTGTGGTCCCCTCTGATGCCTGTTGGCATCTGTGGTATGTGGGGCCTCTCAGCCCTGCTTCTTGCACAGACTTGGACAGGGTGCACCTGGCTGCCTGAAACAGATTCTAGCCTGGAGCCCAGCTCCCAAGAGAAGCCCCAGGAAGGCCTGGGACATGGGCTTCCACCCCAGTCAGGGGGCCAGGCTGCCCACCGTACATGCTGCTCACCCAGGGTTTGGCCACCCCGAAGCTGCTGGGAAGCGGAAGCTGTCTCCGGTCCCCCCACACCTCCTGGGAGCAGCTGGCCCACACACCCCTTTGCCTATTACCTCCAGCAGGTCCATCTGGGGGTCCAGCTCTTCCTGCTCATGGCCCTCCACCTGACCCTGGAGGCCACAGTCCAGAGCCAGGCCCACAGTCAGAAGTAGGAGCTGCATCTCCATGGCACCGTCTGTCTGCAGTGACCTGGCCTGCCCCGGCCTATATAGCTGCCCGGCCCGGGTGTGAGGTCACACAGCACGCGCTCTTGTCCTGGTCCTGGAAGTGCAGGAGCTTAGATCTTAATCCCAGTGTCTTAATCTTAACCTTAATGTAAGCCAGCTCTTGTCTGTTCTCTGTTGTTTTGGACGCCCAAAAATGTTATGTTCTCACAGAGCCAATTTCCAAAATCAACAGGCAGTTGTGGGCCAGGCCAGCTTCCGGGCCTGCATGGTGCTGGAGTCACCTTGACGTGTCCTCCGCGTCTGCCACGTTGTCCGGACACGCCGGGAACGCAGCTGGGGGCAGGCCTGCCACTGAGCAGTGGGGAGGGGGAGGGTGTGCGGGCTGGGGTCTCGGGTGCCTCCCATTATGATGAGCCCTGCGGGTCCCCTGGGAAGTTGTCCGCAGAATGAGGTCAGTGACTGCCACTCGTGCTGGACTGACTTATGTCCCCCAGAAAACACACATGTGAACTCCTAGTCCCCAGGAACTCAGGATGGCGCCTCCTCTGGGAAGGAGGTCTTTGCAGATGTAATTAAATGAGGTCAGACAGCATTAGGGGGACCCCTCAATCCATCACTATCCCCCTAAGGAACGGTGCTGCCTCATGGGAGCCCAGATAGACCACCACCCTCATTCACCCTCTGGAGCCACAGTGGGCTTGGTGCTGGGGAGACGGGCTGGAGGGGATGGGCTGTTAATGCCTCTGCCCTGTCTTTTGGTGTCACAGACCTTGCCATGCATGGTCACTAGGCCAGGGCTCTTCCCCTGGCCTGGATCCCCTGACACCTGCCCCCATCCATGCCTCCTTCATTCTGGAGCGCTAAACTCCACAGCCCTACAAAGCTGAATTCAGTGGGTGCAGGTCAGGGAGCAAGGGACCTCCTTCAGAGGCCTGTGGGTCCTGTGAGCTGGGATGATGGGGACCTGACAACGTGGCCTTCCCTGCCTCCAAGAGGCATGGCCAAGGTCACCTTCCACCCTGCTGTTCCATC
Source organism: Smutsia gigantea (assembly GCA_032199065.1). Classification (NCBI taxonomy): domain Eukaryota; kingdom Metazoa; phylum Chordata; class Mammalia; order Pholidota; family Manidae; genus Smutsia; species Smutsia gigantea. Next base: position 23,537 of record JAVSCE010009563.1, read on the forward strand.
CCGGCCCTGTCAGGGGTTGCTGACGCCAACAAGACACTTGGAAATGTCAGCGTTAAGAAGGAACAGGGAGAGGCCCAGCTCCCGGGGCACAGCCTTAGCACTGCCCTTGCCCCAGACCACCCCCTCACCTCGAGGGAGCACAGACTGGTGCCCCGGTCCCTGGCCCACAGCAGATACAGAGACTGATTATGTAACTGGACATATTTGTGTGCCAGATTCCTTCAGGGGCTGAGAACACGCGGCTCTCCCAGGGGACCCGGAGCCGCCCCCGTGAACGCAGCTCCTGCCCAATGGGACTGAGCCAGCGGACAAGTCACACTGCCTGGCTGCGGGCTACGAATTTGCATTATTCATAGACTTAACGCATGTAATGACCTGCCGTGCAGTGCCTCTATCATCCACAGTTTGCTGGTGTGGAAACTGAGGCACAGAGAGGTCAAGGACGTGGCCAAGGTCACACAGCTGGTGAGTGGTGAAGTGGCCCAGGGTCTGCAGGGCAGGCTGCACACCTGGGGCCAGCTTCCATGCCCGGATGTTTGCTGCCGGTGGGAAAGAAGGAGCCACCCCCCAACCGCCCCACAGCCACCAGGGAAGAGTGGGCGGGGACCGCGAGGCTTGTTAAAGCAGACCCAGGATGGGAGCAGGGGGTGCCGGACTGTGCTGGCGCTGAGCCGTGGCGTGCACCCAGACTGGGACAACACAACGCGGCTCACCGCAGGCCCGTTTGTGGATTCATGCGCGTGCGCCTAGAGGACAGCACCCGAGGATCGTGGGGGTCTCAGCGCGCCTGGGACAGTTCCTGTGGCACGGGTCACAGTGTGACAAGCTCGGCAGGAAGCACAGACGCCCGAGGGCCTCAGGGTCAGGGGGTGCTGTGCTCCCCCGTCACCTCGGACTGATTCTGCTGAGTTTGGTCGCGTGAGACCCTCTGGTTATTACTGACTGCAGTCGGTCCCCACTGCTCAGACCAGCGTCCCGCTGTCTTTATCTCTAACAGGGTCCTCCACGCTTTCCAGGGCAAAGGACAAGGTCAGGGTGCTGGCAGAGATTCGAGCCCCAGTGACCTTGGGAAGGGCAGGTCTCCCACCCCCGACCCTCCTGGGCCCCTCCCTGTAGACTCAGGACCCCACACCCGCAGCCCCTGTGGGCCAAGCCCTCTCCTGGCTGGGGACAGACACGCCTCCCAAAGGCCAAGTGCCGGGCGGAGAGGAGAGCTGCAGGGGACGGCTCCAGATGGTGGGGGTCCTGTTGGGGCAGACAGTGCCCCCGAAGCCCCTCCCAGGGTTGTTTCATGTCCTTGGGGCAGACCTACGAGGGCTGGCCTGAGACTTTGCACCTGCATGGCCATGAGGTTTCCAGCGGGGGAAGGCTGTGCTGGCGCATGCAGCAGACTCCTTCCCAGCCTGTCAGCCAGTGTCCTTTGACCTTGCACCTTTGCCGCACACGTCACCAGGTCCGGCTGGGCTCAGCTGTGCTTGCTGTAGCCATTTGGGTTGTTCTGCTTGCGTGCCAAGTCATGTCCATGTCAAGCCTGTGACTTTGCTGGGCCTGCCCTGCCTTGCCCGGCTGTGGCCCCCGTGGCCCTGGTGTTTGTGGAGCGTGGTAGCGCTGAGTGGGGACCATGCCATCTGGCCATCAGCCCCAGCCCAAAATGCCCAGCAGTGCCCCAGCCTTCCTGGGCCCCCAGGCACTGTGCCCACAGCTCACTGGGATGGGATTCTCGGCACGTTTCTGGGAGTAACTGAAAACTCCCAGCTTTGGCAGGGCCTGGAAAGTGGGAGCCCAGGCGGGCACACGGCAACAGCGTGCATGTTGTGAAGGTGCAGGCCAGCGTTCCCTCTGTGGCAGGGTCTGGCGGGGTCTGGCCTGGGCTACCCACCCCACAGGGTCTGGAGGTGCACTCAAGTTATCCCAGGCCCTAAAGCCAGTTGAGGGTCTGCCTGCTTCATGACAGAGGTGACACCAGCTGGTACAGATGGGGACCTTCCGGGGAGCTGCCCAAACCCCAACAGTCGCCCAGAGCTGACCCCTCCATGCTGAGCCCTTTGGGTCTGGGGACCTTGCCCCTTCTTCCTAGCCCCTGCGTCCCTTAGCCCTAAGCCTGCTTTCTCCCGGCCATGCGTGCTGGCCTGTGAGCTCTGCGGCCAGGCCCTCCTCCGGGCTCTCCCTGCAAACTGCATGCTGGGGATCATCCCAAGCTCACATGTGGCCGCAGGGGCATGACACACAGGGCTGCATGCCTGGCTAGGGGAGCAGTGTGTGTTTGGTGGTCCCAGCCCGCTGCCTCCCCTCCTGTAGACCCACCCCAGTGGGGATGGACTCCCCATGTCTGGCTCCCCCTCTTCCAGGGGCTCCATCCTTGTTGTGCACATCAGTGTTCGGGACCCTCCTCCTGCCCTCTGTCATCCAGAAGGCCATGGGGGAAATGAAAGGTGAAAGAAGGCAGGTCATGCCTGGGGGCTGCTGCTGGGGCCGGGAGGGGGCAGTGGCCCTTCCTTCCTGGCCTCCTCCGGCCAGGCCCTGTGGTCCCACCACCCCTCCGCACTTAGAGAGCAGGGCTCCAGAACTGCTCCTGCCCTGGGGCTTCCCACACTCAGGGCGACTCGCACCACTGTGGTGGGGGGTATCCCAGGGACCCTTCACAGGGCCCTTCTTAGGTTGCCCAGGAAATTCAGGACACGGAAGCCCGCCTGGCCCAGCAACTGATAGCACCCTGGCTTTCCCTGGGTGCTGGGCGCTCTACTCCACCCGGTGGCCTTGGCAGCCTGGTGTCTTTCACGGGCCTCCTCGGGGCCTCGGGATGAATGGCAGCGATGTGACAGGCCGGTGGGGGAAGGCGTCAGGGTTGCCGGTGTCCTGTGTCACTGCAAGTGGCATCATCTCTAATCAGAAGTCAGGCGCTAGGGCTAGGGCCCCCACTCAGGGTCACACTGGCTTTTTGGAGGCCGTGGGTGTCTCTCTATTCACCTGGCATTGATGAAGCCTCACCTTTTACCTGTGCATCCTTCACTGAGTCTAGACCACAGCCACCCATACGCCAGCAGCCCCACCCGAGCTGCTTTGCCCTGGCCCCTGACCCCTGGGCCCCAGGCCCCAGCTTCCCTGCCCACTGCCCCCCTTGCCCACCTGGGGGTCTCCGGGTTGGGATGGGCTGCAGGAGCCTGCACACTGGACACAAGAGCCCCACTCAGATGGCCAGGGGCCTTGGGTGCAGCCCTTCCCTGCACCTCTTTCTGGGTGGGGGCATCTTCTCTGTGTTCCCAGGGTCTCTATGCCTTTGTGCACTGTTATCCCTTCTGGGCAGCCCCTGCTCTCCCCAGATGCCAACTTTCCACACCAGCAGGTCCCAGCTGCGTGGGCAGCTTCCCACTCGTCCCCTGCCACGGCCCAGCAGGCTGGACTGAGGTTCTGGACAGGGAGATGGAGGCCAGGCTGGCTGTGGGAGTGCCAGGCACCCCCCCAGAACTCTGCCCACCCTGACGGGGCTGCTCTGTCCCAACATCGGGCTCCTCTGGAAGGGGCACAGAGCCCTCTGTGCCCCAGAGCCTGCAGGGCCCCAGTCCGGGCCCTAGGGCAGCTGCCTCGGCTATGATGAGCAGACACTGTTGCTGGGCAAAGGCGAGTGACCCCAGAGCTCTGGACTGTGGCATGAGGGAGACCCCTTGGGTCTGGCTTTCGATCCTGTCCTGCTGACTTCAGCCAGGGCTGTCCAGCCCAGGGGCCCATCCTGCAGTGGGCCATGGGAGGGTCTCAGGCTGTGCCCTCCTGCAGGCCCAGCTGCTCCTCACACCAGGTGTCAGGGCCAGGAAAGCCCCTTGTGGCCCTGCCCGGCCCCCTCGCCCTCCAGCTATGCAGCAGCTGGCTGTGCGGTTACGGAGCCTGTGCGGGGGCTCTGGTCCCCACCCCCTGGGGAGTTGGGGCGGGGTGTGAAGGCAACACTGGGCGGGCAGAGGGCTCTGGGAGGCAGGGCCACTGGGGTGGAGACTGGGCCCCAGTCCAAGCCACTGGACGATGAGGCCAGGGCTGGCTTGGGGGGCGGTCCCTCTGGACCCACCGGACCCATCCCATGGGACCTGGGAGGCAAGGTGGAGCCTGTTAGCCTGGGAAGGAAGGACAGACACTTTCTCTCTTTCCCCTTTTACTTTGAGATGCTTGCCATCTCCATGCAGTGCGAGAGTTCATAGAGACCCTGGAGCCTCCACCTGTCCTCCTGGGGCAGACGACGGGCAGGAGGCCACCCAGCCCTGACGAGGTGCAGCCTGCTCACATGCAGTGGGTGTGAGCGCGCTGTGTTGAGGGCCTGTGTTCCTTTGCACATGCCGGTTCCTGCACCTACTGCCACTGTTCAGATCCAGAACTTTCCATCCTGCAAAGACTCGTCCTGTTGCCTTTATGAACCACACCCTCTTCCATCTCACCCCTTCACCACCCCAAGCCCTGCAACTCATGGGCTGTATCTCCTCTTCTACAGTTCTGCCATTTCGAGAATATTCTACGATGGAGTCTTCGTGTGGCCCTGGGGGTGGCTGCTTTCTCCTGACACGATTCCCTGGGGGTCATGCGGCTGCCCTGTAGGCACGGAGCCATGTCCTGTGGTGTGGGCCTCTCCGCCAGTCTTTCATCTGCCAGGGCCGTTCCCTTCTGATGGCTGGGGGCAGGGCTGCTGTAAATCCCGACGTCTGCAGCCTCGGAATGGGACCTTCTTTGGAAAAAGGGTCTACAGATGTGATGAGGGATCTTGAGATGGGCGCCTCCTGCGTTACCCAGGAGGCCACACTCAGGGATGCATCGCAGACAGGAGAGGAGAAATACACAGGAGCGGCATGGGGCTGGGAGCCAGAGGCTGGAGGGACACAGCGCCGGGCCCGGGATGCCAGGGGCCACCGGGAGCTGAAGAGGCGGGAGGCGTGCTCCCTTGGGCACACAGGCCCGCCCACACCTTGGCTTCAGACTGCTGGCTGCAGAGCTGGGAGAGGGGGTTGCGGCTGCTCTAGGCCCCGGCCTCTGGTCCTCTGCTACGGCAGCCCCAGGCCGCTCCGTCCAGCCCCCCGGGGACGCTCACCGAAGGCCCACAGCTCCCCTGCCTCTTCTATGTGAAGCAGACTTCTGGGAAGACAAAGCCAGGCTCTCAGGGGGCCACTGGGGCCACCACCCCCAGTCCCCCAGCCCTAGGCTCTGCGTGGTGGGGCTGCCCTAGAAACTTCTGTCCTCAGAGCCCCCTTGCAGGCCTTCAGCTGCTGGTGTGGAGGGCGGTGAGGCCTGCCTTGGGTGCTCAGGTTGATGATATTTTGTGGACCAAGTCCATATTTTCGGCAGATTTTTTCAAATCTGTTCAGGAAGCTGAAATTCAGCTCTGGAATCCATCCTGAGGACAGAATGGCAGGGGCCGGAGTCCCTCAAAGGTCATTTGGGACGATGTGTGGGGTGGGTCTGGGGGGACATGGGCATCGCTGAGGCTGTGGAGGGAGGGGTCCTGCAAGGACAGGGTGTGGACACGCGTGGGCAGCTGGACGTCCACTCTTGCCCATGATAGCCCTCTGGGGCAGGAGCCTGGGGGGCAGGGCGAGAGCCCACCAGCCGGTGGGCCAGGTACCATAGAGAGCCAGCACGTGTGTCTCCGTCCCATTCCTCATGTTCAGCAGGTGAAAGGTGATGCACAGCCTGTAGTCCGTCCCCAAGAGGGTTACCCTGTTGTCCCAGTTCAACTTGCATTTCTGCAATGACCATTGTATTTGAAGATATTTTAATATATTTATCATTCATATGTATTTAATATGTGAATTCCTTTTTCACATATAAATAATGTTAAATGGATCTCACATGCTTAGAATTAATCATAACCTATGATTCACGAAACACTGTCATCATCGGCTCATGCAAAATTATTATTTTTTAATTATGTATTTATTTGCTTGCTTATTTTTAATGAAATAAAAGTAGAACTTCAGTAACTTAATCTAGCTGTGTGTCCTCCCTCACCCTTTACCCCGTCCACTTCCTGACCTCCTCACCTCTGAAATAATCACATCCTGAATCCTGGTTGATCAAACTCTTGCTTTCCTTTTAATACCATTTTGTCTCATCTACATATATTCTGAAAAGTCTGTTTTTGAATTTTAGTTGTTTGTTACTTTATAAAGAGGATATTATGCTTACATAATCTTCTGAGACTTGCATTTTCCCTTGATATATTTCTGAGTGTCACCCAAACTTTGCATATCCCTGGAATTCATTTTGAACAGCTGTATAACAATCCAGTGTGGAAATATACTAGTTTACTCATCAACTGGCCTGCTCGTAGGCACTTGACTCGTGTCTGTGCTTTTCCAATTATGACTCTGCTGTCACCATTATTACATGTGTCTGGCATATGTGTACAAGAGCCCCACTTGGGTGGAAGTGGAACAGGGTGGCAAGGCATTTGACTGCCTGACCTGGAAGGTAATGCCAGATCAGTTTCCAAAGTAGGTATCTTGACGTAAATTCCAGAAGGTCTTGTTTTCTGATGCTTGGTGCTGCCAACAGAATGGGCATAAAAGCATCTCAAGTTGTATCACCAGAAAGTATGGAGTGATAACCTCCAAATTTTTTTCCTCCATTAAACCAATGAGAAAACATGCAAAAAGTGCTATGATCGACTCTTTCAAAACTCTAGAAAGTGACCAAAAGCCTGCACCACTTTGCTAAAGAAAGAAAAGAAAAGTTGACTCTGAGTAAGAAACGTGAGCTTTGTGGCATTTTAATTTTCCCTGCACCAACTGCCTCTCTCCAGTTCCACAATAGCCTTGAGTTGGGTTCTCCCTCCCTCCCCAGGGCTTGTTTCTGCTGTTTGTAGTTTTATTTGTTTGTTTAAAGACTTTTCTGATCTAATTTTATAAAGTCTGTATTCTTTGTTATTTATGGCCACTGAAATCTCTGCTCAGTTAGGGAGAACCTGATATGCAGAGTTGCCACATTATGTCATTTAAATTATCCATTCTTCAACCAAAAGTAACCAAACATGCAAAGAAACAAGACAGTATGGCCTGTACACAGGAAAAAGAGCCATCAATAGAAACAATTCTTGACAGAGCCCAGGGGTGGAACTTACTAGACAAAGACCTTAAATTGGCTATTTTAAAAATGTTCAAGGGACTAAAGGAAAGTATGAGGGCAATGTCTTTCCAATGAGAGAATATCAATAAAGATAAATTGTAAGAAAAAGAACCAAATAGAAATTCTGGCATTGAAATGTACAATGTCTGAAATAAAAAAGAATTCACTAGCATAGCCGAACAGTAGATTTAAGCAGCAGAAGAAAGAATCGATAATCCAAGGAGCTAAACAAACTCCAGATAGGATAAACTCAGAGACCCCCTACTAGACAGATTGTATTCAAACCACCAACAAGGACTGAAAGCATCAAGAGAGGAGAAGCTCAGTAAGAGTAACAGGTGGTTTTCAACCAGGCACCATGGAAGCTAGAAGGCAGTGGGATGACATATTAAAAATGCTGAAAGCGAAACCTGGCAGTTAAGAATTCTACATCCAGAAAAACTATCCTTAAAAAAAAAAAAAAAGAAATCCACACCTTCCCAAAAAACAAGAGCTGAGAAAATGTTTTTACTAGCAGAACTGCTGTATAAGAAATACTAAAGGGAGGTCTTCAGGCTGAAACAAAGGACACTAGATGGTAACTTGAAGCCACATGAAGAAATACAGAACACCAGGGGAGGTAACTATGTAGGTAAATATAAAAGACAAACTTAAGGTATTTTTGTTTGTAATTCTCTACTCCAATCTGATTTAAAACACAGCTGCATGAAGCAATAATTATAAATGTCTGTTGATGGCCACAAAATGGATGAAGCTGTAATTAGCATGACAGTTACAGTGCAAAAGGACAGGAGAGGGAATGGAGCTATATAGAAGCAAATTTTTGATCCTATTGAAATTAAGTTGGTGTTAACTAGTCTAGATGGTTATAAGCAATATGTTAATTGCAATCTCCAAGACAATGATTAAGAAAATTACTAACATACATATAGTAAAAGAAACAGAAAATGAATTAAGATGGGATTGTAGTAAAGATCTGTTTCACATAACAGGCATTAATGGAAAGCTAGAGGAATGAAGACATACAGATGGCCATGTGAATGGATTAAACTCTCTAATTAAAAGCAGAGGTTGTTAGCATGGACAAAAACACCCAACTAAATGCTGTCTACAAAAGACACTTTAAATTCAAAGACACAAACCTAGTGTAGACTGAACTGAAGGGACTGACCAAGGAGTACCATGCAAAATGCAGATGGTGCCCAAGGAGAGCTGGAGCGCCGTACCAACACCAGGCAAAAACAGGACATTTTATAATGAAAAAGGGTCAACAGAGTCCTAAAATACATGAAGCAAAACTTTACAGAAATGAAGGGAGAAAGAGACAATTTAGCAATAGTAGTTGAAGACTTCAATACCTTGCTTTCAAAAATGGGCAGAGCAACTGGACAGAAAATCGTCAAGGAGATGGAAGGCTTCAAGAACACTGCACACCAGGCCTAAGACGCATCCGTAGAACACACCTCCCACCAGGAGGACAAGAACACTGCACACCAGGCCTAAGACGCATCCGTAGAACACGCCTCCCACCAGGAGGACAGGAACACTGCACACCAGGCCTAAGACGCATCCGTAGAACACACCTCCCACCAGGAGGACATTCATTCTTCTCAAACATACAGGGAACATTCTCCAGGACAGGTCGTTTTTTTTGTTACATGATAAAATAAGTCTTAATGAAAAGGATCTGATTTATACAGAATTGTTCTCTGACCAAAATGGAATAAAAGTATTTATCAGTAATAGAAATATACTAGAAAAATTCACAGATATGTGGACACTAACAATACGCTCCTAAATAACCAGTGGGTCAAAGAAGAAACAAGGAAATTTAAAAATACTTTGAGATGATTGAAAATAAAACCAAAATATGCCAAAATGTATGGCCATGTGGGGGTAGCCATGCCACAGCAGAATGTATAGCTTGTAAATGCCTATATTAAAAAGCAAAACCTCGAGTTCATAACCTAATGTTACACATTAAGGAAACAGAAAATGAAGAAAAAATTAAACTAAAAAGCCAGCAGAGGAAAAAATGATAAAAATTAGAGTAAATAAATTAAATAGAACATAGAAGAATAGAGAAAATCAATGACACCAAAACTGGTTCCTAGACAATAGCAACAAAACTGACAAACCTCTAACTAGACTGACCAAAAACAGAATGAGAGAGAGAGAGAGAGAAGACTCAAATTATTAATACCAGGAGTGAACGAGGGGGCATTACTTTCAGCCTTCAGAAAAAATAATAATTATTAGAGAATGCTACAACAAGTTAGATGACCTTGATGAAATAGAGAAATTTCTAGAAATACATAAATTCCTAGAAATTCCTAAAAAGACTCAAGAAGAAAGGGAAAATCTGAATAGACCTACAACAAGTAAAGGGATTGAATTAGTAATATAAATTTTTTCCATGAAGAAAAACCTTGGACCAAAGGATTTCATTGGTAAATTCTACCAGATATTTAAAGAAGAATTAATACCAATCTTTCAAAAGCTCTTCCAAAAATCAGAGGGGAACTCATTCTAGGAGGCCAATAATACTTTGGTCCCAAAACCAGACAAAGATCTCACTTGAAAACTGCAGACCAATATCCTGTATGACTACAGATGTGAAGATTTTCAACAAAATACCAGAAAACCAAATCCAGTAACACATAAAAAGGGTTATATATCACAAACCAGTGGGATTTATCCCAAGAGTGCAAGGTTGATTCAGTATGAAAATCAGTGTAGTACACCATATTAACAGAATAAAAAAGCCACACGATCATCTCAATATATGCAGAATAATTATTTGACAAAATCCCACATCCCTTTATAATACAAACATTTGACAACATTAAGGCTGGAAGGGAGGTAACCTCCTCAACCTGATAAACCAAAACACACCAACAAAAGAGAAAAATGGATTAAATGGGCTTTGTAAAAATTACAAACTTTTGTGAATCAAAGGACACTATCGAGAAGGTGAAAAGACAATACAGAATGGGGAAAATGCTTGCAAATCATAAATCTGATAAATACCTCGTATCCAGAATATGTGAAAAACTCCTACAACTAAACAACGGAAGACAAATAGCAATTTTTTTTTAATGGGCAAAGGATCTGAATAGATATATCTCCATTGAACATATACAACTGGCTACAAAGCACAGGGAAAGACCCTCGACATTGTTACTTATCGGGGAAAGGCAAATCGGGATCACAGAGATGCCTCTCTACACCCTATGATGTATAAAGATGGCAGTGGCTGGGATCGAGAAGTCGGACCACAAGAAGTGTTGGTGAGGGTGTGAAGGAATTTGAACTCTTATAAAACTGCTGGTGGGAATGTAAAGTGGTGCAGCCGCTGTGGAAAACAGATTGGCAGCTCCTCAAGAAGTTAACACCGAATTGTGATATAATCCAGAAATTCCGCCTCTGGGTACATACCCAAGAGAATTGAAAACATATGTTCACACAAAAACCTGTACACAAATATTCATAGCAGTATTGTTCATAATAGCCAAAATATGTGAACCACTAAAATGTCCATCAACTGCTGAATAAACAAATTTCATAGAATGGAATATTATTCAGTCATGAAAGGAATAAAGTGCTGATTTATGCTCCAATGTAGATGACCCTTGAAAAAATGCTAAATGGCTATAAACGGTATGATTCCATTTATATGAAATTTTCAGGCAAATCCGCGGAGACAAAGTAGATTCGCTGCTGCCACGGGTTCAGGAAGGTGAACCTTGTGTGTGACTGCTAACGGTACAGTGGTATAAACGGAAGGCTTTCATTTTCTTGGGAGCAACTGTAAACGGCACTGTGTTTTAAATTTCAGTTTCTGCATGTTCATTGTTAGTGTATAAAAATGAGATTAAATTTTTGTATGTGCTGATCTTGTATTCTTCGATTTTGCTGAATCCACTTATTAGTTCTAGAACCCTTTTTGGGGTAGATTCCTTAGGATTTTCTGTGGAGACGAGTCATCAGCAAATAGGAACAGCACGATTTTTTCCTTTCCAGTCTGGTGCCTTTACGTATATTTCTTGCCTTTTTGCATTGGTGAGAACGCCCCTTTCTCTGTTGATTAAGGGGTCCTTGCCTGGTTCCCAATCTTAGGAAGAAAACATTGTCTTTCACCATTAAGGATGATGTTAGCTGTAGGATTTCTGTAGATGTCCTTTATCAAGTTCAGGTAACTGCCCTCTACTCCTATTTCTGAGAGCTTCTCTCCTCCCCCTCCTCCTCCTCCTCCTCCATCGTCAGCATGAATGGTTGCTGGACTTTGCATAATGCTTTTGTGGCTGTGGGCATCTGATTGCTTTTCTTTAGCTTCAGATGCGGTAGGGCAGCATTGAAAGAGTTTCAAACGTGGAACTGGCTTTGCATACTTTCAGTCCTGTTGTTATTATGTTCTCATTGAAAGCAAATCTAATATTCCTCCCTTTGTGGATTCATCTTTTTATTTCTGCTGTATTGCACTGCTGAACTTAAAGCATGAGGGGAAGGTTCAAAAAAAAAAAAAAAAGGATCCTCTAGGTCTGGGCAAAGGGGAGGGAGAGAAAGAAAACAGGTGAAAGTAAAGGACAGGCCAGGAGGCGGTGCTGCTGTGCCCACTTGCGCTTCGGACTATGACCAGGGAACGCGCTGTCTCTGGGATGCTCCTGTTTAGGCTGCAGCCAGAGCTCCAATAAGGCAGCCCGGGGACGGGTAGGCGGCGACAGGCTGGCCAGCCGCACGCTGCCCGGAGCGCGCCCGCTCTGCTGTGTGAGGCAGCTCGCTCCGCCGACCCGGGGCTCTGCTTCCCCGCAGAAGGCCGAGGGCCAGGGCAGGGCTCGCCTGGGGTCTTCGGGGGCAGGGCGGCGCCCCAGCCCTTCGGCGACGCGGGGAGGGTGACCCCCCTAGCCCCCGGCGGCTTGAGCCCCGGGCCCTGCGGACGCGGGGAGGGCGGCGCCCCTTGCTGGCTTCCCGGCCCGGCGGGCGGGGCTGCTGGCGGGCGGGGCTGCTGGCCGTCGCCTCTTCTAGCGGAGAAATGCGGACAGACTAGCGACGGGCGCCGACGGCCCTCCCTCTCCCAGAGCGCTGCTCCGCTGCCCGCGGCCGCTGTCTCGGCTGTTCTGCGCAGAGACCGTGGCTCGGCCGCCGCCGCTCGCCCGCCTCGCACTCCCTCCCGGATGGCCCCCAGGCGCTTCCTTTCCGGCGCTCGTTCAGACACCAGGAAGGGTTTCCTTAGACCCTCCGCCGCGTGCACCAGCAGGCGGAACCAGGCCGGCAGCCCCGTCCGCCGGGGCTTCTGCGGCGTCCGGGCCGAGTCCCATCAACAGAACAAAAAGACATCCTACAACACGGGAGAATATATTTGTAAATGACATATCTGAAAAGGGGTTAACATCCAAAATATATAAAGAACTCACACTCCTTAACACCCAAAAAGCAAATAACCCAATTAAAAAATGAGCGGGGGATATGAACAGACAACTCTCCAAAGAAGAAATTCAGAATGCCAACAGGCACATGAAAACATGCTCCACATCACTAATTATCAGGGAAATGCAAATAAAAACCACAATGGGATATCACCTTACACCAGTAAGGATGGCCAGCATCCAAAAGACTTAAGAACAACAAATGCTGGCGAGGATGTGGAGAAAGGGGAACCCTCCTACACTGCTGGTGGGAATGTAAACTAGTTCAACCGTTGTGGAAAGCAATATGGAGGCTCCTCAAAAAACGAAAAAACCAAAACTAGAAATACCATTTGACCCAGGAATTCCACTCCTAGGAATTTACCCAAAGAATATAATTTTTCAGATTCAAGAAGACATATGCCCCCCTATGTTTATTGCAGCACTATTTACAATAGCCAAGATATGGAAGCAACCTAAGTGTCCATCAGTAGATGAATGGATAAAGAAGAGGTGGTACATATACACAATGGAATACTATTCAGCCATAAGAAAGAAACAAATTCTACAATTTTCCACAACATTGATGGAGATGGAGGATATTATGCTTGGTGAAATAAGCCAGGTGGAGAAAGACAAATACCAAATGATTTCCCTCACTTGTGGAGTATAACAACAAAGCAAAACTGAAGGACCAAAACAGCAGCAGACTCACAGACTCCAAGAAGGGAGTAGCGGTTACCAAAGGGGAGGGGTGTATGAGGGCGGGTGGGGAGGGAGGGAGAAGGGGATTCAGGAGTATAGAGATTGGCCCACATGGTGTGCGGGGATCATGGGGAAGACAGGGTAGCACAGAGAAGGCCAATAGTGACTCTGTGGCATCTTACTACAGTGATGGACAGTGACTGCAATGGGGTATATGGGGGGGACAAGATAACAGGGGTGAATGTAGTAACCACATTGTTTTTTCATGTAAAACCTTCATAAGAGTGTATTTTTCTTATTAATAATACCTTAATAAAAAAAAAGAAATAGCCTCCCCGAGGGCAGTGTGATCTGGATGTTGTCTCTGAGGTCCGTGGCTCCTGGGGACGGGTCTCATCCCTCTGCGGGCAGAATGCAGTCAGTGAAAGGACTGCTAGCACACTGATCTTTCTTATCAAAGCTCTGCCCACATGCAGACTTCATGTGCCCACCCACCCACCCCCAGCCCTCAAACTCTCTGACGCAGGGGGCCCTGACCTCCACCAGGTTGTCCTCCATCCTCTGTCCTCCCTCCATAAGGTGCTCTGGAAGAGCCGGGCGCTCTAAACACCAGGCCGGCACACCTTGGCAACACTGGGGAGCACTGCTCCAACAGAAACTGGACCTTTCTTCCTGTCACCTATAGATTACGATCAGACACCAAAATCTATTGATCAGAAGCCCCGGGGTGTCTCTTCACATGTTGAACGTGACTGCACATGTAACCCCAGTAGATCCCAGGGCTACAGGGCACCTGTCTATCGTTGTCACATTTAATGAGACACAGCTGTCCCACACATTCCAGAAAATTCCTTTTCAAAAACCGTTGAACTTGGTCTCTCAAAGCACCTCCAAGAAGTGCACGCCTTCCATTGGGGGGCCTTCTCTGAGCCTAATTTCTCCATGCTTCACACCTCAGAGCACCAACCGAAGCTCCCAGGTCCCCCAGTCCTCCTCCATGGCACCCCTCAGCCGTCTAGACCCAGGCCAGGCTGGTGTGAGGCCCATGGTGTCCTGCTCAAGGCCCCTGGCTGAGGGGCCTGATGCCTGTGACAAAAGGCTGGGAGGCTGAGCAGAGGCACTTCGCTCTGATTCTCCCCATAAAGCTCCCCCAGGGCCCTCAGGATGTGTTCGCCCTCCCAGGAAGGGAGGGCTGGCCTGGAGGTGAGTTCCCAGATCAGCACAAACACCCCCCTGGGGGGCTCCAGCTGGAGAGAGTCTCCAGGCCTTATGCTGCAGGTGCAGCCCCAGACTGGGGACTGGGGAAGCAGATGTGGGCCCTCCTGACAGCTTCAGGTGACCAGGTGACAGGAGGTAAAATTGGGACACCCAGGCCACCCTCCTTCCTCTCACCCTGCCCACAGCACCCTCGGAGCCATCTGCCTACATGGTGGTCCCAGGGATGACCTCAGGCTCCCCGGCCACATAGGGAGGTGGGTTTGTGTGGAATGAGGGCAGACAGGCCTCTGGCAGGGCAGTCACCCAGGTCAGACCTGACTTCCTGCACGGCCCACCAGCCCCAACCCGAGAGAGAAGAGCTTCTGGGCCCCAAACAAAGCATCAGCCCTGGGCCTGCTGGGTGGTCACTGGGGCCAGGGTTCCATCCTGCCCCGGGTGTGTGTAGGTGCACCAAGAGCGCCAGGGCCTGGTCTGCTGCTGCTGGGACACCAGGCTCACACGGCTGCCTGGCCACCCTGACCGTGGCTGCAGTGCACCTGCCCCACTGCTCTGGGGACTCCCCGTCTTCGGGCTCTTCAGAGAAGCTGATGCCAGTGTTCTTGTTCACAGAGTCAAAGAATGAACTTTGCAAACACTCAAGGTAGGAGAGCAAGTGCGAGGCTTTTATTTAGAGATAAAGCTAGAGGACAGAGCTCCTGCCTTGTGCCTGCCAGAGGGGACAAGATAGCCCCGGGTTACTGTGTTGTGTAGGGGGTTTATAGGCAGTGAGAGACAATGGGCTAGGGATGCAGGTCGGCTAAATGGTCCCCAAATGCTTACCTTTGAAGAGACACTTAATTTCTTATCAGTCTTCCAGATTATTTTGCAGAGTTAACACAAGAAATTTACTGCTCTGATTCTTTCCCAGAATAGCAGCTTCTTGATATGGGAGCACATCAGCCAAGACCGCCTGTCCTGCCCCCAAGGTGGGCTGGGGTATCATCTGCTATGTTAAGAAACCTATTTTTTGACTTCTTGGGTTTTAAAGTGCAATCTTACTTTTAAGATGGAATCCTTCCTGTTTTTATTATGTTGTTTGTGACTGGGCTCCCTTGCCATTAGTACTTGCCTAGGATGCAAATCGTTTGATTAGGGGTAGAGGAAGAAAAGCAGCATCTGGGTAATGTATAAGAAAATAAGCTGGGCCTTTCAGCAGGCTATGGTAAATTTTACAATCGCCTCATTTAATTGACACAATGGAGACATGGGCTGTGCTGAGGTATTTTCTTATCTGGGGGATGTTCAAACATTCCAGGCCAAGTAACTCCTGGGTTTTTAGTTTTAATTACTCTCACAGAAGAATGCTTATATTACTTTAGAGAATTAATGTGACTCTGATTTTGCTTAATTGTTTAATATGGAGTTTCAGTAGGCTACTTTTTCCTGAGGCCCCCCTACCCTGTTAAACCCACAGTCCCTGTCTCACCGGCACTGAGGCTCCGTGGCTTCCCTCCGACAGCTGCCATTCTCTCCCAGTCCTTCCTCCAGGCTTCCCTTCCGCACTCTTCAAGCTCTCTGTTCCCACGCTGGCACCTCTCTCCCTGCTCTCCTAGCCATCTCCTTCGCCCATCCCTCCCCTGGGCTGGTATTCCTGTCAGGAGGGCGTTGTGTATTTTCCTCAGTTATTGTCTGTACTGCAGCAAAGATTTGAAGGGCAGAGACACAGTAGTGAAGTAGAGTAAAAGTTTATTTAAAGAGAGAAAGTGCACACTCAGAGGGGAGTGTGGGTACCTCAGAGAGAGGCGCGCTGAAAGATTGAGAAAAAGCCTGCGCACTTGGAAATCAAGGGAGACCTCAGAGAGGGAGGGGCACTGAAAGGTTGGCGGTCCCCCTTTTAAGGATTTTTCAGGAATGTGACAAAGGGCTAGGGGTGTGGACTTGTTAAATGGTCTCAAGATGTTTATCTTTGATGAGACCTAAAGTTTCTTATCAGTCCTCCAGGTAATTCTGCAAAATTAGCTTAACACAAGAAATGTACTGCTCTGATTCCCTCCCAGGAGAGCAGCTTCCTGGTTTGGGAGCATATCAATTAAGACTGCCTTCCCTGCCTCGAAGGTGGGCTGAGTTATTGTATGTTTGTAAAGAGTATGTTAAGTATGAGTAAAATGAAAGGTCCCGTGATCAGGATTCTCACCTGGCCCTGGTTGGCTAGCTCACTACACATGTGTAGGCCATATGTTGCTATTGACTCTAATAAAGAGCTCTGCCCAGTGTTCTGGGTGACACAGGGGCATGGCTGCAAGGCTGCAGGAGAGCAGAGCAGAGGCTGGAGTGGTGACAGCTGTGCGGGTAGAGAGGCCCAGAGGACGGCTGTGCGAGCAGAGAGGCCCAGAGGCGGAGACGGGCTTGCTGCGTGCAGACACGCTCTGAGTGAATGGGATGTTAGTGATTGACCTGCCACCGTGGGAATAAAGTTGGGTATAACCCTTTCACCTCAAGAACGTTTTACTGTCATTGAATCCATAGTGAAGTCTCCCAGGGCTGAAACCCATTGGCAAGACATTAAGAATCTTCCTTCCCAATACTACAAGAAGGAACTAGTGGTGGGTATGGGAGGGTGGGCGGGGAGGGTGGGAGAAGGGGATTGATTGTGAGATATTATGTTTAGTACACATGGTGTGGGGAACCACGAAGAAAACAGTGAATGTGTGTCATCATCTTACTACACTGATGGACAGTGACCGAATTGGGGTATGAGTGGGGACTTGATAATATGGGTAAATGTAGGAACCACATTTTTTTTCAGGTGAAACCTTCATAAGAGTGCATATCGATAATACATTAATTTAAAAAATGGCAAGAAAAAGAGAATCTTCCTTCTTAAGTTCTTGGGTTTTAAGTGCAATTTTAGCTTTAAGATGGAAATTTTGCTGTCTTTATTATGCTGTTTATAGCTGGGCCTTTTAGCACAGGCTAAAGTAAATCTTACGGTGGCATGGTTAATTGAGACAATGAAGACATGGGCTGTCTGTGCTCAGATACTTTTCTTTGTCTGGGGAACACTCAAACATTCCCGGCCCAGTTGCCCCTGGACTTTTGAGCTGCAACTGATGAATTCATTAACTCTGAGTCTTTCCTGGGTTTCTCGTTTTAACTAGTTAATATGTTGAGGCCCTTTTAGTGACCTTTACTGGCCTTAATTCTCTCTCAGTAGTTATGTCCACAACTTCATTGCATGAACCTGAGAGAACTTTTCCCTCAAGGCTGTTAGAAGCAGAAGGGTGGGTGGTGGCTTCCATGCTGGGATTTGGACTGATGGTCCTCGCGGCCATTGAACGCGCGGCGTCGCGCGCAGGCCCGCCCCCGACTGACGGCCGTCGCGGCCAATGAGCGAGCGGTGCCGCCGAGCAGGCAGCTATTGGACCCGCGCGGAGAACACGTAGGTCAAGCGGCTGCACAGTAGCTGCCGCCGCCTCCGCCGCAGTATTCAAGTCAGTATCGTCGCGATCGCCGTCGGGAGAGGTTATTGCCGCGGCTGCCTCCGTGCTCTGGTGCCCCTTGCCGTCCGCGCAGCGGGCTCGTCGGAGACCAGATGTGGATGGACCCGCGCAGTGCTTCACTACGTCTTCCAGCGCGCTTGCGCTGGTGGTCCCGACCTCGCCCCCCAGCCTCGGACGCCTCCTCGCTCCCGCTGGGCTCCCGGCGCCGCGCCCGCCCCTTCTCGGCTCTCCCGCGGCGGGCAGAGTGCGGCGATCGACCGGACTTGGAGCCGCTGCCCCGGCCGGACCCGAGCCAGTCCAGCTCTGCCACCTCCAGCCTGGCGCCCGCGGACGGCGCGACCAGGACCCCGCCGCCGCCGCCGCGGGCCTGCCTTCAGCCTCGGCGGCCGCTGAGGGGCAGCCGCCCAAGAGCAGCTCGTCCCGCCGCAGCGCGTGAGGCAACGTGTTCCCCGCCAACCGCATATGCAAGGCCGTCGAGATCGGGAGCTCGGTGAGAAGCGGCTCACGCTGCCGCAGATCTGCGGTGGAGGATCAGGAGCGGGCCCTACTTCGGGGATGACGGCGACAGCAGCAGCTCTGCAGGCTGGAATGTACGTGGCCTCGGGGCGCGGCCGCACCCAGACCCGGACCGTGCCCGGGGACCCTTGCCTCCGCCTGAGGGAGCGGTGCAGCCGTAGGACGGGCCGGCCGTGCAGGTGGCTCGGCAGGCAGCGCGTGGGCCGGGAGGCGGCCGACGCGGGCGTGGGGGGGGCTAGCTCGGCCCGGCCGTGGGTCTGGAGTCGCCGCGCCCCGCCTTTGGGGCTGCCCGGGAAGGGAGGGAGTGGAGCAACTGCGCCCAGGGCGGACGTCCGCGTGGCCGGCGAAGTTGGCCGGGGCAGAGGGGCTCGCTGGGGTCGGTGCTCCTCCGTCCGGGACCGGGTGGTGAGTGCGGCTGGTCTCGGCCCCGTGGCGCGAGTACCCCCGGCTTGGGGCCGCGCCGCCGACCTGCTCCCACCGCCTGGGCCGGGGCCGCGCAGATGGGGAGGCCGGTGGGCGGTGCGCCAGGTGTGGATTTTTTTTCGGCGAGGGTCTCGAGGGCCAGGACTGGAGTGGCTGAGGTTCAAGTGTGACCCGTGGCGGCGCGGCGGGGGAGAGGCCTCCTGGAGGCAGCGCCTATTAAAAACTTTTTCATGAGCTACCTCTCGTAGTTTTTATTTTGGAATGAAGTTTCTTTGCTTTGCTCTGGGAACTGACAGTGTGTTTTCTTGTATTTAAAGATGCACATATTTCTGTCATTGCGGTTTGTAATGTGCAGCTGAGGAATTTATGACTAGCCACAGGCATTCTGAGACCGGGACCGAGGGTGTAGTCAGAGCTGGGTGCGGGCCTCTGGAAAAGAACCCCTACCAAAACTCCGTATTAAACAGTTAAGCACAGTCAGGGTCACATTAGTTCTCTAAAGTAAAATATCAAGGTAGGGGTATAAGCATTCTTCAGTGAAGATTAGTTAAAACTAAAAAGCCTGGAGTAACTTGGCCTGGAAAGTGAACATCTCCCAGAACCGAAAATGTATCAGCATAGCCCATATCTTCATTGTGTCATTTAAATGAGACTATTGTGAAATTCACTTCGGCCTGCTAGAAGGCCCAGCTTATCCTTAACTTTGCCCCATGCTGCTTTTCCTCCTCCAGCCCCTAATCAGGTTATATATAACCTGGGCAATTAATATGGCAAGTAAGCCCAGCCCCAGACAACATAGTAACAGGCAGGAAGGGTCCCATCTTAAAGATAAGCTTGCATTTTAACACCTAGGAAGTTAAGAAGTAAGACTCTCTTTTATTATTATTATTGAGGTATTATTGACATACACCCCTATGAAGGTTTCACATGAAAAGACTGTGTGGTTACTACATTCACCTCTGTTATCGTGTCCCCCCCTCATACCCCATTGCTGTCACTGTCTGTCAGTGTAGTAACATGCCACAGAGTTGCTGTTTGCCTTCTCTGTGCTACACTGCCCTCTCCCTGGTCTTCCCCACCCCCACCGTATGTACCAATCATACCCCTGAATCCCCTCTCCCTCTCTCCCCACCCCTCTTTCCCACACCTCCCCTTTGGTAACCACTAGTCCCTTCTTGGAGTCTGTGAGTCTGTTGCTGCTTTTGTTCCTTCAGTTTTGCTTCATTGTTAGACCCCACAAATGAGCGCAATCATTTGGTACTTGTCTTCTCCTGGCTTATTTCACTGAGCATAATATCCACCAGCTCCATCCATGTTGTTGCAGATGGTAAAATTTGTTTCTTTCTTATGACTGAGTAGTATTCCATTGTGTATACGTACCACCTTTTCTTTATCCATTCATCTACTGATGGACACTTAGCTAGCTTCCATATGTTAGCTATTGTTACGTAGTGCTGCAATAAACATAGGGGTGCATATATCTTTTTGAATCTGAGAAATTATATTCTTTGGGTAAATACCTAGGTCAAATGGTATTTCTATTTTTATTTTTTTGAGGAACCTCCATATTGCTTTCCCCAATGGTTGAACTAGCTTACATTCCCACCAGCAGTGTAGGCAGGTTCCCCTTTCTCCACATCCTCGCCAAAATTTGTTGTTCTTAGTCTTCTCGTTACTCTGGCCATCCTAACTGGTGTGAGGTGATATCTCATTGTGGTTTTTATTTGCATTTCCCTGGTAACTAGTGATGTAGAGCATCTTTTCATGTGCCTGTTGGCCATCTGAATTTCTTCTTTGGAGAATTGTCTGTTCATATCCTCTGCCCATTTTTTTATCGGGTTTTTTGCTTTTTGGGTGTTGAGGTGTGTGTGTTCTTTATCTATTTTGGATGTTAACCTCTTGTCGGATATGTCATTTAAAAATATTTTCTCCCATACTGTAGGATGCCATTTTGTAGTGTTGATGGTGTCCTTTGTCCTACATAAGCTTTTAAGTTAGATGTAGTTCCGTGTGTTCATTCTTACCTTTGTTTCCCTTGCTCAAAGAGATGCATTCAGAAAAAAGTTGCTCATGTTTATATTCAGGAGATTTTGCCTATGTTGTCTTCTAAGAGTTTTATGGTTTCATGACTTACATTCAGGTGTTTAATCCATTTCAAGTTTACTTTTGTGTATGGGGATAGACAATAATCCAGTTTTATTCTCTTGCATGTAGCTATGCAGTTTTGCCAACACCAGTTGTTGAAGGAGGTGTCTTTTCCCCATTGTATGTCCATGGCTCCTTTATTGTTTATTAATTGACCATATATACTTGAGTTTATATCTGGGCTCTCTAGTCTGTCCCATTGGCCTATGGGTCTGGTTGGTACAGTTTCAGTCTTTTTGAATTTACTGAGATTCTTTTTGTGCCCTAGTATATGATCTATTCTTGAAAATGTTCTATGTGCACTTGAGAAGAATGTGTTTCCTGTTGCTTTTGGATGGAGTGTTCTGTAGATGTCCGTTAGGTCCATCTGTTCTAATACGTTGTTGAGTGCCTCTGTCTCTCTATTTATTTTCTGTCTGGTTGATCTGTCCTTTGGAGTGAGTGGTGTGTTGAAGTCTCCAAAAATGAATGCACTGCATTCTATTTCCCCCTTTAATTCTGTTAGTATTTGTTTCACATATGTAGGTGATCCTGTGTTGGGTACATAGATATTTATAATAGTTATATCCTCTTGTTGGACTGATCCCTTTATCGTTATGTAATGTCCTTCTTTGTCTCTTGTGACTTTCTTTGTTTTGAAATCTATTTTGTCTGATACAAGTACTGCAACTCCTGCTTTATTCTCCTTATTGCATGAGATATCTTTTTCCATCCCTTTACTTTCAGTCTGTATATGTCTTTGGATTTGAAGTGAATCTCTTGTAGGCAGCATATAGATGGGTCTTGTTTTTTTAGTCACTCAGTGACTCGACATCTTTTGATTGGTGCATTAAGGCCATTTACATTTAGGGTGATTATCGATAGGTATGTACTTATTGCCATTGCAGGCTTTAGATTGTGGTTACCAAAGGTTCAAGGGTAATTCCCTTACTATCTACCATTCTAATTTAACCCACCTCATATGCTATTACAAACACAACCTAAAGATTCTTTTTTTTTTTCCTCCTTTTTCTTCCTCCTCCATCCTTTGTATGGTATGAATCATATTCTGTACTCTTTGTCTATCCGTTGGGTGACATCTATTTAGTCTTAGGTATACTTCCGTCTATAGGCGTCCCTTCCAAATGGACTGTAGAGGTGATTTGTGGGAGGTAAATTCTCTCAGCTTTTCCTTATCTTGAAATTGTTTAATCCTTCCTTCAAATTTAAATGATAACCTTGCCGGGTAGAGTATTCTTGGTTCCAGGCCCTTCTGCTTCATTGCATTAAATATATCATGCCACTCCCTTCTGGCCTGTAAGGTTTTTGTTGAGAAATCTGGTGATAGCCTGATGTATTTTCCTTTGTATGTGTTCTTTGTTCTCTCTGTAGCTGCTTTTAAAGTCTGTCTTTATCCTTGATCTTTGTCATTTTAATTATAATATGTCTCGATGTTATTTTCCTTGGGTCCCTTGTGTTGGGAGATCTGTGCATCCTGATGGCTTGAGAGACTATCGCCTTGCCCATATTGGGGAAGTTTTCAGCAATTACCTCCTCAGTGACACTTTCTATCTCTTTTTCTCTGTCTTCTTCTTCTGGTACCCCTATAGTGTGAACTTGTTCCGTTTGGATTGGTCACACAGTTCTCTAAATATTCCTTCATTCTTAGATATTCTTTTTTCTCTCTGTGCCTCAGCTGCTTTGTATTCCTCTTCTTTAATTTCTATTCCATTTACTGTCTCTTCTACTACATTTAATCTGCTTTTACGTGCCCCCATGTATGTTCATTTCAGATATGGAATTTCTTAATGATTGAATCTCCATCTTAAATTCATTCCTGAGTTCTTGAATATTTTTCTGTACCTCCATAAGCATGTTTATCATCTTTATTTTGAACTCTCTTTCAGGAACTTTGGTGAGTTCAGTTTCATTTGGCCCTTTTTCTGTGGTTTGTGAGATTTTGATCTGAACCATGTTCATTTGACTTTTCATATTTCTGAGTGGTGCCCTCTAGTGCCCAGAAGCTCCAGTCCCTTGCGCTGCTTAGCCCCTAGACATAGGTTGGCGGTCGTAGGGGAGCAGAGCTGGTGTCTGGAGGGAGGAACGATCTGTTTCCTGATTCCCATCTGCTCTGCTTGTCTCCGGTATAAGAGTCAGTGGGCCGAGCAGGTGTAAGCCTCTGTGCTCAGCGTTTCTAGCTGTTGTAAGCAGTGCCTCCGTCTGGCTGGCTTGTCACCTGCACAGTGACTGCCGGTTTGCGAGCCGTGCTGTGAGGCCAGGAGGAAGACTTGGCAGGCTGTGTATCACAGTGGGGGGCCTCGGAGCTGAGTAGCCAGCCAGGGCGATGGAGTGCCTGAAGCTCCCCAAAGTTCCCAACCTGGTGGACAGCGCATGCTCATGTAAACTTGTCCCCTTATCCCTTCTCCCACACAGCAAGCTCTGTGCAAACCCCCGCCTTCAGCAGCCCTCTTGCTGCTGGGAAGCCTCTAAGACTGCCTACCTTTCCCTTGTCCCAGAACAGCTGGGTGTGGATCCCGTCCACCACAAATGGCTGGAATCTGTCTCTCAAGCACTCCGCCCATCCCAATTCCCTATCCTCCAGAGCACCACACAATGTAGGTCTGTGGTCTAAAGCAGATCTCCAGGGCTAGGTGTTCAGCAGTCCCAGGCTTCCACCCCCTCCCCCACTCCATTTCTCTTCCTCCCACCGGTGAGCTGGGGTGGGGGAAGGGCTCAGGTCCCGCCGTATCAAGGCTTTCATACGTTACCCTATTTTGTGAGGTCTGCTCTGTTCGTGAGGCCTGTATGCAGTCTGGTGCAGCCATCTTTCCTGTTGCTGTTTTAGGGTTAGTTGTATTAACTATATTTTCACATTATCTGTGGTTTTGGGAGGAGTTCTCTGTCTCACCTCTCATGCCACCATCTTGAGTCTCTAGAGTTGACTTAATTATTTTTTAACTGGAAGTTACTATCTCTTGACTCCCTTCTCCCCTTTCACCCACCCCCAGCCCACTGTGACTGGCAGTCACCAATCCATTCTCTGTATAGATGAGCTTGTTTTGTTTAGATTCCACAAATACAGGGGATCACATGGTATTCACCTGTGTCTGACTCATTTTGCTTAGCATGATGCCCTCAAGGCCCATCCACGCTGTCACAAATGGCAAGATTTCCTTCTATTTTTATGGGTGAATGATGTTGCTTAAATATATCACATTTTCTATATCCATTCATCCATTGATGGACAATTAGGTTATTTTCAAATATTGGCTATTTTAAATAATGCGGCAATGAACGTGGGTGTGTATATACATATGTGAGTTTAGTATTTTGTTTTCTTCAGATAAATACAATTCCAGAATTGGAATTGCTGGATGATATGGTTGTTCAATTGTATTTTCTTGAGGAAACTCCATACTGTTTTCCACAGTGGCTGTACCAGTTTACATTCTTACCTACAGTGTAAAAGCGTTCCCTTTCCTGCACATCCTTGCCAGTATTAGTTATTTCTTTTCTGACACTGTGTCTTCTATCAGGTGTGAGGTGATATCCCATCATGAGTTTGATCTGCATTTCCTGGGCAGTCATCGATGCTGAGCACCTTTTCCTGTACCTGTTGGCCGTGTGTATATCCTCTTTAGAGGATGTCTATTCAGATCCTTCTTTTTTACATATTGATAATCCATTTGTTTTTCTTTAGATGTGAGTGGTAGTCTTTTTTTTTGCTCTTTTTCTGAGTTTTTCTTTTCTTTCATATTTACTTACAAGAATTCATTTGAGAAATTTGTTTTTTTCTATCTCCGTTGCAAAAGATTGTCTTTTGACTTTGAGGTGTACTTTTGGTTAATTTTTATAGAGTCAAGTGTGTCTAAATTGCCTTTTTCAGCCATACTATCTGTCCATATCCTAGGGTTTGTGGGCTTCCTTTACTGGAGGTTAAGGTTTCACTTAATCACGTATCTGCTGCCAAGCTCTTTATTCTGTTCCATGGGTCTGTTTTCCTGATCCTGCAGCAGTGCCGCACTATTTTTTACTACTGTATCTGTGATAGGTCTTAATATCTGGTAGAGTGAGTTCCTCCTAATTTTCATTTTTAAAGTGACCTAGCTTTTCATGATCTTTTATCCTTCTAGAAACATTTTAGAGTAAGTTTATTGAGTTCCTAAAAATATCAGGTAGATTTCATTTGAATGGAATATCTCATATTGGTTGCCTTGAATATATGACTGACTTGTGGAGAATGGATTACTTCATAATATTAACACATAGTATCCCAGAGGGTAGAATGGACATTCATTTCTGGATGTTTAAATAGTCTTTAGTCATTTAATAGACACTAGATTTTTTTCTTAGTGATCTTATGTTTATTTAGTAAAATTAACCCTGTGATACTTTCATTGCCATGGTGAATCGTACCTTCTATTTGGACTGAGAGAAGTTAACAAATTCATTTGGAATACAGAAATTTCACATTTCTCACTAAGCTTAATCCAGGTATTTTATATCTCATCCCCATCATCACCATCTCTCTTATTATCTTTTCTAACTGGTTATTTCTATATAGAAAAACTAATAATTTGTGCACATTAATTTTATGTCCAAGGAACCCAGTAAATGCTAAAGATGGAGTCTCATATTAGTAAGAAAAATAAAGGTCATTTAATAAGAACTGAAGAGCTTCCTGTAAAAAACATTAATTTAACATACTTCTCATGTCTTATAACAAGATAGCATCCAAATGTATCAAAGATTTAAAATAAAAAATAAAGAAGTTTTAAAACTCTAGAGGAAGCTATGGGAAATGACTTTATAGCTCCAGAGTAGGGAAGTTCCTATTCTTGCTACAAATCAGAAGTTACATAATAAAGAGTTTGATATACTGATAAAGGAAAAAGATACAGAGCAGTACTCATTGAGTATCATATGCTACTATATAAGTTTTTAAGATGCACAAAAGGAGCTCTGGAAGGTTACAGAAAAAAACCTAGGCAAACTGTAAGGAGGGAAATGAGTGGTACAGAGCCATGAGAATGGTATTTTATAGTTTTCCATTTTGAACCAGCTAACTGTATCAGGTACTAAAAATTTTAATCACCACACAAAACAAGGGGATTAAAGGAGAATTCATCCCCCTTATTGGATCTTCAATAGTTATGAAAGTTTTTCAGTGGTTTCTCTTGTGTTCTCTAAGTATAAAATCACCATCTGTCAAAAATGACATGTTTACCTCACATTTTGAATTGCATTGATCTGTTCTCTTGTCTAATTGCGTTATCTAGCATCTCTAGTATGGTGATAAATAAGAGTAAGACATTTGCTCCATTCTTTTGTTTCTTACTCATTTGCCTCTTGATTTTGCTTTCTTGCCATAAAAAAAATACTTTATTTTTATCTACATTTGTAAACCTTTTTATGGTTAGCTTTTGGTGGTGTATTTTGCCCAGGAAAGCTTCTAAAAATACCCAGCTAAATTTTCTCTGGTACTTCTGTGATATTGTTTTTCTTTCTTTCTTTTATTTCTTAAAACCACTTTATTAAAGTAGATTGACATACAAAAAGCTGTGCACATTTAATATACAAAGCTAATGAGCTTGGACGTATTTTATCCATCTGGGATTTACTTTCTTTGAAGGAGATGGAATCTCATGGGGCAGGAGGAGGGCTGGTGGAAGTGGTCTCTGTTTTTTCTCCCTGGGTAATTGTTGTGGGGGTTCCTTAGGGACGATCTGGCCCAGTTGCCCTTCCTGACCATGTGTATCAAGGAGAGTCTGTGCCTGCACCCCCCAGTCCCATACATCTCCCGCTGCTGTACCCAGGACATTGTGCTCCCAGAAGGCCAAGTCATCCCCAAAGGTGCTCACAAGGACAAGGAGGTGGTAGGGTGTGGGGTGATGGGGAGAGTGAGGGATGTGTGACAGGGAGGCTCCTGGGAAGGAGGAGAGGCCCTTCAGAAGGGGGGACCCCTTCCTGACTAGCCCCTCCTCTCCCACAGGTGTTACCTGCCTCATCAGCATTTTGGGGATCCACCACAACCCACCTGTGTGGCCAGAGCCCGAGGTGCTGTCTCCCCCTGACTCCCTGCTCCTCCTTGTCCACACCCCTAGGGGGACCTGGGGAGGTTACAGGTGCAGGGGCTGTGGCCTGGCAAATCAGATGTCATCTCCCCCCATCATACACACCTTTGCCTCTCCAAAGCTGACTGTCCTGGAGACCCCCACCCAGCAGCCCTGTGTTGGCCTCCCCCCAGGTCTATGACCCCTTTCACTTTGAGCCAGAAAACATCAAGGAGAGGTCACCTCTAGCGTATATTCCCTTTTCTACAGGGCCCAGGTGAGGCCAGTGGGCACCTGAGGTGGGGATGGGGTGGTGGGGGTGGGGTTCTGGGGCTGAGATCCCAAGCATGACTGTGGGGGCGGGCAAGGGGAAATGGAAAGTGGTCGCACTCCCCCGGTCTCCTCCTCTGCCCTCCCCGGTCTCCTCCTCTGCCCTCCCCCAGGAATTATGGGTAAGGATCTGGGGAATGAGGATTGGGCGAGGCCAAAGATGGGTCCGCACTGTGTTCAGAGCCCCTTCCCCCGTCTGCTGGTCCCAGTTTGGGGCTAGAGTCTGGGTCAGATTCAGGGGCTATGCGAGCCCACGTGGGGGTCCCAGGCATGGCAAGCCCCCTTCCCTATTCCTGAGGGACGAAATGGAGGTCTCAGGCCAGGATCTAAGCGCAGTGGGGCTGGGATGAGGTTCCGAGGCGCAGTCAGGTCCCCACTGTCATCTGCAGGAACTGCATCAGGCAGACGTTTGCCATGGGCGAGATGAAGGTGGCCCTGGCGCTCTCGCTGCTGCGCTTCCGTGTCCTGCCCGACCACGAGGAGCCGGAGCTGGTCCTGTGCCCGGAGGGTGGACTTTGGCTGCGGGTGGAGCCGCTGAGCGGGGGCGAGGACTGAACCCCACCTTCCACCTTCCGTCTCCGCTCCCACCACCTGCTGCCGCCCACCAACTCCTCCCCTCCCTACCTCTCCAAATTCCCCGCCCCTCACCTCCCTCACCACTCTGACACCCCTTCCCACCCCCACCCACCCCACCCCCTCTGCCTGGCCCATGTGGGTCAGTCTGACTCTACACACCTCAGTTTGCAGATTTCCAGGAATAAAACTGTGCTGTCACCTCTGCCCTAGCCTATCTCAGACCTGCAGGGGATCTGGGGGTGGGAGGGCTGGTGTCTCTGAGCCTCTGCTGCGGACCACAAGGCCCCCATGCTGACCTGAGGTCTCCCAGAGCCGGCATGGATTGCATCCTGTGGGCAGTAGGGAGCCATGGGAGGTGTTTGGGCGGGGGAGGGACCAGGGTTAAGGAGGGACTTAAGGGGCACCTTTGAGGCTGTGAGTCACAGGGGAGAACCCATGGGGGCAGACTGATTCCTCAGGGCGGCTAGTGCCTCCCCACAGAGGTCCCTGGCCAGCCCAGCACACAGCAGGAGAGGGTCGGCAGCCCACACCCTGGCAGCCTCTCCAGGAGTCTGCTCCCTTCCTGCTCTTGCCAACAGCCCTACTCCATGTCTGCTCCTCCCAGTCAGTCCCACTGGCAACCCCCCTGCCCTGTGTTCAGGAAGCCCCTTCTCTTTCTTTCTCTGGGACCCCTGATGGCACCCAGGCAGCCTGGCCGATAGCCGACCCCAGCTGAGTCCCCACGATGTGCTGGGTGCTCTCATGAGGGTGTGAGAAGGAGGCCCATCTCCAGCCCCCCACCCCCCACCGCCCGTGCTCATCACAGACCCCTGGGCCATCTCTGGGTGGGGCTGGGCCAGGCATCTGCGGCTGGGCTTGTGAAATTGAGAGCCAGACCTTCAGAAACAAGAACACCTCCAGGCCGTGCTGTGGAACAAGGTGCTTGGGCTCAGGTCTCTGCTCTGCCATGTGACTTGGGCAAGTTAATCCCCCTCTCTGTGCCTCAGTTTCCCCAGCTGTGTAATGGGGCCACAGCAGTTCCCTTCTCAGAATGTCTCTAGGACTACCCGAGAGGGACTCAAGAGGTGTGCTTGGTACCCAGTACAGCTTTAATATTTGTGGCCACAATTGCTTTTTCTCTCCAAAAGCCTGGCTCTTAAGGCATGTTTCCTCGAAGACGGTTATTTCTGTGATGAGTCTGAGGACTGTGCCTGGGAACTCCCCGGCAAGCATTCTAACCTTTGTGCTCATGGCGTCCGCTCCTGCCGCTTCGCTGGCCGTGCCTGTAGGAAGCCCAAAGCCATACCCTGCAACCAGTACTGACTTCCCTTCATGGCCTCAGGGGCTCTGCCCCGCCCAGCCCCTGCAGAGCCCTGCAGCCTTCTCTCCAGCTCCTTCCCCCCTCACTTCTCTAAGAAACCGCAAGGGCCTTTGAGGCTGACCTGGGCCTAAAGCATAGACAGTGGATAAATAAATGGCCAGTGATTCTTTATGCTCTCAATGAAAAGATTCAGTGCAAGGCAGGAATTTCACACGTTCTGTGGTAGGGTCTGCCGTGCAAAACATAGCTTATCACACCAAACAGCACATCAGTGGCTGCTCTGGGAAATAAAAAATTGGAGCCACAGTTAAAAAAGTTTAGAACCCCTTGAGTCTGGCACAGGTGAATAGATTTATTTCTTGCAGGACTTCTCAGAACATTTAAAATTCTAACATGGCTGAGTCTTGAAAAAGTCTCCATGTATGACTACTTTGCAAATAAGGATGGTAAAGCAAGGTGATGAAAATTTACTGAGTGTGTATTATGCACTAGCCCCACAATGACATGGCAATGGAGACCCAGGTCTCCAAGCTGATAAGGGGAGCTTGGATTTGAATGTGGATCTGAGGGGGACGCTTGGTACAGAGTTAGTAGTCATGCTTACGAATAGAGCCCTGCAGAAATTGTAAGCGTACGTTAAGCCATTGGTGTAGTAGGAGGGGACAGAAAATCAGTTAAATAATCTCATTTAGGACATCTGGTATAGGAGGGCCTCGCCTACCTACCCTCAGTGAATCAAGCCTGTGGTTACTCCAGATCTCCAATGAACAGAGAGAAAATAGAGCAAAGCATACTAAAACCCTAAGTTCTCCAAGTCTCTCTAAATCCAACTGGGAAGGGGTTCAGACTGGCCCCCACCACCCCACCCCCATGCACACACAGCCTCCCCATCAACATCTCACCTCCGAGTGGTGCATTTGTTACAAATGATGAACATACATGGACACATTATAACCCAAAGTCCACACTTTACATTAGATTCGATCTTGGTGGTGTGCATTTTATGGATTTTGACAGATGGAAATGACATGAGATTGAAATGAGGCTTGTCTGCATAAAGAGAGAATGAAATAAAATCACACATGAAAATAGGGAATTTTAAAGCAAGAGAGATTTGAAGACAGGATCCTAAATCCCTGCATGTCATAGTACAGGACTTAATGGATTCCTGTTTCGTTTTGGTTTGATTTGTTCCTAAAATTTACATTTCTGTCCCTGACAATTGAAACGGTCTCCACCCAATGGAAAGGACCCGAGGAGCCGTCACCCCTTCTACATCAACGGGGAGTCATCTCCCCACTCACCCAGTGTGCCTCGCCTCTGTTTGAAGCCTCCCTTCCTCTCCGGGTGGGCCATTTCCTCTTTGGGGGCCTTTAATCATGACAAAACTCTTTTTTTTTTCATGGAGGATCCAGATCCCACATAGTTACTGATACAGTTGGATGGTGTAACACTCTCATACATATGGGAGGCATTTAGTTCAATGCCTAGAAAACAGTATTTTAAAATCACAATATGCTTTTTATTTCCTTTAAGGTACTAATATAGATACATAAGACCTTGATTCATTTATTCATGTTCATTTGAATTATTTTCTCCTCACTATGAGATAAACACCAGGAGGGCAGGGGACTTCATCTCACTTGCTCTGTGCTCGAATTCCCTGGAACACAGAAAGGGCTCAATGAGTGTTGGTTGAATGAATGAATCGGTAAGCTCTCAAGGCAAGGCGTAAGGCGAATGAAGTGGCTGGTGGGCTCAGGGCCCTGCTGAGTGATGAAACATTATCTAGCGTGTACTGAGCACTTACTAAGTGCCAGCAGTTTACCTGTGGCACATCACGAGGCGGCTGCAATTACTATTCGCCTGGTCATTTGTAGGTGGAAGCCAGAGAGAGCAATTCACGAAGTTTACACAGCCAGGAAGTGGCAGGATCAGGATTTGAACCCATGTCTCTTGCAGATGAGTCTTTGCCCTGAAGCAGGAAGGTATTCACGCTGTGACACAAGTCTTCCCTTGCTTATTAACTTTTTAAGTTTAAGAATGTTGACAAATGAACAACTCACAAAGGCACACGTTATGTAGAGCACCCTACACATAGTGGCCATGCTTTATATGCAGTATTGGACTCATGGAACATTTTCTGTCTGGCACACAGTAGGCATGCTTCCCATAGATAAACCAGCACACAGTAGGTACACTTTGTGTAGATGACTTGGCACACAGTAGGCATGCTTTATGTAAAATACTTTGCACAGAGGAAGCTTTTTTTGTGTTGAGCATGCAACACACAGTAGGTGTGCTTTATTTGGGGTCCCTGGCACACCATGGGCACACTTTCCATAGAGTACCTACCCCGCAAGAGTAAGTTTTCTCTATGAGGAGTGCTGGCACACAGCAGCACGAGGACCAGCTGCCAGCCCCTTCCCTTTACTCCAGGATTTGAATTCTATCTCTCGGATATGAATTGGTGCCCTAAAACAGGAAGCTATTCATGTTATGATGCAAGTCTTCCCTTGCTTATTAATATCTTTAAGTTTTCATATTAAGAGAAATGAACAATTCACACCGGTGGCCATCTGGTCTCTGTTTAATAAATGAAAACAATAAATTAAAAAAAAAAGAAGAAAACAAGTCCCCAGACAATTTGCCTGAAGTGCTGTCACGGTATCTTCTTACCAGGAAATGAGCAGACTTCACCGGACCCTGTGCCCTCCAGCCCCTCAGTGCCCTGGGACTATCCGCCAAGGCCCCTAGCACTCTTCTCTGGGGACACAGAGAGATTACAAATATTATAGACTTGACTGGCATTGCAGAGCCCAGTGGACACACACCGGGCCCATTCTGCTAAACTCCATTGTCATCCTAGTCCCTGGAAGCCAATTTCAAGTTTCATTAGTAAACAAGCCATGGGATTTTTCAGAGACACCTAGGGCCTCATTAAAAGTTGGCTCAAGATTCCCACCTCCCTTCTCCTGTGGAGATGAAAGGGTCCTTAAGGATCAGCTGCAGAGGTGAGGGCAGATGCGGTCTGCTGCATAGCTCAGGGCTAAGGTGGAGACAGGGCCACAGGTTCACCCCTCCGGAGGACAGGTTCCCAGAGAGTTTTCCCGCTTAGTCTCAAGCTCAAACTTGGGCATTTGATTAGCATCAAGAGACAGAAGTGGGAGTGAAGGCAGCGTTCTTTTCCTCCAAGCCACCAGATTCCCAGAGCCTTACAGCCTAACGCTCCACCATGCCCTGCGGTGACCTGGGCAGGGCAGCAAAACTCCTCTTAGTGTGCAAAGCCCCTGGTGCTGAGCGTGCTGGCCACTGGGAGCGCTCTATGCTGCCGGGCGCGCTCGGAGGGGAAGGGCCAGGGCTCAGAGGGCTGCAGAGGGCTTCTGCTTCCACAGCCTTGCTCACTGCTCTTGGTTATGTAGATGACTTGACCAGCACCCCGCTCTTTCCCCGGGAGACTGGCAGCCCTGAGAGTGTCCTGAGAGCCCTCTGGACTTGCTCACCCTCACGTTCTCACAGCCTGGCACCTAGTAGGTGCTCAGTAAATACTTGCTGAGCAAACGAACAAATGACTCAGCACAACTTTATGGCAAGTCCGTCAGTTGCAAAATCTTTGCAAAATGTGAATGGCTGTTCCCTAGTTTATCTGAAATTCCCTTTTCAGGTGTGACTGAGGTCACGGGAACCCTTGTGTGTATCATAGCCAGTATCCTTCATGCAAATGAGTGTCATGTCGCTCCTGTCGGGATTATGGGGTAATGCCTCTGTAATCTGACCCATCTGTCATGTGATGCCATGGTGAGTGCCCCATGCCCTGCTTGCGGCCCAAACCCGCTGTCATGCTGGCCTTCTTCTGTACCTTGGATGGGCAATCATCTTCCTACCTCAGGCCCTCTGCACATGCTGTTCCCTCTGCCTGAGGCACCCTGTCCTCTCACTCTACCCCTAGAGCAGAAAGTCTCCGCCAAAATGCCACCTTCTCCATGAAGTCCTTGCAGACTGCCCTGCTCTGTGTGGATTAGGTCACTGGGCCCTTGGAGCCCTCTGTCTCCCCTTCCTCACCCTCTTGACTAAATTCTGTTACTCACCTGCATCTTCCTCCCCTCTGCTGTAATGCCCATGGGAGCAGGTATTGTGTCAGTCCTGGTCACCATGGTTTCCCAAGAGATGGGCTCAGCTGGCCCATACCTGTCTGTTGAACACCTGGCAGCTGGGACTGCAGTTCATCTGAGCTGGAGATAAGTTCTCTCGTGCACAGCCTTTTGGCATGAGGCTGGTCATGCTTATTAAACTCACGGATGAGGGTGGCACTTCCAACTCTACTCAGTTGTCAAAGAGCAGATCACGTGACAGAATTAGTCATTTCCTGGACAAACTAAGGGTCTCTGTTGCAGGGGGTCTCACCTCCTTCCCTGAGGGGCAACAGAGTCACATCACGGCCACCCCACAACCCCTCCCCTGTGAGCGCAGCTCTCCTCCCAGGCACCTGCTCCCATCAGGAATTCTCCTCTCTCCCTCCGCCACCAAAGGCTTGATGCAAAATACAATGCTTTTTTAAGATGCAAAATGGATCAATGAGTGAATGGTTAAACAAAATGTGGTCCATCCATACAATGGAAAGCCATTTCCCTGTACAAAGGAATGAGGTGTCCATGTGCCCAACTACCTGGATGACCGCAAAGACATCACTCCAAGTGAAGGAAACACCAAGACCACAGAGTGTGTGACTCCATTTATTTGAGATTCCACAGTAGGTAAACACATCAAGACAGAAAGCAGCTGCGAGCTTGCTGGGGAATGGGAATAGGGTGGAACGGGGAGTGACTGTAAGTGGCTTTGAGATTTCCTTTTGCGGTGGAAAAATGTCCTGAATCTAGGGAGAAGGAGGTAATGATGGTGGCGCAACATTATGAATGTCCTAAATGCCACTGAATTGTGCCATTCCCAATGGCAAGAATGCGGAGAAGCTGGCACCCTTGTGCCCTGTTGATGGGATTGTGAAGTGGCATGACAGCTGTGCACAGCAGCATGTGCTTGGATACACGCACCGCAGGATCTCTGTACCATGAGCTCTCATTCATCCTCCAAAGGGAGGAAACCCTTTCCTGGGCTCAGCAGGAGTGCCCCCTGAGGACAGCGTGCCAGGCGGAATCAGCCCTTCCCCAAACAGAGACAGCCTGTGCCACTCCCCTTCAATGAGGTCCCTAGCCTAGTCCTGTTCACACAGGAAGGAGGGAGACTGGCCGTTGCCAAAAGCTGGGAGAGTGGGAAATGGAGAGTTTTTGTTTAGTGGGTGCAGAGTGTGTTTTGCAAGATGAAAAGATGGCTGGAGATTATTACACCCAGTGTGCATGTACCCAACACCACTGAGCGGGATGCTGGGGATGGCTCAGATGGTTCATTTTCTGTTTTGTGTTTTGGTCAAGTACAGACACCTGCTCCAACATGGTGAACACTGGGAACCTCCTGTGTGGAAACAGCTGGGCATAAAACGTCTCATTTCATTAATAGGAAACACCTCCAATAGGCAAATCCAGAGTGCCAGGAAGCAGACGCGTGGTTGCCAGGAGCTGAGGCTGGAGGATGGAGGGTGACTACTGACGAGGACGGGTTTCCGTCTGGGAAGATGGAACTCTTGTGACCAGCGGAGGTGATGGCTACACATCAGGAACGCACTGCATGCCCCTGGACCGCACACTCTAAGCGGTCAATTCCACATTGTGTGAACTTCGCCTCAACTTCCTAAACAGCAAAATGGGCCTCCCCCAGCCCTCTTCTCTCTGCACCGTCTTCCCCCCAAGATGGGAGGCGGGCCTGATCCCAGGAAGAGGGAGGAGGGTCAGAGTGCCCATGGCCAGCCCAGGCCTTAGGGAGGGGGTGCCCACCGCCTAGGGGGGTCAGCCTTCCTGCTCCTGCGCGGAGCAGCCTGGGCCTCCCCCAGGTGTGCCTGAGTAGAAGGCGAGCCGCCCCAGGACAGCCCTGGGCAGGAGTGGGCGCCTCCTGTTCCTGCAGCCTGGGGCCTGGAGCCCCCGCGTCTCACACACGCCTACCCGCTCCAGTCCCCCAGCTCCACAGACCTCCCCCACCTCCCACCTCGCCCCACACACGCAGGTGCCAGGGGCGCTTCCTTACACCAGCGTGCACACAGCAGGCCCGCACGCACTGCGCTCAGTTCAGATGGCGCGCTGACAGATGCAGAGACCCCGCCCACCCTCCAGGATGGACTCAGGCGGCCCTGCACCTTAGACCTGCGCTCTCACAGTCTGACTCAGCAGAAACGCAGGGATGATGATAACGCCAGTGTCCCCGACAGGCAGCGGCGACAACCACGGTGTGCACAGCGCGCGCAGGGGGTGGGGCGCTCAGACCAGCCTGGGCGCGTGTTCAGAAATTGGGGGCCTCGGCTCAGGCACGGTTTGCCCCAACTTCATTCGGCCGGCTACTGCGTTCCGAGATCCATTCCCAGCACTCGTATTACCCTCAGCCCTTACCCGCAATCGCGCGCTTGCAACGCCTCCTCCAGGAAGACATCCAGGGGTGCGCTCGCCTCTCTTGACAGCCGCGGAGCGCGCTCACTGGGGTAGCAGAGGAAGCTTCTCAGGGTGACTGCAGGGAGCTCGCAATCAGAAGAAAAGGGGGAACCCTCACACAAAGTCTTGGGGTCTGCCCCAGAAGTCGCACGTGGCATTGCTCAGCGCCTCTTCTAGATAGGGACGTCTTGGGCCATCTCTGAGACGATGCCCCCACCTGTCACAGAGCCCTGGCTGTACAGGTGGGGACTGCACTGTCTTCTTTCAGAACCTGCCACGTCCGACGTTGGTTTGCTAGATGTAAGGGGCAATTTAGCATCGTGTTTCCGACACAGCTCTCCTGCTTGTGGCTACCTGGCCCAGCCTGGAAGCCAGGCAGCCTTCGATGTTGTTAATCAAACCCTGGCCTTTTGAGAGGCCCTCTCACTGGGCAGGAGAAATCTGCTCTCTTCCCCCCTTCAGGAACTCAGCCTCAGGTCCTGGAGTCTCACGCACACGGAGACCTGGAGTCTGACCAGGGGCTGCTTGTGAACTTGGCTACCCCGGGCTGTTCCTCAAGAGCACCCAATATTGTCTCCTCTTGAAATGAACTCTCTTAAGGAAGGGGGTCGGTGAGATTCATCTGGATCTTGGCCACCAGTGCTTCTCCATAGATTTCTGCTCCGGCTGGGCCTGCTTCCTTTTCCTCAGTTCAATGGCGTTTCCCTCTGGTGCTTTTTGCAAAAGCACCACTGGTCTGAACACTTAGGCAGAGAATTCCTCTCTACTCACCACATAACTAAATGCCGGGCAGGCAGCTGGCTAGCCATGGGGGGGGGGGCCTCTGAAAACCAGAGGTTGCCATAGACAATCAAGGGGGGCCTGCAGAATCCTGGATGTGCCTCCCCTCAGGTACTCGTCCACATCCTAACATCTCTGCATTTGAATGTAGTGATGTTGAAAATAAATGCATTTATTTCCACCTGCTCTCCAAAGCCTCAAAATGATAGTAGAGAAGTTACAACCAAGAAAGTGTATATCCACAGGGAGAAGAGAATTGGAGAAGACACGGGAACAGATGAGGAGGTCAAGAAATTATGGAAGCTGGGAAGTCAGCAGTAGCTGATTTAAAAGAGCAGAGAAAGCTGAAATTTAAATCAGAAAAGGGAGGTGGGGTACAATAAGAAGAAACAAGTGGACTTCTTGCTACAGGACTCCAATTGGAACACTCTGGAAGATGGGGAAAGAGGTGGGGCTGAAGACATTAGGTACATCTTGGCTGTCTTTTGGAGGAGCAGTGAGACAGCCAGCATTCCACTCCAGCCTGCACCGCCAGATGACCACTTTCTGCTACAGTGGAAGAAGATAGGAAGGTCAAACTAAAGGGTTCTAGATTTGGAAGGACCAGGTACAGGTGAGAACAGGATTGGGCATTAGATGAAAGACTACCCATGAACAGCAATCCTCACCCCCCACAAATTCCTGCTCTTCAATCTTACTGCTCAGCAGCCAGAGTGACTGTAGACAAACTTACACCCTCTGGTAGGAAGAATGGAAGATTCCTCTCTAGGGAAAGTATTAGGCCAAGAGACTGGCATTTGGTGTTTTCCCAGTGAAGCAGCTGGGACCCCACCTGATCACCTTATTGTGAAGCCCACCGGCAGGTGAATATACACCCAGGACTTGAAGTCAGCATTTTGGTGCCTTTACTCTAACATCTGAGCAGACAGTTAAGCACCACTTGACATGAGAGGGGACCTTCTAACATGACAGCAGAGACATAAATCAACCAACCACCCAACCAACCATAGGAGGGGGAAACTGAGAATGCAGAAAGCACAAGACAATCACAAGAAAATGCTAAACCTTTTAAGTTGTATATCTAAGAAAACAGAAGAGTAAGCTATAAGAAGGAATACCCAGAGAATAAAGGATCTTAAAAATTCAAAATATGATAGCAGAAATTTAAAAAAAATTCTAGATGAATTAAAGTATAATTTGAGGAATTCTCTGAGATAGAAGAAAACTACAAAGAAACAGAAAACAGGAGTGAAGAACATACACGAGACTTATTATAAATTAAGGCAATTAAGACAGTGGCATTGGAACCAGATTACATATGTAGACCTCTAGAACAGAATACAGAGCCAGAAACATAGACATAGATGGACATCAAAGGTATATGACAGAGTGGCATTGTAGATCAGTGGAGAAAAGACATTAAAAAATATGGTGATGAGTAACTGGCTATTCATATAGGAAATTATAACAAAATTGAAACTTTCTTGGACCAAATAAGAAAATCCAATGGAATTCTAGAACCTAGTAAGAAAATAAAACTTTTAGAAGAAAATATGAAAGCATGTCTTATGATCTTTGATTGGAGCAAAACTTTAACAAGTAAGTGCAACCTGTAAAGAAAAAAGCTGATAAAGTCAATACCATTAAAGTTAAAAGTGTCTGAGTATAAAAAGACATCATTAAAAAGGCGAAAAGACATACTCCAGACTGGGAAACAATATTGGCAAAAATGCAAAATTGACAAAGGATTCAAATCCAGAATATAGAAATAACATCAATCAATAATTAACAAAAAAAGCTCAGTAGAGAAAAGTAAAAGATAAAACAGGTAAATCACAGAATAAAAAACCAGAATGGCCAATAAGTATATAAAAATATGTTCAATCTCATTATTAATCAGAGAAATGCAAACTAAGCGATAATGAGGTACCATTTCAAATCCATCGACGTGGAAAATTAAAGTCTGACAATTTCAAATGTTGGTGGTCACAAGGAGAAGCCAGACCTCTACACTGCTAAAGTAAGTGTGACTGGGTACAAGCACTTGGGAGACCAAGTAGGTAAAGCTAAAGGTAAAGATGCATGAAGATGCATACGCCCTTTAACCCATTTCACTCCTGGGCATATGAATCACATAGAATGACATGAGTATATGTGATAAGTTCTTGCATTTGGATATGAAGAGACATTTACAAGAATGTTTACTGCAACATTGTAATAATAAAAAATAGGAAACAATTCAAATAATGGGATACTGTGCTAGGAAATTAATGAGCCATAGCTATATGTGTTATTGTGGATAA
Organism: Smutsia gigantea; assembly: GCA_032199065.1. Lineage (NCBI taxonomy): Eukaryota > Metazoa > Chordata > Mammalia > Pholidota > Manidae > Smutsia > Smutsia gigantea. The sequence continues at coordinate 62,374 of JAVSCE010009563.1, forward strand.
TTCTCAAAATATAATGTTAAGGAAAACGTTTTTCAGAAAGTATTGTACCATTTCTATAAAACTTAAAAGCAGGAAGAAACAATATATATTTGGGAATATAGACCTATCTTATAAAAGTATAAAAAAATGTATGGAATAATAAACACTAATAAAACCCAAATACAGTTTCGGTTTGGCAGAGGGGATGAAATCAGGGAGGGTGACACAGAGCTTCCACTATAAATGTAATGCTTTATTTCTTAAGGTTGGTGATAGAAATTCATCATTATCTGTAGCTTAGAATGAAGTATGTCACTTAAGTAGCATTATATGCTTATTGCTCAGAAACATGGAAGGAAAGGAAAGAGGAATTGGGAGTAGGGAGGTAAAGGAAAGGGCAGAGGACTCCTATTTTTTAAAACCTTGTACTCCCAGCTGATCTTTTAAGCCATACACAATATGGCTTCAATAAAAGTTAATAATAGAAAAATAATAAAACTTGAGCCAGGTAGTAAAATGTGATATGCTTCTGTAAGATCTCCATTTTTAGATGCTTTATCTCAGTGCTATTAAAAATATGGTCCCAAGACAAGTATGGGCTAGTAATCTGGTCTGCCATGAACTAAATAAAGAATGAGCCTAAGTGGGAACTTTTATAGCAATTTTATAGTGATTTTATGTATGTTGAATCTACTAATTCAAATATACTTTATAACTGATTATAATTTCTTTTTTTTCTAGAAATAAACTCCTATTTTAAAAAAGTATTGGTGGGCGATGAATCAAAAACAAACAAGTGAACAACTGGCCCTGCACTAATAGTTTGAGATCCACTGCTCTCCCTTAATGAAAATTAATGGCTAAATGATTTCTTTTTCTATGATGTGTAGGTTTTCTTGTTCTTTGGGGATCTTGTGCTCTACTCCTAAAATATTAATATCCAGGGTGGGATTCCAGAATTGTTATGTTTGTTTCCGGCTATTTGCCTTGCATATAAAGATGTGGCTATTCTCTGCATGCATTTTCCCCAGAGACACATGTAAATGTAGTTGTAATTTCCGGTTGGTAAACAGCATGTCTTTAAATTTAGAATTAGGTGGCAAGGTTGATATGTAAAATAAACTGGATTGCTTTCAAAGCAATATTTTTTCCAGATAACTGTTAACACACTGGTTTGCTGTTTTTCCTAATTATGTCAAATATCACATGGTATGTCAAACACTACAGATATGCTTTAAGGTATTTCATGGACTTTTTGCATGACAAATGGACCCTATGCTATAGAGGAACGAAGGACATAAATTAATAAAACATTATCATTTTAAGAGAACAAAACCAAAGCAAATCACTTCAGTGCTTGGCAGCACACTTTCTGAGAAGTGTCAGGCTGTGTGTGGCCTCCCCAGGGATCCAAAGCTTGCTTAGTGGCCTGTGTGACAGCAGGAGCCCCGTCTGCACGAGATTCTGCCTTTAAGATGCAGCACAGATGAGGCCTCTAAAAATGTCCTAATGTATCTTTTGTGGATTTCCTTTTCCGCTCAAGACAAGACCCTTTTTTAAAGATTGTTTTTTTGAAGGCAGATAACTTACTGATTTCCAGGGTTCTTTTACACCTACCACTTCTCAAGGGAGTTTTCTGGGCATAATCTTTTAATCTTTCTGGAAGGCTATCAAACCATGCCTGGCTTTCCATCAGAAACACCCATCTCTTTCCATCATAATGCTTTTTAAAGGACTTTCTCATGTGGTCTCTGGGTTCATTTAACTCTTCCAGTTTACACCGACTGATTTAGCATCTTTGCTGTTTTCTTATTTCATTTCAATCTTTATATGTTACTTAACATTTCTGTTAAAGAGTCTTTGGAGTATGTTCTACTTTCTTACCAACGTACCATTCTAGCATTCTCACAACCAATACTCAGCTTTATATTTCATTCTAATACTCTTACAGGACAAACGTGAGGTGGAGGGTGAGTTGGAAGACAACAAAGACAGCCCTTCAAAAGCCTTGTATTCCTACTAGAGGTCTGGATACCTGACTCCCCATCTCTAGTTTATTAGCTTTTTCCCACCTCCTTACCCATACTGTCCCAATCCACTGAGTTTAGGGCTTAGCTGAAGTCTGAGACCTTGATTACAGTATCAGCAAACTGTGAGGTTAGGTGATGTTATTTTTCCCCTCCAGGAATGCCTAGCAAACCCAAAGCAGGCATTTGTATTAACCCACTGCTTGGGGTTATTATTACACAGGACTTGTGGCAGCAGAGGACTCTAGGATCTAGGCTGGGTAGGGAAAGAAATGCAACTAGAAGGGGGGGACAGCGAGAAAGTCGAAGGGTCCTGGACTTTTTGAGGAGACACTGTCACCGGTGAGGACAAGCTGGCGGAGTGAGAACTGGTAGTGGAAAAGATCCCCAAACATCAGGCGATCCAATAAATGATTAAGTGTTGATTCACTAAAGCTTTGACCCAACTCTAGTGGTTCGGTTTGCGGCAGAGGCCAAGGTAGAAGGGCAGGGTGAGGTCCCACAGAGCCTGCAAGTTAGACGTCACGGGAAATCACGCCAAGCTCAAGTATCTGCAAATATGCGGTCAGCGCTTCGCTTGGCTAAGAGGGCCGTCTGAAGGGCCGAGGAGGCCAGCCCAGAACCGAGTCCAGGCGGCCGCAGCTCCGGCCCACGGCTCGGAAGCCCTCGGTACGGGGAGTCCCGCAAAGGTAAGTTCGGGAACAGACGGCCGCGGAGGTCACGTGGTAGGCCAGAGCCCGGCTCTGATTGGCTGCAAAAGCTGAGGCCTCCTGACTCTGTTTCCCAGAAGGCTCTTGGCAATGACATTTCCCGGAGAGCCTGGCGGCGCACAGGTCTTCCTAGCTGGTTGGACCGGACGGGGGCGGCGTTTGCCCAGTGTCCTGCGGGCCGGGAGAGCCTGGGCAAGGAGGCGCCCGGAGGACGGAACCTTCTGGACCAAAGCGTCCTGCACTCTGGACGCGCGGGAAAGAGCTGGGGCTCGGGCCCTTACTTTGCTCAGAGACCCCTGGCAATGAAGTACGGGGAGGTCTCGAGTCCGGCGGCGCTCACGTCTCCCTGGGGTCCCGGGGGTCGTGGGTGGAGCGGGAAGAGGAGGGGCTGGAGGGCCTTCCGCTCTGGCTCTTCCCTCCCCACCGGGTGGTGCTGCACACCGGAGTCTACTCGACTACCTCCCGGTTATCCCATGCTGGGATTTCCCTTCCACCCTGAAGTCCTGAGAATTCTCCTGTTGTGCCCAAGTCGCGAGTCCCCGAGAGACCACCAAGGAGCCGATTCCGATGCAAACACAAAAGGGTCATTTATTTCAAGCTTGAGCTTGGACTCACACCCTTCACCGACGCAGCGGGTCGGGAATGTGAACCCTGAGCTCAGGGTAGGCAAGGTTTTTATGCATTACAGGTTCAGGAAGAGGGGATTCTAACTTGGCATAAACTGATTGGGGATTTTGGAAGTTAAACAATTGTTATTGGTTAAGTTCGGCTGGCCTGACCATGATGGTGTAGCAGGAGCGTTGCTAGGGGAACTATCTGGGGTAGGGGTTTACAGGCCCCGGTGGCCATTTGTCCATGTTCTCAAGACACGTACATCTTGTACGCCTGGGAGCATCGGGCACAGATGGCCGGCCTTGAGATATGACCTTCTAATATCAGTTCCTGTGGTTAGGAAACTTTTCAAGGTTTCTTCTAGAGCCAGGCCCAGCTCAGGCCTCAGATGGAGATTAGGCACAAAAAACAGAGTCAGTCCTGTTCTGTCCTTCATTTAGGTTCACACAGTCAGATTTGTTAAAATGGCTTCTCTTATGCTAACTCTAGGGTCTCACACTCCAAGCTTAGATTAAGCAATTTTTAGAGAGATCCTCTGAGAAATGGGGAAACTTTTTAAAAAGTAGCAAACGCTAGTGGCCCTAAATCATTCCCCCACCTGCTGGTCACTGGACGCTTTATCAGGATGCAAAGAATCGTGGCTCTTCACCTACGGGGGTCAGCTTTGTGTCAGAACCTCGATCTCGGGCAGTGACTTCCGCCCTCAGGGACCATCAGATGTTTTGCAGGTGGTCCTAACGAATAGCTGGCCTTATTTGGACCACCTCGACCTTGGCCTTAGCTTATGCCTTGTTTCTGCCTTGGAGGACATTCGTTCTGCCCAGCCGCAAAAGTGTTATGTTTTTGTTTTCGTTTTTTAATGGAGGGGAAAACTGAGGGTGCGGTGCATGAAAAGGGTGGTTGACCTGCTTACTCTTTACAGCTAGTTGTATAGTCAGAACTCGATACAGTTGGAACTAATCTGGATTCTTGTCTCAAACCTGTGGTGTCTCCTTTTCTCAGTTTTGCTGCTGTTGTGGGTTAAGCCATGATCATCCCAACTATTCAGTCTCATCTGTCCAGTACTTAATGAGAATGTGCTAAGTGCTGGGTACTGCGCTGGGTGCTGGGGACATAGTGTTGAGTGGGGTAGACGTGACCCCATCCTCATAGAGTTTACACTCTAATGGGGGAGAGAGACACTGATTACAGAACACAAATAATAAAATGCCGAATTGTGGTAAATAGAGAAAAGAACCAGGATGCTACAAGAGAAAAATGTAGGAAGCCATAAATTAGATTGAGAAATTAGGGAAAGGAAGAAATGCTTGATCTGACACCTGAAAGCTGAGAAAAAGGAAGCTCTGTAACAGCCAAGGGAAGAGTGATCCACACAGAGGGAGCAGCAAGTGCAAAGGCCCCGAGGCAGGAAAGAACTTAGTATTTTGTCACTCAAGGAATTGAGAGAAGGCCTTTGCAACTGGAGCACGCTGAAGTAGGGAGAGAGTAGAACCTGTTGAGGTTGGCCTCCCTTCCTCCAGTCTTGCCTCTTCTAACCCCACACTAGCATTATAGAAATCTTTTCAAAACTCAAATATGATGATTTTACTCCCTTTCAGAGGTGCTGTGTCATCTACAAGTCAAACTCCTTGGGCCAGTTTTCAAGGACCTTCATAACTGGAATTACCTTTGTTTTCCAGCCCCCCTGTTTTGCATGTGCCATTGCCTCTGATTAGCCTGCCGTCTCCATTGTGCTTGCTGAGCAGGTAAACTTCCGTCTACCCTTCCTGTCTTGGCTGTAATATCACCTACTCTGTGCTTTTCCTCCTGTGTGCTCTCATTTTCTGGTCTCCTGGCTATATAAATACTGTTTGCCTATTAATCTCTCCCATGGGACAGTGAGCACCTCCTCTTAGGGGCTTGTTTTCTATCTCTATGATGCAGGACATGAGGCCAGGCAGTTGGTACTTTCATAATAAATATCTATTGAGAGAATGAGTGGAATAGCCATGATTAGCCTCCACCTGGTGCCTGAGCAGAAGGTGGCCTGTGGCTTCTGTCCACGGTAGAGTAGAGATTAGCATCCAAAAGGGCAAGAAGATATGAGTGAGAAATCTGTACTTATGGCCAGGCACTCTCATCCACTGTGCCATGTAATCCTCATAATAGTCATGGGTCGTAGCTTCTTTGTGCTGGCAAGAAAGCAATGCCCAAAGGCTTGCCCAAAGATCAGCCAACTAGTAATGGGGAATCCGAGAAAGGAGTCAGAAGTTGAGACCCCTAATACTCCGTTCCCCTTAGCCCTATTTTGGTATCTTTTACTGGTACAGAAGCCTGAAAAGCTTAAGGAACTGAACTCCAAGGACCTCTGAGGATCTCAGAGCTGGAGCAGCCATTGTACTGGGACTCTGCCTTTTCCAGAAACTAGTGACTCATATCACTCTGTACGTATAAGCATTTAAAGGACCTGGAAGTACTGGTAAGACTCAGAGAAGCAGAAAATCCAGGAAAGAACTGTTGTACAGAGCTCTCAGAGGATTAAAATGTTCTATATTTATGCTGTCCAATATGGTAATGTCTCATTTCTGCTTAGATAGTAGCTCTAGTCCCCTAGACCCTAGTGGTCCCTGAATCCAGGCAGTTTCCAAGACAGCTCAGTCTGAGACTAGAGACCCCTGGGATAGGTCTTCAAGGGTCCTCTAGATCCAAGCTGTAGCTCAAGCCATGCTCAAGAACTCACATCAGAGGACAGACAAATGGAATGTATGTGGCTCCCAGATATGGCCAGTGCATTCATTGCTGATCTTGTCACCCCAACATCCTGCCCTGGGCCTGGCCTAGAGCAGGGCTAAGGTTACAGTGCAGATGAATGAACTCCCCTTCTCTTCCCCAGGCTGGGTCTCCCTCAGCTACTGGGATTGGCTTCTAGAATCTGTTCCTGTCATTATGGACTATTGGCTTTTGCCATCCATTGAAGGTTGATGAAACCAGCACTTCATAACCATCCCCTCCATCCTGACTTTTTCTGGGGTGTGCAAAGGGGCAGCTGCAAACCCAGTGAGTGCATATGCCTTGGAAACATGCTGGATCCAGCAGTTTTTCGTGACAATCTGTAGAGACTTGCATGTACCTTAATTTCCACATTGAAAACTTTCTCATGAGAATAGTATTTGTCAGTCACCATGACAAAATTTCTGGTTGCTGTTTTTCCAGTGTGAGAACCAGAGTTGCTCAGGACATTGGGTTTATCTTGTGTAGTTTTGTTTTGGGACCTACCCTGTTTCTTTTTGTTGAAAATTACTCGAAATGGCTGATGCAGCTAATGATGTTTCAGTTTTCCTTGGATGACAACTTTCTGGAGTCTCCTTTCATAATTACTTTGGTGCTGATTTTAATCAGATTTTACTGTAAAAGAAATATTCTGGAGATGAAGGAGAATCGAATGGAGTGATTCACCTCAGGCCTTGTCCCCGAGTTGGTAAACACTCCTTTCTCCATAGCTAGCTGTAGCTCTGCGCTACTTTCTCCTCCTCCTCCTCCCCCCTCTTCCTCTTTTTTCCTTTCCTCCTCCACCATCACTACCACCACTATTATCACCACGCAGCTGTTATTTATTGAATGCCTACTACATGCCCATCCCTGTGTTATGCAGGTATTACCTGCACTATTAAATGTGTGCTAAGGATTGTGAATTGCTTTGCCAATTGTGTTAGTCTAGTTCCTTTGAAAAACAAATACCAATGTGGGATTAACTGCAAGGATTTTGCTAGTGGAAATGCCTGTATGAAATGAAATAGGGAGGTAGGTGGAGAAGACCAGGAGGGATATCAGATCCTAAGTGAAGGACAGAAGGTTGGGCCTAAGCGTCCCAGACCATCTTACATGTTAACCAAGATCCAGTCTAATAAGGGCTCAGCAAAGCCGTTAGGGAGTCCTGGAGCTAAAGTTGGCCAAGGAAGGAGTCCCTTGTCTCTTAGGACTGGGTCGACTCTTTTCTCCACCAAACTCAGTCACTGGTGGGATGTAGCCAATGGGAAACATGGCCAATAGATTTCAAAGCACAGCAGCTGATGTCCTCAGCTTCTTGCAGTAGGAAGTCGGTGGAAGCACATTTCTGTGGCTGCCACACTAAAGTTTCTTTTCTTTTCTTTTTAAGTAACAGAAGCCTGATTTATTTGGGATGGCAAAGATCTGATGCTGAACTAAAAGATTTTAGTTTTCAGCCTTCCTTGCAACTAGGTGTGGCTCTGTGACTATATAGTATGACTTCTGGTTATGCAGTATAGCAAAAATGTTATGAGGACCTACTGGAAATGCTCCTTAAGGGGATCTTACTTGGCTGAGAGGTGCATCCCTTCTTCCCTTCCCTCTGCCAGGACTACTTGTCTTCTCTGTGCTATACTGCCTTCTCCATGACTCCCTATATTATGTGTGCCAATCATAATGCCTCTGAATCTCCTTCTCCCTCACTCCCTCCCCATCCCCTTCCGTTTGGTAACCCCTAGTCTCTTCTTGGAGTCTGTGAATCTGCTGCTCTTTTGTTCCTTCAGTTTTGCTTTGTTATACTCCAGAAATGAGTGAAATCATTTGGTACTTGTCTTTCTCTGCCTGTATTATTTCACTGAGCATAATACTCTCTAGCTCCATCCATGTTGTTCCAAATGGTAGGATTTGTTTTCTTTTTATGGCTGAATAATATTCCATTGTGCATATGTACTACATCTTCTTTATCCATTCATGTACTGATGGACACTTAGGGTGCTTCCATTTCTTGGCTATTGTAAGTAGTGCTGCGATAAACATAGGGGTGCATATGTCTTTTAGAACCAGGGATCTTGTTCTCTTTGTGTAAATTCCTAGGAGTGGAATTCCTGGGTCAAATGGTATTTCTGTTTTTAGTTTTTCAAGTAACCTACATATTGCTTTCCACAATGGTTGAACTAATTTACATTCCCACCAACAATGTAGGAGGGTTCTCCTTTCTCCACATCCATGACAGCATTTGTTGTTCCTTGTCTTTTGGATATTGGCCATCCTAACTGGTGGGAGGTGATATCTCATTGTGGTCTTAATTTGCATTTCCTGATAATTAGCAACGTGGAGCATCTTTTCATGTGCCTGTTGGCCACCTGAATTTCTTCTTTGGAGAAGTGTCTGTTCAGCTCCTCTGCCCATTTTTTAATCGGGTTATTAGCTTTTTGGGGTACTGAGGCATGTGAGTTCTTTATATATTTTAGATGTTAACCCTTTCTCAGATATGTTTTTTATGAATATATTCTCTCATACTACAAGATGCCTTTTTGTTCTGCTGATGGTGTCCTTTGCAGTACAGAAGCTTTTTAGTTTGATGTAGTCCCATTTGTTCATTTTTGCTTTTGTTTCCCTTGCCTGAGGAGATGTGTTCAGGAAAAAGTTGCTCATGTTTATTTTCAACAGTTTTGCCTATATTTTCTTCTAAGAGTTTTATGGTTTCATGACTTACATTCAGGTCTTTGATCCATTTCAAGTTTACTTTTGTGTATGGAGTTAGACAATAATCCAGTTTCAATCTCTTGTATGTCCACTTTTGCCAACACCAGTTATTGAAGAGGCTGTCATTTCCCCATTGTATATCCGTGGTTCCTTTATTATGTATTAATTGGCCATATATGTGTAGATTTATATCTGGGTTCTCTATTCTGTTCCATTGATTTATGGGTCTGTTCTTGTACCAGTACCAAATTGTCTTGATTACGGTGGCTTTGTAGTAGAGCTTGAAGTTGGGGAGCATAATCCCCCCAGCTTTATTCTTCCTCTTAGGATTGCTTTGGCTATTCAGGGTCTTGTGTTGTTCCATATGAATTTTAAAAGTATTTATTCTAGTTAATTGAAGAATGCTGTTGGTATTTTGATAGGGATTGCATTGAATGTGTATGTAGATTGCTTTAGACAGGATGGCCATTTTGACAATATTAATACTTCCTATCCATGAGCACGGGATTGTGTTTCCATTTATTGGTATCTTCTTTAATTTCTCTCATGAGTGTCTTGTAGTTTTCAGAGTATAGGTCTTTCACTTCCTTGGTTAGATTTATTCCTAGGTATTTTATTCTTTTTGATGCAATTGTGAATGGAATTGTTTTCCTGATTTCTCTTTCTGGTAGTTCCTCATTAGTGTATAGGAATGCAACAGATTTCTGTGTATTAATTTTGTATCCTGCAACTTTGCTGAATTCAGATATTAGTTCTAGTAGTTTTGGGGTGGATTCTTTAAGGTTTTTTATGTACAATATCATGTCATCTGCAAACAGTGACAGTTTAACTTCTTCCTTACCAATCTGGATGCCTTTTATTTTTTTGTGTTGTCTGATTGGCGTGGCTTGGACCTCCAGTACTATGTTAAATAAAAGTGGTAAGATTGGTCATCCTCGTCTTGTTCCCAATCTTAGAGGAAAAGCTTTTAGCTTTTTTCTGTTAAGTATGATGTTGGCAAGACCCCGAATAGCCAAAGCAATCCTGAGAAGGAGGAATAAAACAGGGGGAATTACGCTCCCTGACTTCAAGCTCTACTACAAAGCCACAGTAATCAAGACAGTTTGGTATTGGCACAAAAACAGACCCACAGACTAGTGGAACAGAATAGAAAATCCAAACATTAACCCAAACATATACAGTCAATTTATATTTGATAAAGGAGCCTTGAATATACAATGGAGAGATGACAGCCTCTTCAGCAGCTGGTGTTGGAAAAACTGGACAGCTACATGTAAGAGAATGAAACTGGACTACTGTCTAACCCCATACACAAAGGTAAACTCAAGGTGGATCAAAGACCTGAATGGAAGTCATGAAACCATAAAACTCTTAGAAAAAAACATAGGCAAAAATCTCTTGGACATAAACATGAGCGACTTCTTCATGAACATATCTCCCCGGGCAAGGGAAACAAAAGCAAAAATGAACAAGTGGGACTATATCAAGCTGAAAAGCTTCTGTACAGCAAAGGACACCATCAGTAGAACAAAAAGACATCCTACAGTATGGGAGAATATATTCATAAATGGTGTATCCGATAAGGGGTTGACATCCAAAATATATAAAGAACTCATGCACCTTAACAAACAAAAAGCAAATAATCCAATTAAGAAATGGGCAGAGGACATGAATAGACACTTCTCCAAAGAAGAAATTCAGATGGCCAACAGGCACATGAAAAGATGCTCCACATCGCTAATCATCAGAGAAATGCAGATTAAAACCACAATGAGATATCACCTCACACCAGTGAGGATGACCAACATCCAAAACACAAACAACAACAAATGTTGGCGAGGATGTGGAGAAAAGGGAACCCTCCTACACTGCTGGTGGGACTGCAAATTAGTTCAACCATTGTGGAAAGCAGTATGGAGGTTCCTCAAAAAACTCAAAATAGAAATACCATTTGACCCAGGAATTCCACTCCTAGGAATTTACCCTAAGAATACAGCAGCCCAGTTTGAAAAAGACAGATGCGCCCCTATGTTTATCGCAGCACTATTTACAATAGCCAAGAAATGGAAGCAACCAAAGTGTCCATCAGTAGATGAATGGATAAAGAAGATGTGGTACATATATACAATGGAATATTATTCAGCTATAAGAAGAAAACAAATCCTACCATTTGCGACAACATGGATGGAGCTAGAGGGTCTTAACGCTCAGTGAAATAAGCGAAGCCGAAAAAGACAAATATCAAATGATTTCACTCATATGTCGAGTCTAAGAACAAAAAAAAAACTGAAGGAACAAAACAGCAGCAGACTCACAGAACCCAAGAATGGACTAATAGTTACCAAAGGGAAAGGGACTGGGGAAGATGGGTGGGAAGGGAGGGATAAGAGGGAAAAGGGGGCATTACGATTAGCAGATGTAATGTTGGGGGTGCATGGGGAGCGCTGTACAACTCAGAGAAGACAAGTAATGATTCTATAGCATCTCACTACACTGATGGACAGTGACTGTATTGGGGTTGGTGGGGGGGACCTGATGAAGGGGGTAGTTTTATAATCATAATATAATTTGCCTTATTTTTTTCAAACTATTCAAGATCAAATAGACAACATTCACCATGTTATTGATAAGTTTTCACAAATGCCTGGATTGTTAAATTGGTTTTCTTTGTTTCATTGGATATGGCCTATAATTGTAGGTCTAATACTGTTAAAAAAAAAGTATGATGTTGGCTGTGGGTTTCTTGTATGTGGCCTTTATCATGTTGAGGTACTTGCCCTCTGTTCCCATTTTGTTGAGATTTTTTTTTATCATGAGTGGATTCTGAATTTGGTCAAATGCTCTTTCAGCATCTATGGAGATGTTATTGTGATTTTTGTCCTTCTTTTTGGTGATGTAGTGTATGATGTTGATGGATTTTTGAATATTGTACCATCCTTGCATCCCTAGAATAAATCCCACTTGATCATGATGGATGATCTTTTTGATGTATTTTTGAATTTGGTCTGCCAATGTTTTGTTGAGTATTTTTGCATCTATGTTCATCAGGGATATTGGTCTGTAATTCTCTTTTTTGTGGTGTCTTTGCCTGGTTTTAGTACTAAAATGATGATGGCCTCATAGAATGAGTTTGGAAGTATTCCCTCTTCTACTTTTTGAAAACTTTAAGGAGGATGGGTATTAGGTCTTCTCTAAATGTTTGATAAAATTCAGCGGTGAAGCCATCTGGTCCAGCAGTTTTGTACTTAGGTAGTTCTTTGATTACTGATTCAATTTCATTGCTGGTAATTGGTCTATTCATATTTTCTGTTTCTTCCTGTGTCAGGCTTGAAAGGTTGTATTTTTCTAGAAAGTTGTCCATTTCTTCTAGGTTATCCAATTTATTAGCATATTGTTTCATAGTATTGTCTAATAATTATTGTATTTCTGTGGTGTCCGTAGTGACTTTTCCTTTCTCATTTCTGATTCTGTTTATTGTGTGGACTCTTTTTTTCTTGGCAATCTGGGTAGGGGTTTATCTATTTTGTTTATTTTCTCAAAGAATCAGCTCCTGTTTTCATCGATTCTTTCTATTGTTTTATTCTCCTCAAATTTTTAAAATTTCTGCTCTGATCTTTATTATGTCCCTTCTTCTACTGACGTTCAGCCTAATTTGTTCATCTTTTTCTACTTTCATTAATTGTGAGTTTAGATTGTTCTTCTTTCTTGAGGTAAGCCTGTATTGCAATATACTTCCCTCTTAGAATGGCCTTCACTGTGTCCCACAGAATTTGGGGTGTTGAGTTGTTTTCATTTGTCTCCATATATTGCTTGATTTCTGTTTTTATTTGGTCATTGATCCATTGATTATTTAGGAGCATGTTGTTAAGCCTCCATGTGTTTGTGGGTATTTTTCTTTTCTTTTCATAACTTATTTCTAGTTTCATACCTTTGTTGTCTGAGAAGCTGGTTGGTACAATTTCAATCCTTCTGTATTTACTGAGGCTCTTTTTGTGGCCTGATATGTGATCTATTCTGGAAAATGTTTCATGTGCACTTGAGAAGAATGTGTATCATGCTACTTTTAGGTGGAGTGTTCTGTAGATGTCTGTTAGGTCCATCTGTTCTAATGGGTTGTTCAGTGCCTCTGTCTCCTTACTTATTTTCTGTCTGGTTGATCTGTGCTTTGTAGTGAGTGGTATGTTGAAGTCTCAAATGAATGCATTGCATTCTATTCCCCCCTTTAATTCTGTTAGTATTTGTTTCACATGTTTAGGTGCTCCTATGTTGGGTGCATAGATATTTATAATGGTTATATCCTCTTGTTGGATTGACCCCTTTATCATTTTATAATGTCCTTATTTTTCTCTTGTTACTTTTTTTGTTTTGAAGTCTATTTTGTGTCATACAAGTATTGTAACTCCTGCTTTTTCTCCCTATTATTTGCATGAAATATCTTTTTCCATCCCTTCACTTTTAGTCTATGTATATCTTTGGGTTTGAAGTGAGTCTCTTGTTGGCAGCATATAGATGGGTCTTGCTTTTTTATCCATTCTTTAACTCTATGTCTTTTGATTGGTGCATTCAGTCCATGTACATTTAGAGTGATTAGTGATAGATATATACTTATTGCCATTGCAGGCTTTGGATTTGTGGTTACCAAAGGTTCAAGGGAAGTTTCTTTAGTATCTAGCAGTCTACCTTAACTCACTTATTACGACATTATAAACACAATCTGAAGATTCTTTTCTTTCCGTCCTTCTTTTTCTTCCTCTGCCTCTCATTATATTTTAGGTGTCATATTCTGTACTCTTTGTGTATCCCTTGACTGACTTTGTGGGTAGTTGATTTAATTTTGCATTTGCTTAGTAATTAATTGGTCTGCTTCCTTTACTTTGTTTTTATTTTCTCTGGTGACAGCTATTTAGCCTTAGGAGCACTTCCAAATACAGCAGTCCCTTTCATATACACTTTAGAGATGGTTTGTGGGAGGTAAAGTCCCTCAACTTTTGCTTATCTGGAAATCATTTAATCCCTGCTTCAGATTGAAATGATAATCTTGCCAGGTAGAGTATTTTTGGTTTGAAGCCCTTCTGTTTCATTTCATTAAATATATCATGCCACTCCCTTCTGGCCTGTAGGGTTTCTGTTGAGAAGTCTGATGATAGCCTGATGGGTTTTCCTTTGTATGTGATATTTTTTCTCTTTATGGCTGCTTTTAATACTCTGTCTTTGTCCTGGATCTTTGCCATTTTAATTATTATGTGTCTTGGTGTTGTCTTCCTTGGGTCCCTTGTGTTGGGAGATCTATGGACTTCTGTGGTCTGAGAGACTATTTCCTTCCCTAGATTGAGGAAATTTTCAGCAATTATTTCCTCAAAGACCCTTTCTATCCCTTTTTCACTCTTTTCTTCTTCTGGTACCCCTATAATGCAAATATTGTTCTGTTTGGATTGGTCACACAGGTCTCTTGGTATTCTTTCATTCCTAGAGATCTTTTTTTCTCTTTGTGCCTCAGCTTCTTTGTATTCCTGTTCTCAAATTTCTATTTCATTTACCATGTCCTTTACCTCATCTAATCTGCTTTTGAATCCCTCCATTGTATGTTTCATTTCAGATACTGTATTTTTCAAAGTTTCTATCTCTTTCCTGAAGTCCTCCTTGAGATCTTGAATATTTTTCTGTAGCTCTGTGAGCATGTTTATGATTTTTATTTTGAAATCTTTATCAAGAAGATTGGTGATTTCAGTTTCACTTAGACCTCTTTCTGGTGTTTGATGGATTTTGTTTTGCACAAGGTTCTTTTGCTGTTTCATATTTCTAATAATTACTATGGAATAGTAACTTTGTGTAGGCAGCACCCTCTAGTGCACAGGAGCTCTACTCTGTGGAGTTGCCCAGCACCTTGAGCAATGGCAGGGGATGTTGGCACATGGCACCAGTGCCTACTAGGAGGAAAGAGCTCTTTCCTGCTTCCTGGCTGCAGTGCCTGCCTCCATTTCCATGGCCAGTGAGCCAATGTGCCGGGAGGAGCCTCTGCATTTATGCCCTTGTAGCTGCTATAGGTGGGGCCATCCTCCAGCTGGCCTGGTGTAATGGCAGGGGCAGCAAACCAGTGCTGGCCAGGATGAAGGAGCAGCAGGCTGCATATTGCAGTGGGGGAACTCAGCAGATGTCGCCAGCCATGGGGATGGAACACCTGAAGCTCCTGAAAGTTCCCAACCTACTGGGCTGAGTGGTCTGGGACAATTTTGTCCGCCTATCCTTTCTTCTGATCAGCAGGCTCTGTGTAATCCTTGCCCCTTTAGTGCCCCTCTTGCTATTGGGAAATCTTTCAAAGTTCTTGCCTTTGTTTTGTCCTGGAGCAGCTAGTTGGGAGTAACTATTGTCTGCAAGTGGCTGGAATCTCAGTTTCTCCAAATATTCTTCCTGTCTTTGCTTTCCAACCCCACTAATCTCCAGTGTACCATGTAATGTGGGTTGGTGCTGCTGGAGCAGATCTCCAGGGATAGGTGTTTAAGCAGTCCTGGGCTTTTACTCCCTCCCAGCAACATTTCTCTTCCTCCTGCCAGTGGTCTGGGTTGGGGGGAGGGCTTGGGCCCCTCTGGATCGTGGTCTTGCTACTTTACCCTTTTCTATGAGGTCTTCTCTTTTCCCCAGATGTAGGTCATCTGTTGTAGCCTTCTTTCTGGTTGCCTTTTCAGGATTAGTGGTATTTGCTGTATTTTCATGTTATATGTATTTTTGGAAGGAGGTTTCTGCCTCACTTCTCACACTGCTATCTTTTTCTGCCAGGTACTATGTATATATCACTTTCATATTTAAAAACAAAGAATTCTGATGTTTCTAGAGCCTCCATTTTGCTGGATAAAGAGACTCCTCTTTTCATTTTTCATGAGCATTTCTTCCCTCTGTTCTCCATGAGGTATGAATAAGGCAGTTCTCTCTGTCCTGTGCCTTGGGACTCTTCTTCTGCAGTGACATTCACAATATGATGTTTTGGTTCAGAGCCTGGTGAGGAAGAAGACCCAGGGGCCAGAGGGCTGATTACAGTTCTAATTTACAATTATACAGTGATTTTTCACACTGCTCATGGAATCTTCCCTGTTTTTTTTTAATATAATTTATTTTATTATCATTAATTTACAATTACATGTGCAATATTACGATTATTAAACTACCCCTTCATCAGGTCCCCCCCACCAACCCCATTACAGTCACTGTCCATCAGCGTAGTGAGATGCTATAGAATCACTACTTGTCTTCTCTGAGTTGTACTGCCCTCCCCGTGCCCCCCCAACATTACATCTGCTAATCGTAATGCCCCTTTTTCCCTCTTATCCCTCCCTTCCCGCCCATTTTCCCCAGTCCCTTTCCCTTTGGTAACTATTAGTCCGTTCTTGGGTTCTGTGAGTCTGCTGCTGTTTTGTTCCTTCAGTATTTTTTCTTTGTTCTTATACTCCACATATGAGTGAAATCATTTGATACTTGTCTTTTTCGGCTTGGCTTATTTCACTGAGCATAATACCCTCTAGCTCCATCCATGTTGTTGCAAATGGTAGGATTTGTTTTCTTCTTATGGCTGAATAATATTCCATTGTGTATATGTACCACATCTTCTTTATCCATTCATCTACTGATGGACACTTAGGTTGCTTCCATTTCTTGGCTATTGTAAATAGTGCTGCAATAAACATAGGGGTGCATCTGTCCTTTCAAATTGGGCTGCTGCATTCTTAGGGTAAATTCCTAGGAGTGGAATTCCTGGGTCAAATGGTATTTCTATTTTGAGTTTTTTGAGGAACCTCCATACTGCTTTCCACAATGGTTGAACTAATTTGCAGTCCCACCAGCAGTGTAGGAGGGTTCCCTTTTCTCCACATCCTCGCCAACATTTGTTGTTGTTTGTGTTTTGGATGTTGGCCATCCTCACTGGTGTGAGGTGATATCTCATTGTGGTTTTAATCTGCATTTCTCTGATGATTAGTGATGTGGAGCATCTTTTCATGTGCCTGTTGGCCATCTGAATTTCTTCTTTGGAGAAGTGTCTATTCATGTCCTCTGCCCATTTCTTAATTGGATTATTTGCTTTTTGTTTGTTGAGGTGTGTGAGTTCTTTATATATTTTGGATGTCAACCCTTATCAGATATGTCATTTATGAATATATTCTCCCATACTGTAGGATGTCTTTTTGTTCTACTGATGGTGTCCTTTTGCTGTACAGAAGCTTTTCAGCTTGATATAGTCCCACTTGTTCATTTTTGCTTTTGTTTCCCTTGCCCAGGAGATATGTTCATGAAGAAGTTGCTCATGTTTATGTCCAAGAGATTTTTGCCTATGTTTTTTTCTAAGAGTTTTATGGTTTCATGACTTACATTCAGGTCTTTGATCCACCTTGAGTTTACCTTTGTGTATGGGGCTAGACAGTAGTCCAGTTTCATTCTCTACATGTAGCTGTCCAGTTTTTCCAACACCAGCTGCTGAAGAGGCTGTCATCTCCCCATTGTATATCCAAGGCACTTTTATCAAATATTAATTGACTGTATATGTTTGGGTTAATGTTTGGATTTTCTCTTCTGTTCCACTGGTCTGTGCATCTGTTTTTGTGCCAATACCAAATTGTCTTG
Organism: Smutsia gigantea; assembly: GCA_032199065.1. Classification (NCBI taxonomy): domain Eukaryota; kingdom Metazoa; phylum Chordata; class Mammalia; order Pholidota; family Manidae; genus Smutsia; species Smutsia gigantea. The sequence goes on from JAVSCE010009563.1 coordinate 79,760, forward strand.
ATTACTGTGGCTTTGTAGTAGAGCTTGAAGTCAGGGAGTGTGATTCCCCCTGTTTTATTCCTCCTTCTCAGGATTGCTTTGGCTATTCGGGGTCTTTTGTGGTTCCATATGAATTTTAGAATTATTTGTTCCAGTTCATTGAAGAAAGCTGTTGGTAGTTTGATAGGGATTGCATTGAATCTGTAGATTGCTTTAGGTAGTATAGCCATTTTGACAATAATTATTCTTCCTAGCCAAGAGCATGGGATGCATTTCCATTTGTTAGTGTCCTCTTTAATTTCTCTTAGAGTGTCTTGTAGTTTTCAGAGTACAGGTCTTTCACTTCCTTCGTTAGGTTGATTCCTAGGTATTTTATTCTTTTTGATGCAATTGTGAATGGAATTGTTTTTCTGATTTCTCTTTCTGTTAGTTCATCGTTAGTGTATAGGAAAGCAACAGATTTCTGTGTGTAAATTTTGTATCCTGCAACTTTGCTGAATTCAGATATTAGTTCTAGTAGTTTTGGAGTGGAGTCTTTAGGGTTTTTTATGTACAATATCATGTCATCTGCAAATAGTGACAATTTGACTTCTTCTTTACCAATCTGGATGCCTTGTATGTCTTTGTTTTGTCTGATTGCCGTGGCTAGGACCTCCAGTACTATGTTGAATACAGTGGAGAGAGTGGGCATCCCTGTCTTGTTCCCGATCTTAGATGAAAAGCTTTCAGCGTCTCACCGTTAAGTATGATGTTAGCTGTGCGTTTGTCATATATAGCCTTTATGATGTTGAGGTACTTGCCGTCTATACCCATTTTGTTGAGAGTTTTAATCAGGAATGGATGCTGAATGTTTTGTCAAATGCTTTTTCAGCATCTATGGAGATGATCATGTGGTTTTTGTTCTTCTTTTTGTTGATGTGGTGGATGATGTTGATGGATTTTCGAATGTTGTACCATCCTTGCATCCCTGGGATGAATCCCACTTGATCATGGTATGATCCTCTTGATGTATTTTTGAATTCGGTTTGCTAATATTTTGTTGAGTATTTTTGCATCTACGTTCATCAGGGATATTGTCTGTAATTTTCTTTTTTGGTGAGGTCTTTGCCCGGTTTTGGTATTAGAGTGATGCTGGCTTCATAGAATGAGTTTGGAAGTATTCCCTCCTCTTCTCTTTTTTGGAAAACTTTAAGGAGAATCGGTGTTATTTCTTCTTATATGTCTGGTAGAATTCAGAGGTGAATCCATCAGGCCCAGGGGTTTTGTTCTTGGGTAGTTTTTTGATTACCAATTCGATTTCGTCACTGGTGATTGGTCTGTTTAGTTTTTCTGTTTCCTGCTTGGTCAGTCTTGGAAGGTTGTATTTTTCTAAGAAGTTGTACATTTCTTCTATGTTTTCCAGCTTGTTAGCATATAGATTCTCATAATATTCTCTTATGATTCTTTGTATTTCTGTGGGGGTCTGTCGTGATTTTTCCTCATTTCCTGATTGTGTTTATGTGTGTAGATTCTCTTTTCCTCTAATGAGTCTGGCTAGGGTTTATCTATTTTGTTTATTTTTTCAAAGAACCAGCTCTTTGGGTTTTATTGATTTTTTCTATTGTTTTATTCTTCTCAATTTTATTATTTCTCTCTAATCTTTATTATGTCCCTCCTTCTGGTGACTTTGGGCCTCATTTGTTCTTCTCTTTTTCCAATTTCAGTAATGTCTTTTAATTTATTCATTTGGGAATGTTCTTCCTTCTTTAAATAGGCCTGGGATTGCAATATACTTTCCTCTCTTAGAACTGCTCTTTGCTGCGTCCCACAGAAGTTGTGGCTTTGTGTTGTTGTTGTCATTAGTCTCCATATATTCTGTGATTTCTGTTTTGATTTGGTCGTTAACCCATTGATTAATTAGGAGAGTGTTGTTAAGTTCCATGTATTTGTGAGCTTTTTGATTTCTTTCAAAATTTATTTCTAGTTTTATACCTTGGTGATCTGAGAAGTTGGTTGGTAGGATTTCAATATTTTTGAAATTACTGAGGTTCTTTTTGTGGCCTAGTATGTGGTCTATTCTGGAAAATGTTCCATGTGCACTTGAGAAGAATGTGTATCCTGTTGCTTTTGGGTGTAGAGATCTGTAGATGTCTGTTAGGTCCATCTGTTCTAGTGTGTTGTTCAGTGCCTCTGTCTTTACTTATTTTCTGTCTGGTTGATCTGTCCTCTGGAGTGAGTGGTGTGTTGAAGTCTCCTAAGATGAATGCATTGCTGTCTATTTCCTCCTTTAATTCTGTTAGAATTTGTCTCACATATGCTGGCGCTCCTGTGTTGGGTGCATATATATTTATAATGGTTATATCTTCTTGTTGGACTGACCCCTTTATCATTATGTAATGTCCTTCTTTATCTTTTGCTACTTTCTTCGTTTTGAAGTCTATTTTGTCTGATACAAGTACTGCAACACCTGCTTTTTTCTCTTTGTTGTTTGCATGAAATATCTTTTTCCATCCCTTCATTTTTAGTCTGTGTATATCTTTGGATTTGAGGTGAGTTTCTTGTAGGCAGCATATAGATGGGTCTTGCTTTTTTATCCATTCTGTTACTCTGTGTCTTTTGATTGGTGCATTCAGTCCATTTACATTTAGGTGATTATTGATAGGTATGTACTTATTGCCATTGCTGGCTTTAGATTCGTGGTTACCAAGGGTTCAAGGGTTGCTTCTTTACTATCTAACAATCTAACTTAACTTTCTTGTTAAGTTATTGTAAACACAGTCTGATGTTTCTTTCTTTCTCTCCCTTCTTATTCCTCCTCCTCCATTCTTTCTATAATAGGTGTTTTATTCTTTGCCTTTAGTTAGTATTTGGATGGTCTGCTTTCTTTGCTATGATTTTTTTTCCCTCTGGTGACATCTTTTTAGCCTTAGGTGTGCTTCCATCTAGAGCAGTCCATTTAAGATATCCTGTAGTGGTGGTTTATGAGACGCAAATTCTCTTAACTTTCGTTTATCTGGAAATTGTTTAATCCCTCCATCATATTTAAATGATAATCGTGCTGGATACAATATTCTTGGTTCGAGGCCCTTCTGTTTCATAACGTTAAATATATCATGCCATTCTCTTCTGGCCTGTAAGGTTTCTGTTGAGAAGTCTGATGATAGTCTGATGGGTTTTCCTTTGTAGGTGATCTTTTTTCTCTCTCTAGCTGCCTTTAATACCCTGTCTTTATCTTTGATCTTTGCCATCTTAATTATTATGTGTCTTGGTGTTGTCTTCCTTGGGTCCCTTGTGTTGGGAGATCTATGAGCTTCGGTGGACTGCGAGACTACTTCCTTCCCCAGCGAGGGAAAGTTTTCAGCAATTATTTCTTCAAAGACACTTTCTATCCCTTTTTCTCTCTCTTCTTCCTCTGGTACTCCTATAATGCGAATATTGTTCCGTTTGGATTGGTCACACAGTTCTCTTAATATTCTTTCATTCCTAGAAATCCTTTTATCTCTCTCTGCTTCAGCTGCTCTGTACTCCTGTTCTCTGTTTTCTATTCCATTAACAGTCTCTCGCATCTCATCCATTCTGCTGTTAAGCCCGTCGATCGCTTGTCTGATTTCTGTATTGTCTTTCTTCAGTTCCCTCACTTCCTCCCTCAGCTCTTGCACATTTCTCTGTAGGTCCATCAGCATGGTTATGACTTTTATTCTAAATTCTTTTTCAGGGAGGCTGTGCATTTCCATCCCTTCAGACTCCCTCTCTGGGGTTGTCTGGTTGATTTTGGTCTGAACCATATTCCTCTGTCTTTTCATGGCTGTATAATTTGGTCACTGATAGTTGCCACGTATGTCAGCTGGGCTCTTTAAGACTTTAAAAAGAGGAGAAAAACAAAAAAGAGAAAAAAAAGAGAAAAAAAGAAAAAAAAGAAAAAAAGAAGGAAAGAAAAAAGAAAAAAAGAAAGAAAAGAAAAAACAAAAACAAACAAACAAAAAAAACAAAAAAAAACAAAAAAAATGCCCACCAGACGTAGATTCTGTGGGAATGCTCTAGGTGGCGCTATTGCCCCACTATTCCACAGCTGTGACTGTGCCGCTCCGCAGGGCCCTTTATCGCTCTGGCAGGGGTGGGAACGAATAGGAGGCTGTTGATCCCAGTGAGAAGGGTTAAGTATGGCTACGCTTCCTCAGTCGCCAGCTAAGGCGTCTGAAACTCCCCAGGACTCCCAGCCTGCTGGGCTGAGTGTGCTGGGCGATCCGGCTCCTCCGCTGGGCTCCTGTCTCTTTAAGACCGCTGAAGAAAGCGCGCGCTTTTTTTTTTTCCTTCCCGGGAGCCGGCTGCAAGCACCCTGGCGCGTTCCCCGCTCAGATCCTGCCCCTCTGTCTCTCCAATCTCCGCTGCACTGCGCAATGTGGGTCAGCGCTCCCCGCGCAGATCACCGGGGCTGGCTACTTCGCGGGGTGCGCTTCCACTCCCTCCCGGCTCTGAATCCTCTCCTCCCGCTGGTGCGCTGGGGTGGGGGAGTCCTCGGTTACCGCCGGGTTGTGGCTCCGTATCTTACCCGCCTCTTGGGGTGCCGAGTTCTCTCGGGTGTAGCTGCACGCTGTGCGCTTTCCTGTGTATTCTCGTCTCTCTTTTAGGAATAGATGTATTTTCTGTGTTTTCGTAGATAAATATAGTGTTGGGAGGAGATTTCTGCCGTCCTGCTCACACCGCCATCTTCCCGGAAGTAATCTGACAGTTTCTTAAAGTTGAAATATACACCTACCATTTCAGTCCTCAGTATTTAACCAATATATATGAAAAGCATATGTTCATATAGACTTGTATATGAGTGTCCATATTAGCTTTATTTATTTATAATTGCACCAAACTGTAAAAAACCCATATGTCCACCATTAGGGGAATGGACCAAAAACCAAAATTGAATAAACAGAAAATCTGTATCATACAATGGAATACTACTCAGTAATAAATAAACAAGTGATAATTACTATGACATGAGTGAATTTCAAATAATCATGCTGAGTGAAAGAAGGCACATTTAATAAAAGTACAGTCTTTGTGTTCCATTTATATAAAACTAAAAGAAAAGTAAACAAATCTGCAGTATCATCAGTAGATCAGAGGTTGCCTGGAGATAAGGGTTAGGGACTGGCGAGGAGATAGAGGTATGACAGTGGGGTAGAGAAAATATTCAGGGTAATGGATGTTTATTGTCTAGGTAGTGATGTTAGTTTCAGTTATACACATATGTCTAAACCTCAAATTATACACTTTAGATATGCATTGTTCATGTCAATTACAACTCCATAAAGCTTTAAAAAAATGATGAGAGTAAATGTTTGAGTGTGCAGTTGTGGAGCCAAACAGGGTTCGGTGTCACAAGATAATAACATCAGTGACCTAGAAACTTAATATCTCAAAGACATGCAAATTTCATCATGTGTCTTAATAAACATACATTGGAAATTGTGGGAGACACACTGAATTTTAAACCACTCATATGATCCAGTGTTTTTCTTTGAAAGAGGGCAAGAAATCTAATTGTACTGGATCTAGAAGCACTGCATTAATTGGGTCATGATTTCACAGTAGCTTTGTATCTTTCTCAGTCCAGTCACACTTGCCAAAAATACAGCAGTTTTAGGAGCGCAATGACTTAAATATTCTCATAAGGCTAATGGACACTGTATGGTTAAAGGAAATACTCCTCTGCACTTAACAATCTCATCTTTAAGTTGCCCAGGAAAATATTTTTTGTGAGACAAACAGAACTGAAATCAAAGGCATCCAGGCCATTAAACGAGTTGATTCAGAGCTTCATAAAATCGGAATGCCTTAGCCTCCAGTTCTCACCAATAGTATACACGCAAGTGAAATCACAAAATGTTTCCTCTGCCCAGATTGCCTTCCCAAACACCACAGCGAAATAGATTTTTTCCTTTGGCCTTTGAACACTCATATTAAAAGTCATTTTCTCAAGGCAGCCTTATTTAAACCTCCTGCCCATACCAATATCATGCTCCTCATTTGTTTAAGGTCTCCTTTTTTAGTGTGTTTGTGCCATTATCTGTCCAAATGTCTTCTGCCCACTGAGTTTCTCTGTTTTAGTTATCCACTGACTGGTTGGTCTATCTTGCCCCTTAGGCTTTTAATATCTAAGAAATATAATGTGATATTTTCACAGCATCCTAATCTAGAATCTCCTATTTGATATTTAATAAAATGTTAACAAATGTGATCAGTTTTGAAAGTACATCCCCATTTGATAGCAAATACTGATAAATCCCCTCTTTCCCACATCCTCTTTCCCACATTCCCACTATGTCTGCCCTATAAATCTGAGTTAATCAACTTACATAAAATGCTGAGGTTCTAAATGTTCCCAGCTGATCTATTCAAGTGATTTTAATCAATCTGTCACAGAAATCATAATAGAAACCACAATTATATCATATACTATATGTTTAATAGTATCAAGATGAGATACCACAAACTGCTTGAATAAATCAAATGAAAGAGCCATATGGAGTGTGGATTCTGATAGTAATTCAATCACTAGAGTCACACATTCATTTTAACCAATGTGATGAGACACCAAAATTGTTACTTTTTATGCTTATGCTTATTATACACTCATGCCAAAATTGGGCTCAATAAGTTCTAGTTGGATTAAATTCTGTACAAGATGGGTACATTGCATCGCCTATTCATTTAATTAAAACAAATGCTTACTGGACACTTTGTATTTGGAAATAATTTCCCAGTGGATAGCTGTGAAATAGGAATGACTGGCTCTGGAGTGCGGCTGCAGAGCTCACCTGAGTTGCTCAGTTATCAGCCTGTGAACATGCAGATTTAGGCACAGTTAATTTTTTTATTACAATTTTTTTATTAAGGTATTATTGATACACACTCTTATGAAGGTTTCACATGAAAAACAATGCAGTTACTACATTCACCGATATTATCGAGTCCCCCGCCATACCCCATTGCAGTCACTGTCCGTTAGTGTAGTAAGATGCCACAGAGTCACTATTTGCTTTCTCTGTGCTACACTGTCTTCCCCATGATTCCCCCCACACCATGTGTACTAATCATAATACCTTCTGAATCCCCTTCTCTCTCCCTCCCCACCCGCCCTCTCCCACCCCTTCCCTTTGGTAACCGCTAGTCCCTTCTTGGAGTTTGTGAGTCTGCTGCTGTTTTGTTCCTTCAGTTTTGCTTTGTTGTTATACTCCACAAATGAGGGAAATCATTTGGTAGTTGTTTTTCTCTGCCTGGCTTATCTCACTGAGCATAATACCCTCTAGCTCCATCCATGTTGTTGCAAATGGTAGGATTTGTTTCTTTCTTATGGCTGAATAGTATTCCATTGTGTGTATGTACCCCATCTTCTTTATCCATTCATCTACTGATGGATGCTTAGGCTGCTTCCATATCTTGGCTATTAGGCACAGATCTTTTTAAATCAAGAGTCCAAGCATCTCTTAAGTATTTACTTTGTTCAAATGCTGTTCCAGTGCCTGGTAATAAATGGCAAAATCAGGCACTATTCCTTTCCATATGGAGTTTACAGATCGCAACTAAGTAATCATATAAACTAGGGGGGAAAACACAGTTGTAGCAAGAGCCCCAAAGAAAAGGCAAGCCTACTAGAGGGAATAGAAGCATTTCATCTAACCAGGGAAGTAGCAAGAGGCTTCACTGCAGAGCAATGATTAAGCTGGGATGAGAACAAACAGTATTTAGGAAAAGAGGAGAGAAGAGCATTCCTGGGAAAAGAAACAGGGGGTACCCAAGTGTGTCAGGATGGAGCATGGGGAGTAAGTGTGATCAAAACAGACCAACAAGTCTGTGGAGATGCAATGGGAAATCAGTGGTAATAGGATCCCCCGAAAAATAAAAAAAAAAGGCTTACTCCTTATTGTAAAAACAAGGCAAGACTTTGACTAGGCTGTTTTTGAAGTATAGACAGTGCGTTAGGTGGCATGAAGTAAAAGTTAATGATCGGATGTGAAGACATTGTTTTTATCTAGATGAGAGATTATTTAATTTTGGACCAGCCTGGTAGTAGAGGGGTAGAGAGTGAATGAATTAGAAATAAATATAGGAGTTCAAGTGGACTGGATAGTGAATTGGATCAGGTGGGGGTTTATAAAATTTGGAGTCGGTACAACTAGGTAAACGATGCTTTCTTCACTGACAAATGAAGTCCTCACTGTGGCGAGTATTTTCTGAGTTTTGGGAAGTGGAAGAGTACAGTGAGGTCATCTTCAGATATGTTGAATTTGAGACACTGTTGTAGATACAAAAATTCATGTCAGATAAATGGATATGACAGTCTGGAGCTCAAAGGAGGGCTAGAGATAGTTGTGAGCTTTCTTTATTTAGGTCATAAATTTTTTTCCCATTTTTTTAAAGGTATTATTGATACACACTCTTATGAAGGTTTCACATGAAAAAACAATGTGGTTACTATATTTACCCATATTATCAAGTCCACACTCATACCCGAATTCAGTCACTGTCCATCAGTGTAGTAAGATGCCACAGATTCACTGTTTGCCTTCTCTGTGCTACACTGTTTTCCCAGTGACCCCCCACACCATGTGTACTAAACATAATACCCCACAATCCTCTTCTCCCACCCTCCCTACCCGCCCTCCCACACCCCTCCTCTTTGGTAACCACTAGTTCTTTCTTGGACTCTCTGAGTCTGCTGCTATTTTGTTCCTTCAGTTTTGCTTCATTGTTACACTCCACAAATGAGGGAAATCATTTGGCACTTTTCTTTCTCCACCTGGCTTATTTCACTGAGCATAATACCCTCCAGCTCCACCCATGTTGTTGCAAATGGCAGGATTTGTTTCCTTCTTATGGCTGAATAGTATTTCATTGTGTATATATACTACCTCTTCTTTATCCATTCATCTACTGATGGACACTTAGGTTGCTTCCATATCTTCGCTATTGTAAAAAGTGCTGCAGTAAACATAGGGGTGCATATGTCTTTTTGAATCTGAGAAGTTGTATTCTTTGGGTAAATTCCAAGTAGTGGGATTCCCAGGTCAAATGGTATATGTATTTTTAGGTTTTTGAGGAACCTCCACATTGCTTTCCAGAATGGTTGAACTAGCTTACATTCGCACCAGCAGTGTAGGAAGGTTTCTTTCTCCGCATCCTTGCCAGCATTTGTTGTTCTTAGTCTTTTGAATGGTGGCCATCCTTACTGGTGTGAGGTGATATCTCATTATGGTTTTAATTTGCATTTTGCTGATTATTAGTGATGTGGAGCATCTTTTCATGTGTCTGTTGGTGGCCATCTGAATTTCTTCTTTGGAGAATTGTGTCTTCATATCCTCTGCCCATTTTTTAATCGGGTTGTTTGCTTTTTGGGTGTTGAAGCGTGTAAGTTCTTTATATATTTTGGATGTTAACCCCTTGTTGGATATGTCATTTACAAATATATTCTTCCATAGTGTAGAATGCCTTTTTGTTCTGTTCATGGTGTCCTTTGCCATACAGAAACTTTTTAGTTTGATGTAGTCCCATGAGTTCATTTTTGCTTTTGTCTCCCTTGCTTGAGGAGATGTGTTCAGGAAGAAGTCGCTCATGCTTATATTCAGGAGATTTTGCCTATGTTGTCTTCTAAGAGTTTTATGGTTTCATGACTTACATTCATGTCCTTGATTCATTTTGAGTTTACTTTTGTGTATGGGGTTAAACAATAATCCAGTTTCATTCTCTTCCATGTAACTGTCCAGTTTTGCCAACACCAGCTGTTGAAGAGGCTGTCATTTACCCATTGTATGTCCATGGCTCCTTTATCATATATTAATTGACCACATATGGTTGGGTTCATATCAGGGTTCTCTAGTCTGTTCCATTGGTCTATGGGTCTGTTCCAAAATGTTTTGAGTAGTGTGGCTTTGTAATAGAGCTTTAAGTTGAGAAGCATAATCCCCCCAGCTTTATTCTTCCTTCTCAGGGTTGCTTTGGCTATTCGGGGTCTTTTGTGGTTCCATATGATTTTTAGAATGATTTTCTTTAGTTCGTTGAAAAATGCTGTTGGTATTTTGATAGGAATTACATTGAATCTGTAGATTGCTTTAGGCAGGATGGCCATTTTGACAATATTAATTCTTCCTATCCATGAGCACAGGATGTGTTTCCATTTATTGGTATCTTCTTTAATTTCTCTCATAAGTGTTTTGTAGTTTTCAGAGTATAGGTCTTTCACTTCCTTGGTTAGGTTTATTCCTAGGTATTTTATTCTTTTTGATGCAACTTTGAGTGGAATTATTTTCCTGATTTCTCTCTCTGCTAGATCATTGTTAGTGTATAGGAATGCCACAGACTTCTGCGCATTAATTTTGTATCCTGCAACTTTGCTGAATTCAGATATGAGATCTGGTAGTTTTGGAGTGGATTCTTTAGGGTTTTTTTATGTACAATATCATGTCATCTGCAAACAGGGACAATTTAACTTCTTCCCTGCCAATCTGGATGCCTTTTATTTCTTTGTGTTGTCTGATTGCTGTTGCTAGGACCTCCAGTACTATGTTGAGGGAGAGTGGGCATCCTTGTCTTGTTTCCCATCTTAAAGGAAAAGCTTTTAGCTTCTCACTGTTAAGTATAATGTTGGCTGTGGGTTTGTCATATATGGCCTTTATTATGTTGAGTTACTTGCCCTCTATACCCATGTTGTTGAGAGTTTTTATCATGAATGGATATTGAATTTTGTCAAATGCTTTTTCAGCATCTATGGAGATGATCATGTGGTTTTGTCCTTCTTTTTGTTGATGTGGTGGATGATGTTGATGTATTTTCTAATGCTGACCCATTCTTGCATCCCTGGAATAAATCCTTCTTGATCATGATGGATGATCCTTTTGATGTGTTTTTGAATTCTGTTTGCTAATATTTTGTTGAGTATTTTTGCGTCTATGTTCATCAGGGATATTGGTCTGTAGTTTTCTTTTTTTGTGGTGTCTTTGCCCAGTTTTGGTATTGGAGTGATGCTGGCCTCATAGAATGAGTTTGGAAGTATTCCCTCTTCTTCTGTTTCTTGGAAAACTTTAAAGAATATGCGTATTAGGTCTTCACTAAATGTTTGATAAAATTCAGCGGTGAAGCTATCTGGACCAGACGTTTTGTTCTTAGGTAGGTTTTTGATTACCAGTTCAATTTAGTTGCTGGTAATTTGTCTGTTGAGATTTTCTGTTACTTTCTGGGTCAGGGTTGGAAGGTTGTATTTTTCTAGAAAGTTGTCCATTTCTTCTAGGTTATCCAGTTTGTTAGCGTATAATTTTTCATAGTATTCTCTAATAATTCTTTGTATTTCTGTGCTGTCCGTAGTGATTTTTCCTTTCTCATTTCTGATTCTGTTTATGTGAGTAGACTCTCTTTTTTTCTTTATATGTCTGGCTATGGGTTTATCTATTTTGCTTATTTTCTCGTAGAACCACCTCTTTCTTTTTTGACCCTTTCTATTGTTTTATTCTTCTCGATTTTATTTATTTCTGCTCTAATCTTTATTATGTCCCTCCTTTTACTGACTTGGGTCTCATTTGTTCTTTTTCTAGTTTCGTTAATTGTGAGTTTACACTGCTCATATGGGATTGTTCTTCTTTCCTGAGGTAGGCCTGTATTGCAGTATTATTTCCTCTTAGCATGGCCTTTGCTGCATCCCACAGATTTTGCAGTGTTGAATTATTGTTGTCATTTGTCTCCATATATTGCTTGATATGTTTTTATTTGGTTATTGATCCATTGATTATTTAGGAGCATGTTATTAAGCCTCCATGTGTTTGTGGCATTTTTCATTTTCTTTGTGTAACTCATTTCTTGTTTCATACCTTGTGGTCTGAGAAACTGGTTGGTACAATTTCAATCTTTTTGAATTTACTGAGGCTCTTTTTGCGGCCTAGTATATGATCTATTTTTGAAAATGTTTCGCGTGCACTTGAGAAGAATGTGTATTCTGCTTCTTTTGGGTGTAGAGTTCTGTAGATGTCTGTTAGGTCCATCTGTTCTAATGTGTTGTTGAGTGCCTCTGTCTCCTTATTTTCTGTCTGGTTGATCTGTCCTTCAGAGTGAGTGGTGTATTGAAGTCTCCTAGAATGAATGCATTGCATTCTATTTCCCCCTTTAATTCTGTTAGTATTTGTTTCACATATGTAGGTGATCCTGTGTTGGGTGCATAGATATTTTTAATGGTTATATCTTCTTGTTGGATTGACCCTTTTAGCATTATGTAATGTCCTTCTTTGTCTCTTGTATTTAAGTAATAATTTAAGACAGAGTTGTGAATAAGCTCCCCTAAGGAGAACATAAAGCATGAGTGAAGTAAGATGAGGATGAAAATAGGACAAGTTTTGATGGCAAAAGATTATCTGTGTGTACACCTTGGGCAGGTAGACTGGAGACAGAACACAATTTAGAGACTGTGACTTTGAACTCGTGATGTTGATTAGGAATTCTGAATCGCAGATACCACAAGAGACTTGCCTTTTAATAAATCTCCAGGTGAATGCATATTAAAGGTTGAGAAGTGCTGCTCTGTAACAGCCTATGCAACAGAGTAATGAATTTGCAGTTTACTTCTTCTACCCACTACAAGACCATGAGCTGGTTAAGGGACTGACTTTAAACTTTGTGTTTCTGGAGTTGAGTACAGCATATGACATATAAGAAAGTCTTAATTGCATTTAATAAATACAAAACTGGAAGAGAGTGGAAAGTAAAAACATCTTTTTCTTTGTACCACTGTACTCCTCTCTTAAAGTACAAATACACATTCATTCAACTTTGATCTTGGCAGTACTTTAAAATCAGAGCTTTCCTATCTCTTTGTCATTCATTCCCTTTCCCTCAAATATTCTATTGATGGACTGCTGAGTTCCCTACACTGTTCCATGTTGGATAACACATCTTTTCTACACTAGTTACTTACAACAAACAAATGATTCCAAACATATTTAGAGCAGGTGCATACACATTAATATCATATTACATTTCATCTTTTAAAACAATTTGGCAAGTTTACAGGTGCAAATCAGTGATAATATTATGCATTGCATTCCTAAGTAGAAACTAGTAAATATGGTGTTAATAAAATTAGGCTTGTGAATATTTTCTTATTTCCCTTTGATATTATAATATGCTTTTTTAATATTGCATAATGAATACTCATACTTTGCAAATATTTGGAAAATACACAATCTTTATAATTTTATATTCCCCTAGAATTAATCCTTGTTAACAATTTGTATATATATTTCTGGCTTTCTAATAAATATACACAATTATATGGTGAGATGATACAGATAGAATCTTTACTTTGTTACAAAATAACATAACAATATACCATTGAGTATAAGTTACTTATTATGAATTGCTTTCTTTAACTTAATTGGCTATCCTTTCCTTTTGATTTGATTATTATCTCCCTTTTCTTATCTCTGATAACATGAATCTCTTTCCTGCTCCTCACTCTTGTTTGTAGAAGCCATTCTTGTCCTAGGTTTGTCTGTATTTTCAGTTATGTCTTTCAATATATTTTTGCTTTCCAATGTAATTTGCATTATAAAGGTTTCCTTAGAGTATTTTAGGTGTCTCTTCTTGTTCATTTTTTTCCTTATCTTCTTGAGATAAATAAATTCATTATCTTAGTAACTTACATAATACAATAACTTAAGACTTTTTTTTGTTGGTGCTCATGGGGCAGCATTCTGTAGGTTTCTTAAACAGCAGGCCATGCTAATTTTGGTTTCCACTTGGACCCATGAATTATGGAGCAGTGTCTTCCTTTTTTTCTCTTAATTCCTAATTTTTAATTCAGTGTTTATTATTAGATTTTCTATGTTGTTTGAGCTCATGTCTTGAAAGGTGTCTACTTTTAGAATTTATCGAGACTTAAATTACGACTTAGCATATGATGAATTTTGATGTAGCTATTCTGTGAGCATGAGATGATTATATTCTTTTGCTATTTTTAAAGTAAAATATTATAAATAGAAATCTTGGCATTAGTACAGATTATCGAAATTGTTAATCGTAGTCAAACTCTCCATATCATTTCTTCTCTCCATAATCATTGATTTATTAAAAAGGTGTATTATTATCTTTGATTAAGACTGTCAGGCTTTAAATTCCTCCTGGTATTGCTAGCAACTGTCCCTTCCTTTTATGTTGTAGCGCATTTAGGTGTATAAAGGCTTATAATTTTCACATAATATCCTTCTCACATCTATTTAATATTCTGGCCTAAAATTCCACATGTTTAAGTAAGAATTATGTATCCCTATGCATGTTTTCTTTTGCTGATATTTTCTAAGTTCGGTCACTCCTTTATTTTCAAACTTCCTTTTCATTTTCTTTTCAGAAATGAGCCCCTCTAACCTCCATCAAAAGTGGCATGTAGCTGTGGGAATTTTACTCTGTATAAAGTTAGTGGCTAAAGTCTTACCTACCACTTTTGTGGGCCAGGTTTGAGAGGTGCTATTGAGAAGGAGATACCAAATGAGTTAGAGTTGTAATCGAATCATCTAGTGATATGAACTGGCTTTGCCTTGAATTAAGGAAGCCATAGCATGGATAGTTGGCATGACATATGCATCCCTTCTGAGTTTACAGATCAACCTGAAAGGCTATTATTCCCCACTCTCCATGAAAAATTTTGTGAGTGTTAGCATATAGAAGAATTACCCCAGGATCAGTGAGCAGAGATGAGTCTCCTCCCGGATGGATTAGAGTTAAGCAGGTCTATCCCCTGAGCAAACCACAAGGGGCTAAGCGGCCTTGGCATTCGTGAGCTTCATTCAGCTGGAGGGACACCGAAGAACAGTGAAGTACAAGGCCTGGCACAGCTTTTGCCTTCACATCCCCATGGTCATCAGTAGTGGTGGCTGTGGTCCATCCCCAGGTCCCCTCTTCGGTTGAAATTTTCATTCCTCCAGGTCTAGGAGTGTGGATGGTGACAGCTCTTTCCTGAGAATTGCTCTGGACCAAGGGAGCTGCTCGCTGAGGGAAGCCACTACTCAAAGCAGGGTTTTAAATGCCATGCTCCTTGCTTCAATTCATGGCAATGCTTCAGTGCCATCCTGTCTCTAGGGCTCTCCTGAGATTGGTTGAGTTTGATTCTCCTTCTGCACAATCCTGCTTTCTGGTACTCCTTGAAAGTATTGATCCTAAGAGTTTACCCCAGTGAAATTCCCACATGCAAATCTTTAGCTCAGAGGCTGGTTTTCATGGAACCTAAGTAGCAGCACCACCTCCACAGAAATATGAGGCTGAAAAGATCCAGGCAGGGCATGTTTCTGATTTCTAATAGTGGGAAAGTATTCTTCAATGTTGAGTCGTCTCAATGGGGAGTGAAAAATGAACACAACCAAGTGTATGGCAAGTCTCTGTCTTGGTTACCCGTCTCACGATATTATGATTTTATCTGTGTCCACTGTGATACGTTAATGTGTTTCGTGCTGCAATCTTGCACAATCAGGCTAAACCAGGGAAGAAAGATAGGATTAGAGGACAGAGCAGTTACTATGGTGACAGAATCACAGAATGAATGAAGTGGGGGGAGGACTTCAATTAAACCAAACTTTTCAGTTTACAGATATGTGTGGCTTATTATTTTCCTTCAGTTCATGACTTACGAGATAAATTTATTTACTCCTGTAAATTCTGCATAAGATTTAAAGATTAAAGGTTTTATTTACTCTTGTAAACCTATAGGATTACAAGAGTGTGCTGTTTTCTCAGGGACTGTATTGAGAAACTTAGAGAAATTTTTATTCTGCGATATAAAGAATGATAGGTGAGAATTTTGACTTCAGCAAGCATTGGAAAGAAACAAATGAATCTGAAGGAAAGTAAGAAACTTTAAGAGCACAGTGAGTGATCCCTGCCATAGAGGAACAAATGGTGTCTTAAATACTGGACTTTGAAAAAGCCTGCCAAGGATGAGTTGCCAGACAGTATTTTCCCTCATTTCCTTAAATTTTAACAATGTGTTTCCTTGAACTGGCTTGAATTCCAAAGAATACTGTTTTCAAAATTAGAAAATTAATTTATATCTTACTGAGAAGCTCTCACTGTTTGGAACTGTTACTAGTTTGCCAATCTTCCTCCACTTTGTAATAGGTAAATGTTTATGTATTCATTCATTCAATACATAATTACTGAGTACCTAGTACATGCCTTACACTAGTACCTAGTACATGATAGTATATCTAGCATATCTGCTGACCTTCCTATTTTCTTTGAAGTATTAACTCTGATTTATATTAGTTAAACTTGTGAGCTTTGGCTTCAGTGAAGACATATAAGAAAATATTGTTTACAAAGTAATGCCAGAGTGGGAGATATCTCTGGAAATATTATGAGTGATTCTGAGCAGCCAATAGGCAGCAAAAGACCAGGGAGGCTCGTAACTGGGAATTAGAGAAGGGGATCTGCTTGCACACAAAGAGAAAGGCTATGTAGGTGTGGCGGAACTCAGGCAGACTTATCACTATAGGCTTTTGGTAATTAGAAGGGGATTCAGAGATACTTATTTTTACAGATAATCCAAGTAAGATACAAATAAATTAATATCCTTGGACAAACTTAAGTTGCCCATTTAGTTCAGAAATTGAATGAAATGCAGAAATCAAGCTTTCAGTCCAAGAATTCTCTCACTCTATTAACTTGTTTCTCCTCCTCTTTCACAGTTTTGCCAGAGCAAACCCTGAGGAGACCTACTTTTCACTAGAACAGGCTTAATCCCCTATTGCCAGTGATATTTTATATGGATTTTCTTTTTTACATGTCTGCAATGGAAAAGAACAAACTGTTCTCACAGTATATGGCAGAAATTATTCAAGCTCTTTTGCTATGTACATCTTATCTCTGATGGATTTCCTTAGGTGGGATGCTTGCCAAAGTGCAGACTTCATTTGTGACATAGTACCTCTGTTATGTTAAACACACTGTTGAAACAATTATCTTTGCACCAACCTTTCCCATAAAATCTGACTGATCTGACATTTACTTAAATGACTACTGGTTGTGATGCTGTTCTTACTCAGCTATTATATACACCAAACTGAATTTTTCATACTTTCAAATGGGAAAATATTTTTATATTTTACTAACAAAGTGCAGAGAAACCCATAAATACTCAAGCTGGAGAATGCTGTGAATTTTTGAAATTAGTATTTGAAAAATTTCTTCCATGATATTTAGTGTATCTCTGCATAAAAATAGAATACTTATTTTGTGTGCATGGTAGATCATAAATTGTACAGACATATACGTGATGACCTTGATCTGATTCTTTTGTCTTTTTTAATATTTCTTGTTAGTAAAAAGGGTGATGCCTATTAACATCTGCAGCAATATGTCTTTTTTAATCTCACAGTACAATTTGTTAAAGAATAAAATATATAAACTATTGTCTATATAAGATACCCTTATCCCATGAGGGAAAGAGACTGGAGGAAATGAATCAGAAACTGATAGACATAATAATTCATACAACACTTAGGGGATTCAATGACACTCTGTGTTGAAGGAAGCAATAGATAAACCTTCTTCCTTCCCTGCCCTTCTCCTGTCTTTCTTTCTGTCCTAGATTTATCGAATGCTTGTTACCTGGCCTTGACAATTTGCAAACTAATTGGAGAGAGAAATATACAATAATATAATTCAAAGATGGTATAATAAATACTGTATAGGAAGGTATAAGAAAATTATTTTGAAACCCATATAAATTATGAAATAGTCGAGCTTCCTTCCTTGTGACCAGGGAGTAGTTTGGGGCCTTTACTGCCATACACACTGGAGGCCAGCTTCCATGTACAGCACTGGGCGGTCTTCTACTTCCCAACCCCTTTGCTGCTTCTGAGGTTCATTTCTCTGTGTTCTTGCTACTCCTGTGATAACAGTTGTAACATACATTCTATTCCTCTGAAGTCACCCTGTGACTTCCCTCACTTGAATCTAGAAGCCAATGTATTTTCCAAAACGTTTCACAGAAATTCACTGTTCCTACAGTCAATAACCGGTGAGTGGTAGTCCTCTTGAATCTAGGTTGGTGCCTCCCAGATTGGGAGAGATCTGCTAACTGATGAAAATACAGATGAAAGGAAAATGATGGAATGGGAAAGATCAGCAGACTGTTTAAGCTTATTAGCAGACAAAAGTGTCCACATATTAAAAGGCATAATTCAGTGCACTTCAGGCACCACTGAGCCATTGATTCAGGCCCTGCTGCCAAACAGCTTACAGTTAAAATGGTAATCAGGTGAAAGGACATCCACAGAGAGACAGTAATACACTCTCTTCTTTAGCAAGTTTAAAATTGACTTTGCAATTCCTACTTGAATTTGTGTGTGTGTGTGTGTGTGTGCACCATCTCTTTGAAATAGGAAGATGATATTCTTTCTTGTCTTCTGAGTGGATACATTTCTACGTTCAATGGCTACCTAGTTCCATATGCGTAGCACTCACTACCAGCAGGATGTGTAAAATATTATTGTTATCAGTTGCATTAATTGACATGGTAGACAACTATTAAACGATGCTATATAAATAGGCATCTTTGGCTATTTCAATTACAGCTCAGACATGGCTCAGTATTTATGGTCACTGATTAATCACATAAATGTATTGTGTTATGACTTGACTTGTTCACACTGGTGTCTCAGCAAGGTTCAGACTTCAAAGACAGGGATGGATTAGTTTTCCTCACACTTCTGGAACTGCTACACAGTCCCTAGTCCAGAAATATGACTATTGCAGCTGTTCATGAAAAAATGAAGATGCTCAAGATGTAAAAGGAGATTATGTTCTTCAATTGCTTGTAGTGGAGTTAAAGAGAGATTCATGCTTTGTGTCTACTATATAAAATATACATCTAGTATATAAAAATCTGACTGCCAGCATTTTCTTAGAATCATTGCATCTTAGATGTCAGTTCCTTCTCTCAGAGGTGCTCCTTGGGTACACTTCCCAATGCCATCAAAGAAAAGTGAGGGAAGCAGTTTGTGTTCCATGATATCTTAACCCATGGCTAAAAACAAAATGATCAAGCTGAACAGATCATGGTATTTTATTGTAATAGCAACTGATCCATGCTTCATAATAATTAGAAAGTCTATACTGTAGCATCCTTTAAAAAAATAGTGTTCCCTCTTAAAAAGCTTTGGTAAAAATTGGTATTTATGGATTATAAATTACTATCCTAAAAAGAACTATGGAAAAATTTTCAGCATATTTTGGTTTTACACATGCATTTCATTCACCTTTATCATCTGTACAATCACTTTGCTTCTTGGTTGTTATGTGAATTATTTGGCAGAAAAGTAAAACTGAAGAGAATTGAAATGGCAGCATGAGCTCTGCAATGAAAAACTTTTGGAAAACTCTTGATTGGTTGTTTAGGTCTATAGAAATCAGTTAAAACTCGTGTTCCCTTCAGCGCATGCTGTAAGAGCAGGAAAAGCTAATTACCTGCTCCCTGCTTTTTGCCTCGACTCTCCTTTTCTAAAAACAGGGTAGTGACTCTTCTGACTTTATTTGAAGTAAAGATATTCTTCAAATACAGACAGGTAAATGTTGAAGAGAAGATACACCAACCAGTAGAATTAGAAAGAGAATAAATTATCATATAGAATCTTTACAACGTAATGTAAGAACAGTTTGTTCTGAATGGACCCATGTTTTGTTCTGCAGCATACACATAATAATGAACGCAAGTGTTCAGTGACAGCGCTCTGTGCTGCTGTGGGTAGATATTGAACAGAAGAGCCCAAAAGCTCTTATATGGATATCAGATTTTTTTTAATAATCATTCTGCATCAGGTATTTTAAAATCATTTATTCTACTCTTTTGTATTTTTTTAAAACAAATTCATCCTATGCCATTAAGACAAGATTATGACTTTTAAATCTGTTATTCTGTATTTCCTGAAAAGATTGTAGGATTCCGTCAATACTTTAAAATATTTTGATTAATTTTGATTAAAGACTCTCAGATTCTTACATAAGTTTTTTCTGTGAGTCCTGTTATATCTATTACTAAGTGAATGAACATGCATTATATAAGACTTCTTAGCCTTTCAGGGTAGCAAAAGCTAGCGTTTGTTGATTTTTGATTTATGTGTATTTCCAGTATCAGCAAGTAACATGAGAAGAGAACTTGAATTCACAATACAAAATAGTATATATGCGTGTACACACATACATTACATTAAATTGAATTTGCAGTATATAAAGTTACCATTAAAAATAAGGAACTAAAATAATTACTCTGAACACTATAGATCCCAAAATAGATTTAAAAAATGTTTCTGGATGCCATGTATATAAAAAAATTCAACTGTTTACCTCAAGGAAAATATGGCAAGTAAGGTAATTTTATCTCATTGCAAATTATGTGAATGATTTGTAAAACAATTTTGGGAACTAAACATGTATTTTAAATATTAAATGTATTTCAGTGTCAAAATAAGTCTTTTTTTTGAAAATCAACAATAAAACCAAGTGATTAGAAATGGGAAATTTAATGTATTTTGTATAGATTCCATGAAAAGACATCTGCGTAATGTAAATAAACTTTCCACATACATACTGCAGCTCTTCCAAATATATTTACTTTATCACTAAAGTTTTATGTTAACCATTAAATTTAAAAAGAAGACGAAAATTTATATTTGCCAAATAAATTTGGATGCATATGTTAATAAATATACATTCTACTGAATAATGTCACCATCTTTTTCCATATTTACATGGTTATTTGCATAAGAAAGATAAAACAAAATTATACATATTTACAGATTTTATTTAATGATAATAATTGTAATCAAGTTCACTTTATGTGGAAATAACATTTCTTGGCACCTAAGAAGTAATTTCCCCCAAGGTCTTCATATTAATTTAACCATAAATGTTCATAAAATTTAGCATAGTCTGCCTTTACATTATATGCATACATTTCCAGGGGTTTTTTTTCCTTCATACTAGGGCACATATATGTCTGTGCGTGTGTGATTATGTAGGCATGCAGAACTAATTTTTTTCTTTTTTTGAGGAAAACTCTGCTCTCAGTTTTTAAAAAGGACTGGCAGTTCATCAGAACTGATGATGTCATTACCCTTCCTAAAAAGTGGAATAGGAAAAATATATAATTATTCTCTTAACAATATAACAACATGCAAAAAAAGAAGAAATCTGAGCATTATACTCTGAGCATAGATTCTGGAAATATTTTACAGCAAAAATCTGAAAATCAATGAAATGTGAATGTAGTTGCCTGATGACTTTTACATTAGCCAATTATCTGTAACTTCATCATTGAAAATAGTTTTCTACTGGAGGGTTGCCCTGTGTTATAAAAGTTTTTCTCTATCTTTTAACAAGATATTCTCTATGTATGAAATATAAAAATTGCCATATTTATTTCTGCTTGAGAGCTGGTATAGATTTTTGCAATGTTGATTTCAATGATAGCTATATCCAAAAACATATCTTTTCTCCAGGAGGATTGGAGCATAGAGTAAGTATGAGATCTTTCCTCTAAAGAATCCCAGTCTCCTAAAGCCTCTGTCTTTACCCCCCTTGGTAAAATTAAGTACTTTGGAAATTTAGAGTTCTAGGCAAATCAGTATCCTTGCCCTATTTTTGTACTTCTTTAAAACCTCAATTTTAATAAAGCCAAAGTCATGGAACCTATAAAATTCCCTTCATCCTGGTCAGAGTTCTATTAGCCATGTTTACTGCAAAATCAAAATTAGAAGATGAGTATGAACAAATCAGAAAATTGTAAAGCAAATTCATCAACACTATCAAATGAAGATCAACTTTTTATATTCACCTTTATAATGATGGATCCATAACTTTAGCATAAAAAATTCAGCATTACTGAATCAGCATCACCTAGATAGGATTGAAAGAACTAAGTGATTCAAATATAGATATAACTTCAAAGTGCTTTTAAAATAAACAAAGCCAGAGAGATAGTGTCTGACCTACAAGCCAAGCTGTGCCTGTAATTCCTGTGATCTTGGAGGGTCCATCAGATGTTTAAGAATGCCCACTAGGCAAGCAAAAGTTCCTTGTTCAACATAAAAATAGCTATCATTTTAGAACTGATTTGAACATGTTCATCTAAAAAGGAAGATGGCTTTTCTTCATTTGCTGTACATGTCCAGTTTATGGGTTTGCCAATATGCAGGCAACCTATGAAAAATTTTGTTTTACATAGGTATATAGAAATTGAAATCCCATATTCTTGAAATGACCTGGAAATTTGGAGGTGCTGCTAATTTTTAAAGCGTGTGGTTATGACCTTAATCATTTGACCATTCCATATTGCACCTTATCACTGAGTCATAGCATTTACACTGATGATTAATTGTAATTTTTTTTATGTTGCACCAGCTGTAACATAGGCTTAACAATATTTAAATGTCTGTAAATTCACATAAAACTTGACATGTTACAGCCACATTTAACAATTTGTGTATATGTACCACATCTTCTTTATCCATTCATCTGTTAATGGACACTTTGGTTGCTTCCCTACCTTGGCTATTGTAAATAATGCAGCAATAAACAAAGGGGTTCATATATCTTTTCAAATCAGGGCTTTTGTCTTCTTTGGGTAAATTCCTATAAATGGGATTACTGGGTCATTCAGTATTCTATTTTTAGTGTTTGACCTAGAGGGTATTATGCTCAGTGAAAAAGCCAGGCAGAGAAAACAAATAATGTGATTTCACTTACTTGTGAAGTCTACAAACTAATACTAAATGAACTGGTGGTCACCATGAAGAAGGGGTTGGGGTGGGTGGGTGGAGAGGGAGGGGGGATAAAAGGGCACAAATATTCTCAATCAGAAGTTGGTCACGGGAACAGTAGTACAGCATGGAGAATATAGCTAAGGATTCTGTAACATCTTCCTATGCTGACAAATAGTAACGGCACTAGTTAGGGTGAGGATTTAATAATGTGGATAACTGGTGAACAACTGTGTTGTGTACTTGTAACTAATTTTAAGATTATATATCAAGTATACTTCAAAAAAAGAAGAATTAATTTTTGGTAAATGTATCTAATATCTCACCATCTAATTTCATAGCGGTATTTAAGAGTAATTTATGGTGGTTACCATGTAAAAAATATCCTTCTCTTCTCTTTCTCTTTCTAAAGACATTGAATTTGACATGCATTGTAGGTATTTATATTTATTCCCTAGATCTCTTGAGTTTATGGGATATGAAGAGTACAAGAAAATAAAATATTTTTAAAAAGTGTTCCTATAGTTATTTACAGTTTCTTAAACTACTTCCTCCGAGTTTTCTATATAAAATTAATAATTTCTATGACTTACTTCAGCGCAACAAATAGGATTGAAGCATAACTATTAAAAGGAAAGTGTTTAGTTCAACTTCTGTTATAAATGTTATTCTTTAAGATTATATTAGGACTATTTGTTTAGAAATTAATTCTCCAATATAAAAACACCCAGAGTGGGGAGTGGGGGTGGGGGGAATGTCAGTCCCTCATCTGATTTTCTCCACAAAATTGATGCTAAGGGAAATGATGTCCATTTATATTTGGACTATAATTTCTTACTCTCAAATTTTGACTTCTTTTCATTTACACCTGAATGTTTTAATTTTAGCTCACAGTATTCATTAATTTTTGCTCTTTCTATTTAAATTTAAGACTTTTAATTAGCTTATTATCAAGTTTTTAACCTTTCTTTTACTTTTTTTTATTAGAAGACTTCTAACCCAATTTCACTATGGATAATATCATTAATAATAAAACATATTTAATTTTGTCTTGGACTGTGTATCCTCATGTATTCAACTCTCATTTGTTGCTTTATTTTTACTCATCACATCCACATTTCTCAAGTAATACTCCTTCTACATGGGTAACTGTGTCTCTAGGAATTTTTGCTGAAGTATAACTTCATTGCCAACAGCCTCACCTAAAACTGTTGTTTGTACTATCAAGTTGAAAAATCCAAACCCACCTAAACATTTCCAACGTTGTTTCCATCAAAGACTGCTAATAAAAATACATTAATGGGAATGGTTATAAATTAAAAATATTTAACTCTTGGCCATCTTGCTACGTCTGAACAAAAGACAGGAAGAGTGGAGCGGAGAAAGAAAAGGAGAGAAGGAAGAGGAAATAAGGAAGGATGTCATACATATTTTTGGCAATGCAGAACTCTTATTTGGTCTGTCTCTACTTGTCATTTCCCATAAAGATCTTCTGACCCATTTTTCATCTTCTCTGAAAAATTCTGAGAGTGGCCATTCATTTAGTGAATGTTCCAGAAGGTAAAATTCATCTTGCAAAAGAGACAGACTGTTCCTGGAGAGAGGATAGTACCAATGTTTTAGGAATGGTTTAGAATCATTTGCATCCTGATTTGTTGAAATCTCTTCTGAAAGCTTTTAATGGGAAAAAATGTTTGAGAAGGATTAAAAAATAAGAAAAAAAATCTGGCATTCTCGTTTACTGTTACACTGAAAGATAAAATAGCTCACTTTTATTTACATTAAAAACATTAGTTTTAAACATGAATTACCTTACATTTCTATCTTTTGCCAAACTCTTTTTTGCTCCCTTTGGATGAGATGTTTTTGTTCTGGAATTATTACATAGACTATAAACCTTTATTACTTCATTTCTCATCTGCCTTGATTTTATTGATCACAGCTATAGAACAAAACACAACTTTGTAATCAAATGTAGAGTAGCACACATTGTTAAAACATTCAGCAGAGGTAATCCAAAAAGATAATTTGTTTTCCTTTGTTTAGACTGAAATGAAAAGGAGAATGTCAGCAAAATGACCTCCAGAGTTCCCAAAATATAAATTGCCCACATGCCCCAATAAAATATCTTGCCTTCAGTTCTCAGTTTATGCCAAGATTTAATGATCTCCAAAGTATTGATTTTATATTCAGTTTCCTGAAATAATAACTTCTTATGATAATAAATCTTTATACTCCAGACAAATCAGTCATGTGTAGTGAAATCAATCTTCTTTTTACACAGTAACTGTTTGGTCTGTACATTGAAGCCTTTTCAACCCTAAACATCTGTCCTTTTTTAGTCAATTTACATATGCCACTCTAAGGTCAAAAGTAAAGCAAAATTACTTTTCTCAGTGGAATCTGGTTAGTATCTTCTTCCTTATAAGGTGAAACTATCTCACCGCTGTTACTATCTTCATCTGAAGTTTCTATTAGTTTTTTTTATTATAGGGACTACCATCCCTCTCACATTAAAGAGGAATGTGAAAACACAGCTTCCACCCTAAAAGACATAATCTATATATTTTAGTTGTCTTTCCAGGTTGATTCATGGGTTTCTGATTAGAAACTTGAGACATCAAATTCTAGAGCTGTGCAAATTTCACAGGAATTATGCTGGATGTATTCTGGATATGCTAAGTTGGAAGTATGTGTGGGGAATCTTTTTGGATATGTCTGTTCATAAGATCACCCAGGGAAAATGAGGTGGGAAAGAGAACAGAAGAGACACAAATGAGGATAAAAGCTGAGAAATCCCAGCTTTGAAGGGTACTCTGGAGAAAGGGACAACTAAAATCGGAGACAGAGAATGAATGTGTGAGAAGATAGAAGTAAATAAACAAAATGCCGGTAGTGAGTCTCGATGTGGAAGTCAGAAGAGGAAGGAGTTCAAGTAGGAAAGAAGGGTTAACTATGAGAAATGTTGCAGACTACGGAAGAAACGTTAGAATCCAATGTATCCACAGAGTTGGCAGAACAGGAAGTTGTTCGTGACCTTGGAGGGAGCAGGTACATTACCAAGGAGAAATGAAATGAAAACATTCGTGAGAAAGTCAAGACTACCAACAGAGTGGGTTCCGCTTTTGAAAAGCTTGTCTGTGAAGGGAAGAAGAGTAGCAATAGCTAGAGCTGGGTGATAGCTCTTTTTATTTTATTTTATTACAATGAGAGAGATGAACTTTAGGACAGTTTTTCCAAAATACCCTTCCATTTAAACAGAGTTAATCTCTCTATATCTTTCTTAGTGCTGTGAATGATTTTGAGGACCCAAGTGATCTTTTTAATTTTAGATTTTCCGTAGCTGGTATATTAGGAGGGAAGGATAATTAATTTCCCTCGTTTTATCATGATTCAAAGTCCTCTTTCAGTCGCTATATCAACCGATAAGGAGCTATTAAATATGATATTTTGTCACATATCTTCTTCACTCAGCAATTTAAATCTTGGTCAGTCCAAAGATTATTCCTAGTGAGAGAATAAATAGATGCATTCTGCTTACAGAGAAGCTAGCAATATCAGTGTTGTGCCTCTGTAAGCCTGTAGCCTTCCAAGGCAGCTCCTCCCTCTTTCCCTTCCCACAGTGGAACATTCTCAGAAGCCCTGCCTTCTTCAAACAGTGCAAAAGTGCCTTTTAAAAAGCTTTTGCTCTCATTCAATGCAGCTTT
Organism: Smutsia gigantea; assembly: GCA_032199065.1. Taxonomy (NCBI): domain Eukaryota; kingdom Metazoa; phylum Chordata; class Mammalia; order Pholidota; family Manidae; genus Smutsia; species Smutsia gigantea. Next base: position 106,206 of record JAVSCE010009563.1, read on the forward strand.
GGTGGAGAGAAGTAGAAAATCATAATTTGATCAACTCACATCAGATTTAAAAATACAATCTGGTACGTTTTATAAAGAAATTCTTCTTCAGTAGCCCCCTATGTGGCCAATCAAATGTCTTATTAAAACATTAAGGCTCTGTTTGCAGTCAAACTTATGCTGAATGAGATGCCATCATGTCTTAGACATTAAGATTACAGTATCCTTTACGAGGTGGCATCGTATTTAATGCTTTTCTTTCAGGGATTATCCAGAAGGGATTAAACACAGTGAGTGAAACACTGAATTTTTGTTCTTGCTCACCTCGCAAAACTGCACGAAGGAGGTACTTTGTCTTTACTAACATAAGCATGAAAACCTGATATTCAGGGCAGTTATAAAGCGATGTGGACTCTCATGCCCCTTCCTCACTCCCCTGTTTTCCAGTAGAAAAACATTTTTCTTTTATTTTAATGATTACAGATTTGGGAATTGTCAAATCTTACAGAGGCTGTCTGCATCGGGACAAAGAAGCAGTTATAAAGGAACAGATAAATAAAAAAAGGTCCAATCAATTTGCTGTGGGCCTGTGTAATGCCTGAATCGATATCACTGTTTGATTTCAGCTGCCGATCAGAACAGTACCATCACCCAAAGCTGGAGCTCTGCCTCACAGAGGGTTTGCTCATGGTCCATTATGGAACTTGAATTGCTTCCAGGGTATTTTTCTTTTGTGCCTGCTCTCATTCCATTTTCTGGTGGTGGGATCAACCTGTCTTTCCCCGAATACTCACACCCACCATCACTCTCATAATAGTTGGGGTATTTCTATGCAAAGCTGGATTTAACTCTATTCATGTAGCCAAGAGTACTTTTTCTGTGGGGAGGTGGATAAGGAGATGTAGAGGTTTCTATTTTACTTAATTTGCTCAAAACTGATTTTATGGTTTTGAACTCTAAATATAGAAAGTGGCAAAGATTCAGATTTCTGACAAATTCTTTGATATGAGTATGAAGTGGAATCCCCCTTGCTGTTCAGTAGCATGTTTGAACACTGGCTGTGTACACAGGGATTATGCCAGACACTCAGCAGAGTTTGAAAAATGAACATTTGATCCCACATGGTATTTTATAACCTTGTTGGAGAACCCAGTTACACAAGTAGAAATCCCTGAGGTACACTCACAGAAGTACACACTACTGTGCACAGAAAATGTCCTGCTCAGATTGGCCATGGTCAAGCTAGAAGAGCAACACGAAGTGTAACTATGCCAGGCAGTATTTCCTTATGTGTTGGGTGATGAGTGGATGTGGCCATGGCATGGGAGACAACGAGCCTGCAGTTTTTTGACTTCTTCATCACAGAGTCTGCACTCCCCATCTGGATTTCACTGGACACTGTGAGGGACTAGGGAGGTTTCCAGAATATGCTCATACTCCTGGGGAGAATGATATTGATGTCCTTTGCTCTATTTCCTCTTGGTTCAGTAGTAAAGCAACTTGAAAATAGCCGTGAACCAAAATTGAATTGTCATTTTTGCCAATCCTAGAAATTCAACCAATTCTTTGTGATATTACTTAAGGGTGACTGCCAAACACAGAGGCCTTAGGTTGGTAGAATGCACAACCATCAACCATACATGATAAAATGGAATACCTACTCTTCACAAGTCATGCACAAGATGTGACAGAATTCATTAGGAAAGACTACTTTGTGGCAGAGGCTATGGAGGAAATGGGGACATCATGCTAATTTGGTCTGTATGTTTTTTCTTGCATCATAGTTTGTCTTATTTATAATTTGTGCTTCTCTAAAAATTCAGCTTATAAATGTACCATAATGATTTCTCTAGCCTCCCTCTATAAGGTGAGATTTCCATGGGGTTTCCTTGTTCATGTCTTACTTGAGTAGGGCCTGCCTCTGGTAATCATGTTCACAGTAAGTATTTTATTCTTCCACTTTAAACATGTAACAGGATGATGAATGAAGCATTTTTCTTGCTTTAAAACTGTTGTATAAGGTCAAAAACCCAGGAAGTACCTCATATTCTAAGTCAAGCCATTAATGTTCAGAACAAACAAAATGGTGAATCTTTGGCTGAATGTTGAGTCTTTCTATGAGGCTTGCTGGGTCCAGCTGTAGATGACGAGCTCTCTCTTAGCCTCATCTCCCTCTTTGGGAATGGAAGGGAAAAACCAATGCATGTCCTATTAAACTGGGAATCTGGGAATCTGACTCATGGATTAGGCTCATGTAGTTCAAGAGACCAATGGTTATGCCTTGTATTGATGATAGCATGTAGCGTGTGCTCCCTAACAGGAACTTGGAATAGCACAGGTCATGTAACTCTATTTTCATGTCTAAAAATATTGTAATAGGGATTGTAAGTGTATGTGTATATGTATATCTAAGGATATATTTATATTTGTTCATATAACTTAGGTAATTGTTTATCCTTACTAACTTGTATAATCTATTAGTCTATTGGTTTACCAGCAGACTAGGTTCTGTGGGATTTTATCTCCATCTTTTACATATTCTTTTTTATTAAGTTACTGTGACATAACTACCTAAATTCATTCTCAGGGTAGTGAATCTATAACATAGGGTAATATTTTCCAATACATTCATAACTCTAACGAGCAATGTTGTTATGAAAGCCAGGCCACTCCCATGAGGCCATGTTACTGTTCAGAAATCTGATCACCAATTCAGGCCTGTGTTGAATATTTTGAACAGAAAGGACAGTATGTCCTCCTCTCCATTCATGACTACCTGGCGGCATGGCATCACTGTTTTGTGCAGTAATGTACTTTCTGACTTTGAGGAACTGTAAGACCAATAGAATTTGTTATGTGAGAATAGGGCTTGCCTTACCTACACCAAATTGGCAACTACGTTCTAAAACTGATGACGAAAATGTGCTTAAGGGAGTTGCCAAAAACTGCAACAGCATGCCCCAAACCTTCCCAAGAGGCAGAAAAACCAGCTACCTTCAGCCTGGGATATTTGAAGGCCGTCTGTTTGCCAATCTGTATGATTGGAACAAGGGAAGAGGGGAGGGTTGAGTCAGATTCCCAGATTCCCAGTTTAATAGGACATGCACTGGTTTTTCCCTTCCATTCCCAAAGAGGGAGATGAGGCTAAGAGAGAGCTTGTCATCTACCAGCTGGACCCAGCAAGCCTCATAGAAAGACTCAACATTCAGCCAAAGATTCACCATTTTGTTTGTTCTGAACATTAATGGCTTGACTTAGAATATGAGGTACTTCCTGGGTTTTCGACCTTATCTAACAGTTTTAAAGCAAGATAAAAGCTTCATTCATCATCCTGTTACATGTTTAAAGTGGAAGAATAAAATACTTACTTTTTTATTCAAAGTATAGCCACATTTTAAAAATTATTGTTTGCTTCTTCATTCAGAGGCTCTGTTTTATATCTTTGAAAATGGATCCTTTGCTGACACTTAAATAGTCTAGATTTAGTGAGGCAAGGGAACAGTACAAGTATTTGGAATACAATGTTGTGAATATCTTGTATATTCCGTGAATAGTGGTGAAGTACTGCTGCATTATAAGGATTCTTCATTGTAATAATGTTTTATTTTTCACAGTTAGAAGATAGAAGAGATTAATGTGTCTGAATAAGACTGGCATGATTCAGCAATCAATCTAAAAACAGAGGCACATATGTTAAGCAACTGTCTGAAGAATGGTAATATAGCCTATTGTCAGTATGTGGGTAACTGCAATGAAGTGTCTGTAAGAATAGGAAAATGAGGGAAAAAAGATGGCTTTTTTTAAAGAATTATACTGCAAGATATCCAATGAATCAGCGTGTAGATGTGAAATCACCTAAAAGACAAAATTTTTCTTACCATGGAAACACTGGGGCTATAGTGTGATTGATAAGCATATCCAAAGGGGAAAAACATAGTTGTAATGAGTTTGCCAGTCATGGAAATACAAGAAATGGGTATTACAGAGCAAAACGGTGCCTCGATCAAATGCTGCCTAACACAAGGCACTTTTACCAATGGACAGTCTTACCTTGGTACATTTAAATATTTGGTCATTTAAGTGGCTTTAAATATCTGAACAGATATGAAATAATCTTTTGATTATGCTTTGAGTTCCTGTCTATGCCATCTACAGGAAAGCTCTGAATCTCAATCTGTCTAGTCCACATTACCATTATTTTTCATGGTAAATATATACCTTAATATTTTGATTTTATTCTTATTAAAATTATGTTTTAGATGAGTGCATTAGCATTCCAGCTCTATATATTTGCAATCAGAGAAGTGTCCTTTTCCCTATAGGGTCAGAGTGGGATTAAGATACTCAAAGCAGAATATCAGACCCTACACCCAGACAATGCTCACCAAGCTTCTATGGAAATAGCCTAGCTCCCAGGCTTTGCTCTTCTTGGGGGTTCCTAATAATGCTCTGGAACCATTGCGAGGGTTTCAACTTGCTCTGTTAGCAAGTTGTTAGCAAAGCTCCAATATAGGATGATAGATACTATATTCTGTACAGTGAAATTACTTAATTATCACATTGGGCTCATGCATTTACAATTTTTTATTTTGACTTTTAAATTTTGAACTACTTTACCTTATGTCATTATTATATTTTATATACATGCATACATATAATATATATAATCTTTTTTCTGTACCCTCTAATTTCCTACATGTTGTGCTGGGAGTTTAGTAGTTGTTATGAACATATAAACATACTATATGTGCTACTTCGCAACTTACATTTATTCTCCTATCAATTATACAAAGGATACAAAGGAAACTTTCCAAAGCACTTTTCAAATACCTGTATACTATTTCATAGTATGCTGGTACCACTAATGTATTTGATTCCTTCTTGATAAATAGTCAGATGGCTTTCTGTTTTTGCCACTATAAATAAAGGTATAATAAATATCCTTAAATACAGATGCATTCATGGTGTTATTTTTATATTGGTAGGAAAGAGTTTCCCAAAGATGATGTTACTAGGTTAAAATTTTTATTTTTTTAGTTTGAAAAGGTATTTTGGATTATTTTCTAAATGACTGCAGTCACTTTCATATGTATAAAAATGTCCAGTTCCCAGCTTTTTCATCAACTCTCAATGCTCTCTTTGTAAACTCTGCTTATAGCATGGACAAAAATGTTACTTTGTTGCCATCTTAAACTACCATTTGACTGAGTATGAGAGGGGTTGCACACCTATTTATGTGTTTTTTTGATATTTGCATTCTTTTCTGTAAATTATCTGTTCATGTGCTTTTTTTCTCTATTAGAATATCCTTTTATTAATTTGTAAGGATCCTTTATATATTAACAAAATAGTTCCTTTTTGGTTTCATGTGTTGTAAAACTTTTCCCCAGTTCTATGGTTTCTCTTCTGATTTAATTTATGGTGTCTATGGTGATAACCGTTTGATAGATTAATACATACATTTTATCGTACATTGTCAAATATGCTCGTCTGTTCCATTTCAGCTCCCAGGTTTTCTATCTTACTAAAATGACTTCCTGAATCCCAACAGTTAACAGGATATTTTTTAAATTTCTTGTACTATTCTGTCCTTTTATTTATATGTTTAAATCTTTAGCCCACCCCTAAGTACATATTTTCATTTTTCATAGTCATATAAAGAAATGGTTGATGTTAAAATATTTGATGAAACATTGAGAATTCACCTCCATAACTTTCACTTTTTAGAAAAGAATATATACACTAACATATACAGTATATATTTTATTTATAAACAATGTATATTTTACTTATAAAATGTTTATTTGGTGTTTGTTCACTGTTTTACATTGTCTTGTATAGATTCTATGTGTTAAAGTAGATTTATCCAATTTTATAGCATAGCTATAATTGGACCCAACTTCAGATTTGAGTAAACCAGAAATGCAAATTATCAGAGGATATGAGGCCAAAAATACATATATTTGCAAGTTACTGTATATGACTTGAATATGTAAAAAATATCTTTGCATATGGTCAGTATTTTAAAGAACCAACTTATTAAATTACTTAAATGTGTTTTAAGCATTTACCCTGAAAGCTAATTGACTTCAAAGTTTTGTCAATAATAAATCGAACTTTGACTACATTCTTTTAAAAATAGTGACACAGGAGCAACTGATGTTTTTCTCTGATTTCAAATAGGCCATTAAAATTTGTTTTTATTAATGTTTTTATTATACTGATGTGATTAAAAACTGATATATATTATGAAAACAACTAATTTCTGAGAATTAAGATTTTAAAGTATTTTTAGTTTAAAATTTGTCTTCTGGAAATATGCAACCCTATAAATAAAATTTCATTAACCATTTCTTTATATGACTTTGCAAAATGAAAATATGTACTAAGCTCATGTTTCTTGATCTTCCACTAAATCATTAGCCAAATGTGTTATTTTACAAATCCAATTATCATGAATTTTAAAACATCTCTGGTTTTATTCTCTGTAACATTTCTGATTGCAATAGATATCCTTATTCACTACAGTGTGTGTTCATATAAAAGATGATTTATGGGTTTTGTGACATTTAAAAGTAAAACTGGCAAAGTATTTGATGAGAAATGCCATTTTTTAGAGAAAGGGTATGTGAAATTAATAAAATTCTTTAAGACTTCAATTCAGTGCTATTTGCTATTGTGGTAAAAAGTTAGATTGGAATTATTGATATATCCTTACTAATTTCTTTTAATTTGTTTTGTCACATATTTTAGATTGGTTAGAATTTTATTTTTATATTGTATTTTCTCCATTTTATGTAGATGATCCTTGTCAGCTTTCTTGTAAAGTTAAGAAAATTATCTAAATGTAATCAGTGCTTTTGAACTTATACCAAATGATTTAAGGATCTTAGAATGCTTTATTTACTATGCCATATTAATGTTATCTAATACCTTAACCATTTTTTAAAAAGACATTAATATCTACCTTTAAAAAACAAAATCAACATATTTTATATGTGATCATTTTCCTCTTATACTGTTCATGTTTCTAAATTGCTTTCTTTAAAATTTTCTTTCTAGAATATGATTTTTGAAAATTATCACCATTTTGCTTTTATAAAATTGTTCTTTTTAAAAGCTACTTTTTCTGGATAAAAAATTCTAGATTCACAGTCTCTCTTTTTTTAACACTGAAGTTATCATTCAATGACTTCAGGATTTTACTCTTTATATTTAGGAGTTACAGTATTTCTTTGAATGTACTTGGACATTTTCTTTGTCTTTCATGTTTTTAGTTTCATTTTTGGTATGTCTAGGTATGGGATTTCTTTAGGTTTCTTGATTTGAAGATTTATATCTTTCATCACGTTTTAAAAAATTTCCTTTACCATTACGCCTTAACATACTGTTACTCATTCTATTTCTAGACGTGTAGGAAGTCCTTACCTATCCTCATGTGTCTTAGCCTCTCTTTCATATTTCTCTACTGTTTAACTCTCTGAGATTCAGTCTATACAAGTTTCCCCTTCTATCTGAAAGTAGAGCATTCCTAAGAAGTCTTTTGTAAGCCAAAATGGTGTGAAGAAGCAATTACCATTAATTCATATAAAAAAGATCTTTGAACATTCCAAGACCCCAAAATTACCTCTCTTAGCCTTTTCTGATAACTTAGGACAAATCTGTCAATGGATGCACAAAATAAATCAAGATAAAGCACAATGCTCACAGACACAGATCAAAACTCTGATGGCTTAACACGGAGATATTAAGTGTAGTTCTGGTGTGTTCTCACTGCTCCCGGTGCATGCTGACACTATAAGGGCTCAGTACAAAATAAACCCTGAATGCTATTTTCACGAAAACAAAATTAATCTTTGGATTTGACTAGCAAAAACAGGTATTAATGTAGGTGTTTTGTAAAAGTGAAGTGGTGTGATTTGAATTTTAGAAAAGTGGGGGATACCTATACTTAATTCAGCTCTCATCTGATTTATGAATTCTTTCTTCATCTATGGCTAAACTGCTGTTTGAACTGTCCATTTAATTATTACTTTTAATTACTAGTAGCTCACTATAGTTTTTTGTTAAACAAACTTGCTTATTTTATAGTCTCTCATTCATTACTCACGTGTTCAGGCCTGACACATCATGTGTATCCTTAACTTATATTTATTAAATGATATATATAGGCAACTTAGGATTTTCCTAATATCTAATATTCATACAGATTTAATTCTGCTGTTTTTTGTTTCTTGTGGCTTCATGTATTGGTGAATTGTTCCATTTCTTATTTTGTGCTTGGTGACTTTTGATTATGAATATATGTTCTTTTGGTCTTTATCAACAGGAATTATTTGAAAGTACATTTCTCAACAAAAGATGTATTTTTGCAACTACTAATAACTTGGGAACATTTAACTGAAACTATTGGCTATTAGGTTTAGAAAAACAATGATAGTGGCAAAATTCTCTGGGGTTCCATTTTCCACAGAGGTCTCCTCCCAGAGCTGTGTCTTTGAACAAACACTAGGTCCTGAGTCCTTTTTCTTTGCCTGGTACAGTCTTCAAAAAGGGGGCTCAAAGTTGCCAGGATTTGGAATATGCTCTTGGAGTGAATGCTTGATGGAGTTCTGTCACCACTAGGTGCATACTTTCTGATTTACTTTTTTAGCCTTTAACATTTTCCCTGTTTTAAGCTCTGTGTGCATTTAGAAATATATATTTTTTAATCTAGAAATTTTAGTTGTTTTGAAGTGGGTAGTTTAGTAACAGCCTAAAGTATTTCCAAAATTTATATGCATGTCTGAAAATAATGTGCATTCTCTCTTGGATATACAATTTTTTACACTATTAGCCCATTACGCTTTTTTTCCCACCTAATTTAGGTGGTATATATTGGGAGGATCATTGTTCTTTGCATAAAATGTCATGATTTCAACACCTAAGATGAAATATTGAATCTGTAATTGCTCTTTCCCTTTTTCTATCTTCAAATTAAGTGAGTGAAAATTTGGAAGGCCAAATTCTTTATACAGAGTGAATATACCAATTTTACTTTATAGAGCATGGAGTAAGATCCCATTTGATTCCATTCTTTGCGTCATGATGGAAGAGACATTTTGCAGTTCATCAGTTATATTAGAAGAGCAAACAACCTCTGTCTTTTGAGATGAATAAACAAAATTACTCTTAGAGTTTGCCATAAGCCATTTAGGAACAAACTGAGAATTTTTAGAACTAGTGGTTTTATGTTATTTTGAAACTTTCAAAATCTAAACACTTTAACTTTTGTAACTTCTTAATATAGGTCTATTTTTATTAAGGAAGGATAATGTTTAATTATCACCATGGGAAATGTATGCTACATAATTTTCCTTCTTAAGGGAAATTTAAAACCAGTTTCAAAAAATAGAATTCAGATTCTATTTCCAGCAGTATGGTAATACGATGATGTAATCTCAACTATAAGTACTCAAGAGACAATTAATATAGTTTTTATTTATAAAATGTATTCTTAACCATAAATAATATGTTAGGGGTCACCTTTAATATTATACAAGCTGTCTCCATGAAGTGGTCTACTTACAAAATATCTTCTCAGTAATTGACTAAGATAATGTTTTAAACAGGGATCACAGAGGTGTCAAGGTTAAAACAAAAGTGAATAAAAAAAACAAGGAAACAAGAGTTTACTGAGAAAAGTGACATATATTGTTAGGAGTGACTTATCCAAAAATTTCCATTAAATGTTCATGTTAGGGACAAAGCTATTTTTAGGACTTCTAAACCACTCTTAATATTTTCATCTAGGCTATTTTATTAATTTTATGATCTTCTATAATTCACATGTAAAAGAAATGTAATCAATATTTTCAGTGTAATCTGAAAATGAACTAAAATGACTTTCCAGCTCACTTTGAAAGATGGAATCATCATCAGATTTCTTGCAAACAAAGATCAGGTTTCTAAAAAAAATTAAGATCATATGGCAGGGTACTTTGCCCCTCTTGATCCTTCCAGTGGCACCAATCAGGGAATTATATGACAAAATCAATCACCTATTCATTAAAAAACTCAGAGTAAACTAGAAATAGAAAGTAACATCCACAATTTGATAAAGAATGCCTACAAAAAAACCTCCAGCTAACATCATGGTTAATAATGAGAACCCAAAGCCTTCCCACTGAGATATGGTGCAGGGCAAGGATGCTCCTCTCACTATTCCTTTTCAGAATAGTACTGGAAGCAGCTTTATTCATAATCACCAAAATTTGGAGGCAGCCATGATGTTCTTCAGTAGATGAAAGAATAAACAAACTGAGGTATATCCAGATGATGGGATATTATTCAGCACTGAAAAGAAATGAGCTATCAAGACATGAGAATACATGAAGTCACTTTAAATGCATATTACTAAGAGAAAGAAGTCAATCTGAAAAGACTACATACTGTATCTATATGACATTCTGGAAAGGCAAAATTATCTAGACAATAAAAAGATCAATTGTTGCCATGGGGTAAGAAGTGGGGAGAGATGAACAGGCAGAGCACAGAGGATTTTTTTAGGGCAGTGAAAATACTGTGTATGATATTATAATGATGGGTATATGTCTTCATTTACCCATATACTTTTTGAAAAACCCACAGAATGTACAACATCAAGAGTGAACCCAAAGGTAAACTATTGACTTTGAGTGATATGTTTGTCAATGTAAGTTCATCCTTGTTAAAAAAATGTACCATTCTGGTTAGTGATGTTGACAATGAAGGAGGCTGTGCTTCAGTAGAGGCCAGGAATCTATAAGAAATCTCTATACATTTCTCTTAACTTTGCTTTGAACCTAAAACTGCTATAAAAATAGAGTCTCTAAAAAAAATAATCCATCAAAGGAATTAATGAAAAAATGTGAAATGGTGAAAGAAATGGTGCAGCCAATATAATATCTGAGACAAATATTTAAAAACCCTATAATAGATTTTGGATATGGAAGAATGTAAACTGAGAAAAGCAAAAGGATTCATTCAAACAAATCATATTTAATTCATAATCTCATCTGGTTCATAAAGAACTCTTGATTTAATAACAAATAGCCCTGAGTTTTCTAAATATCTACTAGGACTCCAGAATGACTTTCTCTCAAGGTACAGAAATGCCAGGATTTACCCTCCATACTGGAAAACAGTACTGAAAATCCAAGTTTAGATTACTGAAAAGCTAATATTTAAAAAAATTCAATTAGGCTCCTGGCCATAATTATTTGATGAGTGATAGTAATCAGCTTTAAGTCATAGTCTGTGCCTGTCATTCTTTTGAAATAATGGCAAGGTGCTGCTTCTGGCAAATTCCATATTCTCATAATGTTAAACCCCTATCTGTTTCTGGGCAATGAAGACATTAATTAACCATGAAAACCTGAGTTCAGGTCTTCAGTGTCAGCCTTGGATTTCATCCATTGTTTATATCTGATATACTGTAGGACCTTACAATAGGTGGGTCCCCAATAGGGATTGAGAGACTAACGGAAGGTTGGGGCAGGGTGGTTTCTGGGTATGTTTTCATTCTTTGGAAGGCTAAGAATAGGTGAACAAAATTGTTTCCTTCAGGTTTATTTGACTCAGACCTCTGAGTCCCATTAGCCAATAGCAGGATGTCAGACTGTCTCAGTGTCAGATTTCACTAACATTTCTAGAGCATTTCTTTTGTAGGCATTATGTAAGGGTTCCACAACGATGTGTCAGGGTGAGAACATTAGCTTGCCACTTAAGCTTTCATAGCATAATAACAATTTGGTTTTCTTCTCATATTTAAGACATATGCCTTTCACTTAATATAGCAGCACAGAGTATCTACATAAGGGTCACTTTTAAGAATACAGTCATGAATTGAATGTAATCAAGCTCCTGTCAAAGAAAGGCATTTGACATTTGAAGAAACTTAATATTTGAGAGAGAGTCTAATGTGCATGTTAGCTGTTCATTTCTCTATGTTAATACAGCACATTGAGTTGCTATATTAAATTAGATCATCAGGAAGAAACATGTAGACTAAGTTGTCACAAGTCCTACATGCAGAAATACTTTCCAAGTTGTTATGCCTTTAGCATTTATGACAATTCTATATTTTTTAAGTGTCCACTTGGATAACAATTCAGTTTTTAACAAAGCTACAGTAAAATGTTTTTCTGCCAGTGAGGGCCCAAAAATATGATTTTCCACAGAAATTTAATAAAATGAAAACTTTAAACAAATTAGTTTTCATTTTCTAACCTTATTAGCAGCACACTTAAAGTCAAATTCAGAGATAAAATTAGAATAATCGGCAAATCTTTTATGTCTGGTAATATGTATTTCCTCTATTTCCTTTAGGTAGTTTTCTGTTTTATCTTCTTTTGTCTCATTTTACATTACTTTTCACCTTTATATCATCAATTTGTTTAGGGCTCTGTAGGATATAAGAAGTTACCACATTTTTCTCATTGTGCATGGTCATATTTGTAGGAACCGAAGATTTGACTTTGAGAATAAACTAGAAATTCTAAGACATGCTCATCATAACTATAACTCATATGCCAATATTCATTTTAAATTTGATGTGGCCAATCTTCAATCCTGAATGATGTCATTGATATTAATTTTGTTATTACTTGAAAAATCCTGCCAAGAGATAAATTTATCTGAAAGATCTTGGCTTTCATAAAATGTTTTCACATGGCAAGGATGATGGTGTAATAAGCTAGTAAGGAGGGACCAGGGCCTGAAACTATGTGAAGGCAGACATTTGGACAAGCAGTCAGGTCTCTAGAGGTCAGCTAAGTCTAGGAGTTGGCCATCATGTTCCATGGTACATTAGTCATTGATGTCCAGGTCCTCGAGATGTTCCAAAGTCAGTAAATGTGTACTAATGAGGATGCTTGAAGTCCATGGCAGCTGTTTCTCTCTATTCTATTTTGTGTGGGGATCCTGGGATTATTTATATTAATTGTAGACAAAAGGAACATAGAGTCAGAGTAGAATCTAACCTCTCAGTGAAACAGGGCCATGCTAACTTACCTCACTTTGTTTTAAGTTTTAAATAGATCTGTCCCTTTTCTCAATATGCTTATGTATTGAAAAGATGAAGAAAAATCCTAGAAAAAATTTCAACTCTTTCAAATAAATTCAGATCTTTCTCTTCCAACTATGTCTCCTTCTTCTTTATACCTTTCTCTCTCTCCTGCCTTTTTTCTATACTACCTTCTTTCTCTCATGTTATTCTTCTTTTCTTCTCTCTCCCTCCCTTACATTTATATATTATTAATATAAAAGCCACCTTTAGTGTTTTTTTTGAATTAGATACTTTAATACAGTATATGCTAAATTTAAAGTTTCTATAAAAAATGCAGTTGATTCTGAGAGACTATATGGTGTGTCCTTTGGACTGTGGCGATCTGGAAACTTAAGGAAATTGTTCTGATGGTCAGTTCTCTTTCAAAATCAAAGTGTCAACTGAGTTCATCTAGCAGTCCCAGCAAACCAGGAAAACAAAATACAATATCATTCCAACATTTGTTTAGAATTTAAGAACTCAGTGCATTTGAGATACTTAGATGAAAACTGTGTGCTCCCGTTAAGTTAAAAAAAAAAACAAAACAAAACAGAAAACTCCAAACTTAGCAAAGTCAAAGAAGAAAGTTTTTAACATTAATGGTTCTATATATATTCACTTTGTCAACATAATTTAGTTTAAAATCTGAATTAGGTAAAACAGTTTGTATAAATGAAACACAATGATAAAATCCTTTCTTATAGCCCTTTATTGTATGCTTATTTTCTGTAAAATTGGCTGAAATTTGACTTACAAATTAGTAAAAGAACATATAATGCTGTTAAAAAGCTTTTACTTACTATCCATAGTGCTGAAATCCAAAATGTTTTCATTGAATTCAGTTGGAACTTAATGGCCAGTGTTCATCTGATTGTCCTATACCTTAATCATGATTTATATTCCTCCTTTTTTTGAATTCATCTACATTTTTCACATAATTTATTTTAGACCCATAGAGATAATCTGCACTCAGCTCCGTACTTGCAAATCATATCCTTGCTGTTCAATACTCTAAAAATATTATTCTGCTCTGTTGTAATTATCCTGTTCATAATATATATGCAGAATGGATATGCTTCCCTTTATTCATTTTTTGCTAAATTCCTAAGGTATCTCCCATTATTGGACCTCACATTCCTTCTCTTGTGCTCACAGAAAACAAGACCATGGTACTGGTTTGTGCTTTTCTGGTCTATCTGGGACAGGCATGGAAAAGGGAGGCCAAACAAAACCCTTCAAAAATAGCAGCTTTGCAGGATGTAGGCCGGGAATTTTTCCACCTTGATCAGGAATACCAGGGTTCCTTAGGAGTTGCTTGCCTTTTCGAGCCACCTCTGGCAAGCTATCAGTCTCACCCATTTCTGCCCGTCTAATTACAGGCAATCATTTTCTTGGGAAGGAAGAGGTAGCCTTTGAGAATCATCTTTTTATAAATTGCTGTGTTTGATAGTTCAGTTCTTTAAACATTTTGATTCCTGGTATATGAAAGTGAAGGACAAACCTCTTAGCATGCAGTTTTTCCTTTTTTAAAAGGTAGGTTCTCATGCTGTGAGTGCAGTGAATTACTGATAATAAGAAATTAAAACAAAAAGAATTAGAATTTTGTCTTTGATGATAATCAGAGACCATGTTAATATTGCATGTGTGTATTTACATATATAAGAAAATTAAGCTTTTAGTGCTGCAGTACAGAAAATGTCTTAAATTCCTAAATATGTAAGAGAATATTCTTGAAATAAGCTTAATATAAAAATGATAAAACTAACAAATAAAACTTTTAACATTGGCATTTTTAGCTTCAAATTTAATTTTCAATGTTGAAAGGGATTTGACAAACTTATTCTATTATCTTTCTGAAGTTTGTTTATATAAAAAATAAACTCGAAATAATGCTGTCACTAACAAACAAATCCACACTATGAACCCTGTATTTTTCTTCTTTAAAACAAATCTCAATTACTGGGTAAAGTAAGCCTTTGTTTCATGTTAAATTGGAAGGCATGATCTTTCATTTTGTACCAAGTCTTGATTATTTGAATAATCTTCCTTAAAGAATACGCAGTCATTATAGGCTTTTTCTTGTAATTAAGCTAAGTTAACTTTTCTAATATCCTTTGTATCTGTCAAATGACAAAATGAGTGCACTGACATCTTTTAAGTGCTCGATCTGTGCCCACCAATTTTGCCGCTTTGGTTTCCCAGATTTCTCATTAGCAACAGATCTATTATTCCAGATTTCTTTCCAGTGGGTCGTAGTGGCTTTTAATAGTCTGACTTGTGCCTACTTGGGTCTTGATTTGCCCCTGGTCCAAGTAATCTGAATTTCTTGTCTTTTTATTTTCCCAAGTCCCCCAGTGGTTTATTATGCTGGGGACTTAATTTGAGGCTTTGTGAGCTTCCTACAGGCTGTCCCCTTGCTCTCTTAGATTGAGAGGTGCTCATTATATTTCCCCTGTTGAGATAACCCCTCTAATTCAACCAGATTTACTGTTTCTGGCTGCCAGAACCCCCTGAAGGCGCTACCTTGTCCTTGAGGTCGGACACCAGCCTACAGGCTGCGGCCCACTCAGTCTCTCCGGGAAATGCCTGGAGTCTCTCCCACCTCAACTTTCCACCCGTAAAGATTAGGACAAACTCCAGGCGCTCAGAGCCTCCAAAAAAAAAAAAAAAAAAAGAAGAAGGAGCGGAGCCACATCCGGGACCTTGCCCGAGATCCCGAGCGCCGCGAGCGCGAGGCTCCCTGGGGCCTTGCCCGCCGCTGGGTCGTGTCAGGAGCCTTCGCTGCCCCACGGCCTTTCTTGGGGCCCAAACTGCCAGTGACAGAACTAAAACGAGTTAGTAACACGTTTGATGTCCTCTCTTCAAGGGAGAACAATCCATGGATCGGGGAGGACAAGCAGTGCGGCACGGTTTCCAAGGGATTTGGGAAATCCCAAATTTTATAGAGGTTGCTGTGGGCATCGCGGAAATGGGCCGTGGCTGGGGAAGGGGTCGGGAATTTCCTCCTGAGGCCCGCGGGTCCCGCTTCCCCGAGGAAGGGAAGCGACACCGGGGCGGAGGAGCGCGATTGGTGCGTGTTAGGTTTCCGGGACAGGTGTTTCCCAAAAGTGCAGGAGGTCTCAAGCTGCGATTTGTAACTTGGGCCAGGCCTCAATTTTGTGGGTCGTGATATACGTTTAAATTGATCGTATCTAATATCTGAAAGGTTATTTAGGTGCTTTGATCGCTATGGTCCTGGAGGAAAAATCCTTTTCTTAGGCTAGTGAATGTGTGCCTCGAATTAAACTGAATAAAGACAGATTAACAGGAGGAAAAAAAACCATTCATATGCACGAGGGAGCTAATCAGAGTAGCAGCTAGCTTGCTAAATGTTTATAGGTAAAGGCTTAGATACCTAACCTAGTAGGTGAAAGGAGAGAGAGTGAAAAAAAGAGAAGAATGAAGTTTATTTAGGAAAGGCTACTGAGTTCTTAGGAAAACACATGGGAGATTAAAAAGTTTGTGATGATGTTTGTTTATGTAGGTGTAACTGGTCTTTCCCCCCGAGGGGAGATTTATGGTAGATTTACTCTTGGTATTTCTCCCGAGAGTAATTTATGGCAGCCTCATTTTCTGGAAATCGTTGCTTTTTGTCAGATAAGGGGAGTTTTGAGAAGGCTTCTTTCTGCATCTGCTGAATCTCAAAAACGTTGTCGGCTTAAAACAATTGTCATTCTAACTCTTGGGTTCTGAGTTGGTCCCCACACTAGGAAGTCTAATTCCATTTTAGATATCCTTGCAAAAAAACGTGCATTACACTGACGATTATAAAAAAATTTTCAAAACATTATTAAAACAAACTATAATAGCCTGTAACCATATGGCAGAGATGAGCTTTTGCTTAAGCAGCCCCAGTTGTTCTCTTGTGACATAATTTACCATGCAGCTTCTGTTTCCAATGGATTTGAAATTGTCCATTGCCTTTGAATTCCATCCCTTGTACAGTGAAGTAGAGAGAGCATCTTGAAGTGATATTTAATAAATTGAACAGATAGGGGCACAATTAATACATGGCCTCCTGGGAGTTTGCACAGTATCATAAAGAAATAGCATCTTGTACTCAGCTTATAACCTACCACTGTGTAGCTGTAGGAAAATTCCATATGAAGAGCAAACACTGGGAACAATTTTAGTTAACTGCTACCACATCTATACTTTTGTCTCATCACATCCAATTCTGTTATTTCTGTGGTTCTGGGCATCCATCCAGAGAGGTTCATCTCTTTCTCTGAAAATTAAGGATGCTAAATTTACTCATTTTCAGTACAAATATACTGAATGGAGAAATTTTCAATTTTCTATTAAAAATATCAGAAGATAATAGCAACCATTCCATCAAGTCAAAGCAGAATTAAAGGACACGTAGATTAGTCACAGTTTCCTAGGAGCCAACACTTATTTTACCATGAAAACAGACTTTACCCAAACCCCTGCTCTGAAGTTACAGAGCAATTTTACTTGAGCTCACAGTTTTCTGAGGAAAATAACCTTGCAAACACATACAAATGTTTAAATTCTAGTTCTGAAAAATACATTATTTCATTTTTTAAAGGATTCAAATCCATTTGAAAGACAAAGATACAGCTTACTGTGCAGAAGTAAAATTGACAACTGTAAAAATTCAACCAACATTAGAAATTGATGATAGACATTTCAGTTCTTCCTCTGTGGTTGAGTTTAAAGTAACATACATCTATGTAAGAAGACACTTTCCTTCAAGGATCTTCCTTGATACAATTATTTATTTCCTTTAATGGTAACTTTTATTTCTTTTTCTCTGTATTTAACACATAAATGTTGCCTTGAGTTATTTTGTTTAAAATTATGTGAAAACGCTTTATGTTTTACAAGATGACAATCATATATTTTATGTCCCTAATGTCTAGTGAAGCACTTCAAGCTATTCCATGTATAAATATTTTTGTCATCATGATTCTGAAGATGAGATTGTAAACACTTATTTGGGGAATCTGGGAGTATGTATCAGTGCAGATTAGATAAGCTATACTCACTTGAATCACTATTTTCTCAAATAACATAAATTTATCAAAAAATAACGTGTTCTGAAAGTATATTTGGTGGAATGAATAATGATATTTTTAAATTGAAGGCCTTATTCATGAAAGACTATTTAATCCTTCTATATCAAATATATTTTTTAAGGCCTGGTGAGTAGAAGACTAACTGCCTAGCCCAGTAACAGTGTCTTTACAAAGGATAGTTATAAGCAGTCCTTTCATGCTTGTGGTATTTCTCTAGCTGCTACTACTTCATCTCTTGCTCATCTGGTTCCTTAAGGTGTGAAGCTGACTCAGGGATATTTGAAATAAAGGAGACAAAGCAGGGATGAGCACAATATGGCGTGACTTCAAGTTCCATCAACATCTCGGTGGTAAGGAAAATGCAATCAAGGGTATTCAAATAAATGAAAAATGATTTGAATGCTATTAAACAACCAAAAACATTTTATTACACTATAGTATTTTATAAAGTATGTTTTCATGGATAACTATTGCTTGGTATAAAGAAACATGCAAATTGCTTAGTGCCATTTTCATTTTTATTTTCTAATGTTGTGTTTCCATTGTTCAGCCTGCTCCTTACATTTCTAAAGGGCTTTCCATGGTTGAAAATATTTGGGCCCCTGTAAAAACTGACCTTTTATTAAATTGCAACAAAATGTGTGGAAAGGAGAGCGTAGATAGAGTCATCGTCACAGCAGTTGTTGGGTTTGTTGATTACTGAAAATATTTCCTCCGTAAAATGATGTCAGAGGGTTGTGCAGTTCCTTTGGAAGCAAATTCTGGCTACTGCTTCTTAAATTTTGAGCATGCCAATAGCTGATTGGAGTTGTTTATCCAGGAGATGTCCTTTTAATCCATCATTATCTTCTCTTTCCTTAAAAGTGTCTTTGGCCCATCCTCCATACTAGAATTCTGTTTTTCTATTCCTTTTCTATAAATTATTGTTTTACAATTTGGAGGTATGTTCTTTGACTCCAATTTATTCATTGTCCTACCGTCACTGAACATTTCCTCCTTTAAGTACAGTCTTCAAGGTGGTTCAGGACTTCTTGGTAACAGCAGGACATTTGAGCAAGGTTGTCCAGCTTTCTTTGTAGTGCAGATAGTGGTATCTGCAGTGACTGGCTTGGCTGGCATGTGATCCAGGAATCATTAAAAGCCACTTTCAAGTCTTATTAGAGCACCACTTCAGGTTTGGGTTAGTATGATCTTCTCAGGCTCTGCTCCTGAGTGTCTGACAGCCTGGTCCAATAGAGAGCAATCCCAGCCTTACACTAAGTCATAAGCTAGAACACACTCAAGTTATTATTTAGTTCATTCACCTTTCAGACGATAAATAATTTACCCAGAGCAGCCCAGGAAGTGGCAGTTAGTCTTACCTCTACCTGGAATTAGTTTCTGCATGTTTAAAATGGAAAAATGAGCACTAAGTAAAGAATTATGGTGTGTGTAAACAAAAAGATGTGTGAAGAGTATAGTAAATATTAATGATAGATGTTTAATATCTTTTAGATATTGTTACTGTTAAAAATTACCGTGGAGATAGCATTAGTATTGGTTGGTCTTTTGTTCAAACAGAATCTCTATTTCATTTTTTATCATCTTTCTTATTCCATTTGTGTGCTTCTAAAATGAGTACAAAGGATAATAAGTATAAAATTGATATCTGGGGTATTTTAATATTATTTGACAAACATAAATATTACTGACATGTAAGCTAAATATTAACATATAAGTTAAATATTACTTAACTTATAAGGTAAGCTATTCTAAATAATTAAAAAATATTAACTCACTGAATAATCCTAACAGTGTAAGAGCTAAGTATTATTATTGCCCCGCTGACAAGTAGACAGTGAAAATCTTATACAAGGTCATGGAGCTGGACACCAGGGATGAGGTTTTGAAACCATTCAGTTGGCCTTTGGAGTCTATGCCATTAACAAAAACATGCTGCCTCCAGATCAATTACTCACATTTATGTACAAGTTCACAATTTGCAAAATATTTTCATAAAATTCCTTAGCTGGTTCTTGGCAGCAACCCTGCATTGTATGCTGGTCAGTATAATTGTTGTTATCATGAGGAAGACTGATTCTCTGGCGATACCGTCCCACAAAGTAATGGGTGGAGTGGGAACCCCATCTAATGTCTTTGAATTGCATGCTCTCTTCAGGACAGTAATGAAATCTTCCTCAAATATATTAAGAACCAAAATTATTGGATGTTTAGTCAGAGGAAATGATATATTATAGAAAGTTTCGGTGAAAATGTAAAATACAATGTTAAAATGTTGCTTTTGTTATAATAATCCATTTAATTGAGTGGTCACTTTATTGTCATTTGTTTGGTATATACATGAATATCTCTAGACTTCAAATGAGCAGTGCACATTTCTAAGGAATAGGAATATCATTTTTATTAGAAGATTCTTGAGTTTATGAAACAGTTATTTAAAATTTGTTTGAAAGAGAAATGATAAATTTATTTAAAAATGGTGTTGTAGGAGTCTCCAGAAATATTACCCAGAGAAGTGTGTTTAATCTTTCAGAAATAGAATAATTTTATTAACTTGCACCATCAACACTGTGGACTTAGTTCTGAGAGCTAGTGGAATGAAGCTAAGAGGCAGAACCATGGTGATGTAGATATTCTGCTGCTGCACTTCAGGTGTGGCAGTCTGATCACTTACATTCTTCCTTAAAAGGATAAGTAAAGAAAATTGGAAAGAGGAAATATGAAGTTGTTCACTTCATCTGTCCTTTAAGAATGCTGCATAGTGTCTTTTTGAATCTTAATTATAAAATTAGACAGCCATTTTTAATAGAAGCCTTGGCTTTGCTACTGTCTAGATGACTTAGCAAGAGGGCAGAGCCTTTTTGACATCTTGCTACGGATATGTTTTTCTTACTCAAATGAAACAATAACAGGTGTAATAATAACCACCCCAATATTCTACAGGAATGTATTAAGGGTAATGTGAGATAATAGACCTGAGTGCACTCCGGGTTAACAGCCAAACAAATATGACACATTATGAATTCAGATTTTATACTTAACCTCTAATGACTCTAATGATCTGACAAAGGTACTGATGGTACAGAATAGGAAAAACATAACAAAAATCAGTTTTTTTCAAATACATTCAGAATGCATATACATGGAGAAAAATATACCCCTACAAATGCTTAATCTGCCCTTGACTTTCAGCTCAGCCCCATTGTGAGTGTTCTGGGAACTTAAATATTTGGATGGAATTAGGATGCAAAGTTAGTAATCTATTAACACACAGTCCGGAATTGACAGAGTACAATTTATAGCAAGGAGTTTCCATGGATTACATAGATCACCATGAAATGTTTAAACCAATGGAATAATTGAAAATTCAAATAAACAATCTAACCTTAGTTTTATATTAAGGGATGATATATAGTAATGATTTGGACAGTCACTTGCTCAGTAGTTTTATTGATTAAACTTTGTAAGAATCTTTTAGTTAGAAATAAAATTGTTATTCAGGATCCTCTCAATAAATTTTTCTTTTATTTGGTTAAAGTTATAATGATTAAAAAAAGGAATAATCATAGGTCAGCCAAAGAAATGGGCTACCTTGTTGTTGCAATTTTCAACATTTTATTAATTTTATATTATTTTTGTCAACAAAGCATTGTATAAAATTATGATAAGATTGCAGTGGAGTTGATAAATTATGACTGGTAATTCAGGCAGAGATTTATTTGGCAGTGTGTGTCTTGATTAGCTAATAGCTGTACCTGCTGAGTACACCAGGACATAGTTTATCTAATGAATCTTATATATAATCAAACTGTCCATTTAAAAAGATGTCACTACTTGCAAAATTATACTGCCTTCTGGAAAGTCATACTCCTATTATGCTTTGAGTATGACTTCTTTTTTCAACAATAAGTAATGATATCATGCACAACCCTAGCAGTATGTTAAAATAGAAAACAAGGTTCTTAAGTAACCAAAGGACTAGGAATTGTTCTTTTAAAAATAGTTATTCCTCAGTTATATGCACACCTATCCAAGCTCTATGATGTACCTACATACTTGTGAGTATAGATTAATGCCATTTATGCATTTAAGACTAGTTACCCACTAGTTCTGTAACAGTTTTCTATTCTGTACAAAAAGGGAAACTTTGCTCATGTCTAGATGGACAAAGTAAAACCAAGATAAGGTGCTATCTCACAGAATGGGATCTTAGTTATAAAACTATGAAAGATGAATTCAAATCGTTTGTCTGCCTTTAAAGGTTTGTTAAACTTTATATACAGGTTACAAAATATCATCTTTTATAACCATGCACTGCCTTATACCAGATATGGCTCATAGCGTGGTAAGGTCACTGGTAAATTTGGGACATACTTGAAAAAATAGCCTGGCATAGTTACAGTTCCACATTTCTGCCAACACATTTGATTGAGAAAAACATCATATTACTTCTTCACCTTATTCTTTGTCTCTTTGCCTGCTTTCTTTCATAATATTTATATCCTGGTAGGACTTATATCAAGTCATTCATTTGTTATTTGGGGTGTCAAAACTTGTAGCTTGCTTCAGTATGGAATCTTGTTTTGTTTCTCTATGCCACACCTATATTATCTAAACAGCATGAATATTGCTCTATTTCTAGTTATAAATATTTTATAATCTTAAGGCAGTAGATAAGAAATCAAAGAGATTTAGTAGATATATAGTATTTTATTATTTACCAATTGTTCATAGAATATACTGTTAAAAACTCTTTAAATTTACCATGAATATTGCTCTATTTCTAGTTTAAATATTTTATAATCTTAAGGCAGTAGATAAGAAATCAAACAGATTTAGTGGAAATCTAGTATATTATTTCATTATTTACCAATTGCTCATAGAGTATACTTTTAAAAACTTATTTTTTAAATTTACCATGCAAAAAGGATTTTAATGCTTATATATAGTAAGTGCCATATTACATTTGTTTTTAAAAAATCACAACTAGTTTGTATGTTAAATACAAAATATAATTGTGATTTTTTTTAAAGATCTCATCAGCCTAGTGGAAAATAATAAATATTTGTAATTAGTCATTAAATATTAGCCATTACATAAATATTAGCCAAAAATAATTAGCCATTAAAATGCCTAATGTTTATTAGAAATATAAAACTAGATATATTTTACTTCTAGAGTACCCAGACTCTAAAGTTAAATCACCGTAATAACTGATATACATAACTAAATAGATTTTTTTCCCCAGAATTGCTTTGTATTGAATTTACAGATATTTTTGTATGGTGCTACTTATCTAGATGTTTGAAAACTTTGTAAACTTTGTATACCTTTAATACTGTGGGAGATATCCATGCCTTTTTTTTTTTAATTCTCTGAACTCTCTTCAAGAAAGGGGATGGAAAAAACAATAAGATGTATATGAAAAAGCTTTCACTGGCTGAAAAAGCTTATTTTTACTTCAGTAAGAAACACAAGCGAGAGGTAGCAAATATATGTCATACTTAATTCCAAATGATGACATCTCCCAATCTTTAGCTTGTTCTGCAGTGTTAGCAACCTAATAGAAATAATCTGGGGTGGTGGCCGGGGTGGGCATTGGGCTGGCTCCCAGCAAAGTAGCAAATTCCTCTGTGAGACCTTTTGAATTGCGTGTATAACAATATTTCCCCAAAAAGCTCCTGAGTATGCTGAAAGGAATAATGTGTTTTCCAAAAGTATACAAAGGAATTACTAATACTTGTGGAGAATTTTATCTCCCCATACTTTGCCTATGAGAATAAGATGTTTGGAACATTTAAAAGGGCGTTTTAAAAATTATTTAAATACCTTCTTTATTTTGTATGTTTCCTCATTTAGATTTTAAAGTACCGTTCTGGTAGGTATTCTCAGAATTTATGTATTATAACTAAAAGAATTCCCTTGGTATACCTCTACTGTAGGTATTTTTCCCTCTGTCTTACCTATTTCCAAACAGCCTTTTGCCAAATAGATTTCTCGTTGGTCAGGAAATGCTGGTAAGTAGAGAAAATTCCCCTGTGTAGAAATTTCACATGTAGTAAGAAGCATGGATATAGGATGATTGGAAGAAACTAAAGTTGCCAGTGTGAGAAGGAATTAGGATTAAAGCTGACAGATGTAGAGACTACCATAGATACAGAAATAGGAATTAATATATACATGGCCCTAATACACCTTTATTTATCTCTATGACATCAGTGCATTCACATTACGTGTAAATGTATACA
The DNA here is from genome assembly GCA_032199065.1 of Smutsia gigantea. Classification (NCBI taxonomy): domain Eukaryota; kingdom Metazoa; phylum Chordata; class Mammalia; order Pholidota; family Manidae; genus Smutsia; species Smutsia gigantea. Next base: position 130,580 of record JAVSCE010009563.1, read on the forward strand.
CAGTTGTGTATGTGTGTATATATATTACATATATGTTTGCATATATGTATGGACAATTTTAAGTTACAGAATTTCTCTGAACACATTTTATCACTTAGAAGTGCTTATTTCTGAGTAATCTCTCATGCCCTTTAAAAATTATGCATTCTTGACTTAGCACTTTTCCAAGATGGTGGCATGAGAAGTGAGACAGAGAGCTCCATCCAAAATCACAAACAGTACAAAAATACAGTTAATACATAGAACTAAACTTCAGACAGCAACAAGAGAGAAGGCTGAACCACACTGCATACCGACCTCAAGAACAGAGCAGACCTCAAAAAACAGGGTAACATACAAAAGCCTTAATCCGGCGGGACCCAAGCCCTTCCCCCACCCCAGCTCACTGGCGAGAGGAAGAGAAACAGAGCGTGGGAGGGGGTAAAAGCCTGGGACTGCTGGACCCATAGCCTTGGACATCTGCTTTGTGAGCAGAGTCCTAGAGTGTGTGGTGCTCTGGACGTTGGGGAGCTTGGACAGGTGGAGTGCTTGAGAAAACTGACATTCTGGCCATTTGTGGAGGAGGGGATCCACACCCGGCCGCTCTGTGTCAGAGAAAAGGCAGGGAGTCTAAGAGGCTTCCTAGCAGCAAAAGGGCTGCTGAAGGGGCGGGGTTTGCATGGAGTTTGCTGTGCAGGTGAAGGGAGAGCAGGATGAGGTAGTTGGGGCGCGCTCTGCCCAGCTGGTTGGGAACTTTGAGGAGCTTCAGGTGCTCCAACCCCCTGACTGCCTACTCAGCTCTGAGGTCCCCCACTGTGACACAGCCTGCCTGAGCCTTCCTACTGGCCTGCAGGCACCCTGTCACAAACCCGCAGTCACTGCACAGGCGCTGGGCCAGCCAGAGGGAGGACCCACCTACAACAGCTGAGACGCAAAGCACAGAATTTTACCCGTGTGTGCATGGCCCACTGCCTCTGACAGTGAAGACAGGCACCGCAGACGGGAAGGAGGAACAGACCTTTCCTCCCCCCAGGCACCAGCTCCGCCCCCCTATGACCCACAACCTCACTCTAGGGGCTGAGCAGCTCCAGAGACTGGAGTTTCTACACACTAGTGGGCACCACACAGAAAAAAGAAACGTCAAAAGAATATGGTTCAGACGAAAATCTCACAAACCCCAGAAAGAGGGCCAAATGAAACTGAATGCAACAATATTCCTGAGTGTTCAAAATAAAAATTATAAACATGCTTATGGAGGTACAGAAAAATATTGAAGACATCAGGAACAATATTAGGATGGAGATTCAATCGTTAAGAAAAGCAGATTAGATGTAGTAGAAGAGACAGTAAATGGAATAGAAATTAGAGAAGAGGAATACAAAGAAGCTGAGGCACAGAAAGAAAAAAGGATCTCTAAGAATGAAAGAATATTGAGAGAACTGTGGGACCAATCCAAAGGGAAAAATATTCGCATTATAGGGGTACCAGAAGAAGAAGAAGAGAGAGAAAGGGATAGAAAATGTCACTGAGGAGGTAATTGCTGAAAACTGCCCCAATGTGGTGAAGGAGATAGTCTCTCAAGCCATGGAGGTCCACAGATCTCCCAACACAAGGGACCGAAGGAAGACAACATCAAGACATATAATAATTAAAATGGCAGAGATCAAGGATAAAGACAGGCTTTAAAAAGCAGCCTGAGAGAGAAAAAACATCACAAACAAAGGAAAACCCATCAGGCTATCATCAGACTTCTCAACAGAACCTTACAGGCCAGAAGGGAGTGGCATGATATATTTAATGCAATGAAGTAGAAGGGCCTTGAACCAAGAATACTTTACCTGGCAAGGTTATCATTTAAATTTGAAGAAGGGATTAAACAGTTTACAGATAAGCAAAAGCTGAGAGAATTTACCTCCCACAAACCACCTCTACAGGGCGTTTTGGAGGGACTCCTATAGATGGAAGTATTCCTAAGGCTAAACAGATGTCATCGAAGGGAAGACAAAGAGTATAGAATATGATTCACAACATATAAAGAATGAAGGACAAAGAAAAAGGGAAACAAACAAACAAAAAGAACCATTAGGTTGTGTTTGTAATAGTATAGGAAGTAAGTTAAATTAGACTGTTAGATAGTAAGGGAATTGCCCTTGAAGCTTTGGTAACCACAAATCTAAAGCCTGCAATGGCAATAACTACATACCCATTGATAATCATCCTAAATGTAAATGGTCTCAATGCACCAATCAAAAGATATAGAGTTACTGAATGGATAAAAAAACAAGACCCATCTATATGCTGCCTACAAGAGACTCACTTCAAACCCAAAGACATACACAGACTGAAAGTAAAGGGATGGAAAAAGATATTTCATGCAAATAATAGTGAGAAAAAAGCAGGAGTTGCAGCACTTGTATCAGACCAAATAGACTTCAAACAAAGAAAGTCACAAGAGACAAAGAAGGACATTACATAATGATATAGGGGTGAGTCCAACAAGAGGATATACCTATTATAAATATCTATGCATCCAACACAGGTTCACCTACATACGTGAAACAAATACTAACAGAATTAAAGGGGGAAACAGAATGCAATGCATTCATTTTAGGAGAGTTCAACACACCACTCACTCCAAAGGACAGATCAACCAGACAGAAAATAAGTAAAGAGACAGAGGCAATGAACAACATATTAGAACAGATGGACCTAACGGACATGTACAGAACACTCCATCCAAAAGCAATAGGATACACATTCTTCTCAAGTGTACATGGAACATTTTCAGGAATTGATCATATATGAGGCCACAAAAAGAACCTCAGTAAATTAAAAAAGATTGAAATTGTACCAACCAGCTTCTCAGATCACAAAGGTATGAAACGAGAAATAAATTACACACAAAAAAAGCGCCCACAAACACATGCAGGCTTAATAACATGCTCCTAAATAATCAGTGGGTCAATGACCAAATAAAAATAGATCAAGCAATATATGGATACTAATGACAAAAATAATTCAAAACCACAAAATCTGTGGGATGCAGTGAAGGCTGTTCTAAGAAGGAAATATATTGCATTAGAGGCCTACCTCAGGAAAGAAGTACAATCCCAAAAGAACAGTCTAAACTCACAATTAATGAAACTAGAAAAGGAAGAACAAATGAGGCCCAGAGTCAGTAGATGGAGGCACATAATAAAGATTAAAGCAGAAATAAATAAAATTGAGAAGAATAAAACAATAGAAAGAATCAATGAAAGCAGGAGCTGGTTCTTTGAAAAAATAAACAAAATAGATAAAACTCTAGCCTGACTTTTCAAGGAAAAAATAGAGTCTACATACATAAACAGATTCAGAAATGAAAAAGGAAAAATCACTACGGATACCACAGATATACAAACAATTATGAGAGAATAGTATGAAAAATTATATGCTAACAAACTGGATAACCTGGAAGAAATGGACAATTTTCTAAAAAAATACACCTTTACAAAGCTGACCCAGGAAGAAACAGAAAATCTGAATAGAACAATTAACAGCAAAGAAATTGAATTGGTAATCAAAAACCTACCTAAGAACAGAACTCCTGAACCAGATGGTTTCACTGCTGAATTTTATCAAACATTTAGTGAAGACCTAATACCCATCATTGTTAAAGTTTTCCAAAAAGTAGAAGAGGAGGAATACTCCTAAACTCATTCTACGAGGCCAATGTCACTCTAATACCAAAACCAGGCAAAGACACCAGAAAAAAAGACAATTACAGACCAATATCCCTGATGAACATAGATGCAAAAATACTCAACAAAATATTAGCAAACCGAATTCAAAAATACATCAAAAAGATCATCCATCATGATCAAGTGGGATTCATCCCAGGGTTGCAAGGATGGTACAACATTAGAAAATCCATCAACATCATCCACTACATCAACAAAAAGAAGGACAAAAACCACGTGATCATCTCCATAGCTGCTGAAAAAGCATTTGACAAAATTCAACATCCATTCATGATAAAAACTCTCAACAAAATGGCTATAGAGGCAAGTACCTCAACATAATAAAGGACATATGTGAGAAACACACAACCAACGTTGTACTTAACAGCGAGAATCTGAAAGCTTTTCCTTTAAGATCGGGAACAAGACAAGGATGCCCGCTCTCCCCACTTTTATTCAACATAGTACTGGGGGTCCTAGCCACAGCAATCAGACAACACAAAGAAATAAAAAGCATCCAGATCAGCAAGGAAGAATTCAAACTGTCCTTGTTTGCAGATGATATGATATTGTACATAAAAAACCCTAAAGAATCCACTCCAAAACTATTAGATCTAATATCTGAATTCAGCAAAGTTGCAGCATACAAAATTAATATACAGAAATCTGTTGCATTCCTATACACTAACGATGAACTAACAGAAAGATAGTCAGGAAAACAATTACATTCACAATCGAATCAAAATGAATAAAATACCTAGGAATAAACCTAACGAAGGAAGTGAAAGACCTATACCCTGAAAACTACAAGACACTCTTAAGGAGGACACTAATAAATGGAAATTCATCCCATGCTCTGGGCTAGGAAGAATTCATATTGTCAAAATGGCCATCTTGCCTAAAGCAATCTACAGATTCAATGCAATCCCTATCAAAATACCAGCAGCGTTCTTCAATGAACTAGAGCAAATAGTTCTAAAATTCATATGGAACCACAAAAGACTCCAAATAGCCAAATCAATCCTGAGAAGAAAGAATAAAGCAGGGGGAATTGCGCTCCCTGACTTCAAGCTCTAGTAGAAAGCTACCATACTCAAGACAATTTAGTACTGGCACAAAAACAGACCCATAGACCAGTGGAATAGAATAGACAGCCCAGATATATACCCAAGCATATATGGTCAATTAATATATGATAAAGGAGCCATGGATATACAATGGGGAAATGACAGCCTCTTCAACAGCTCGTGTTTGGAAAACTGGACAGCTACATGTAAGAGAATGAAACTAGATTACTGCCTAACCCCATACACAAAAGTAAACTCAAAATGGATCAAAGACTGGAATATAAGTCATGAAACCATAAAACTCTTAGAAAAAAAATACAGGCAAAAATCTCTTTGACATAAACATGAGCAACTTCTTCATGAACATGTCTCCCCAGGCAAGGGAAACAAAAGCAAAAATGAACAAATGGAACTCTATCAAACTAAAAAGCTTCTGTGCAGCAAGGGATACCATCAGTAGAACAATAAGATATCCTACAGTATGTGAGAATATATTCATAAATGACATATCTGATAAGGGGTTGACATCCAAATTATATAAAGAGCTCACGCACCTCAACAAACAAAAAGCAAATAAGCCAATTAAAAAATGGGCAGAGGAGCTGAACAGACACTTCTCCAAAGAAGAAATTCAGATGGCCAACAGGCACCTGAAAAGATGCTCCACATCACTAGTCATCAGAGAAATGCAAATTAAAGCCACAATGAGATATCACCTCACACCAATTAGGATGGCCGCCATCCAAAAGACAAACAACAACAGATGCTGGCAAGGGATGTGGAGAAAGGGGAACCCTCCTATACTGCTGGTGGGAATGTAAATTGGTGCAACCATTGTGGAAAGCAGTATGTAGGTTCCTCAAAAAACTCAAAATAGAAATACCATTTGACCCAGGAATTCGACTCCTTGGAATTCACTCTAAGAATGCAGCAGCCAAGTTTGAAGAAGATATATGAACCCCTATGTTTATCGCAGCACTATTTACAATAGCCAAGAAATGGAAGCAACCTAAGTGTCCATCAGTAGATGAATGGACAAAAAAGATGTGCTATATATACACAATGGAATATTATTCAGCCATAAGAAGAAAGCAAATTCTACCATTTGCAACAACATGGATGGAGCTAGAGGATATTATGCTCAGTGAAATAAGCCAGGCAGAGAAAGACAAGTACCAAGTGATTTCACTCATATGTGGAGTATAAGAACAAAGAAAAAAACTGAAGAAAGGAAACAGCAGGAGACTCACAGAACCCAAGAATGGACTAACAGTTACCAAAGGGAATGGGACTGGGGAAGGGAGGGATAAGGGGGATAAAGGGCTATTACAATTAGCACACAAAGTAGTGGGTGTGGGGGTGGGGTAGGGGAATACGTGGGAGGCAGTATAACACAGAGAAGACAAGTAGTGTTTCTATGACATCCTTCTATGCTGATGGACAGTGACTGCAATGGGGGTATGTGGTGGGGACTTGATAATGGGGGGAGTCTTGTAATCATAATGTTGCTCATGGAATGTATATTAATAATAGCAAAATTTTAAAAAAGTTATGCATTCTTATAAATGTGACAGTGATCAACCATATATTTTCTACTTATTACACTCACTATTAAAAATGTGTAAAAGAAGATGGTTATTGTGAGGTGATGGGTATGTTAATTAGCTTGGTTGTGGCTATTATTTCACAATGTATATGTATATCAAATCATCAAGTGGTATACCTTAAGTAAAGACAATTTTTGTAAATTATACTTCTACAAAGCATTGAGAAATATGAATTTCATTAGTATGCTGTAAGCTAGAACATTTTTGTTTATTCTTTTACACACTTGATTCTTTTTCTCTTTTCACATTTATTAAAATCAACTCTCTTAGGGATTGCTCTGAGAGAAGATGACTTTTATTTTATCATTCTAATGACCAGAGAGGTATATTGATTTTTCTTTTAAGCACCTTCATTTGGAAAAATCTATTGCTAAAGAAATCTTTTTTCCCTTTCCTGCCTGCTGCCATTTTCCTATATTGATATCTGACTGATATTTTTCTGAGACATGTGTTTATGTACAAATATTTTTTAATGAGCATTAGTAGACATTTATTAAATATATCACAAACAAAATTTACCACAATGGTTGCATACATAGATTTGACTCAAGTTTCACAACAAAATCAAGTAAGTTGCAGCCCAGTGGTGGAGGAAAATCTGTCTGCAAGACAGACTTGTTACATACTTTTTTGACAGAGACATCTTAGCATATTCGTCCCAGGAAACATTAAGCTATTCAGGCATATATGATGGAAGTTGGATATGAAATAAAGTTAAATTAATATTGTTATATTTTACTGAAACATTTCAAAGCCTTTACACACAGAGATGAATTGTAAATCTTCACTAGCATAGTTTTCCAATTTTATGTAATTCAAGATTCTCTTTTCAAAGAACAAATGGTTTTTAGTATATGATTTAAGAAATATGGGTCTGGGTATTTAGAATTACGTAAGGTACATAAACATTTATTTTTCTACACATTGCATATATTTACTAATTACATTTTGTTATAGTTATGCAAATATGTATTTGAACTTTTTGTTAATACCAAAATCCTAATTTTAAAGGATACACTAAACAATTAGAATGAGATTTTTCTGTTTTTAAATAAATGAAAATGAGTTATAAAGATATTTGCCAATAAATGTACCTTTCCACATTATTTTTGTTTCTATTCACTCTACTGCATCAGACATACTTATGGTAGCTTATGTACTATTAGAATTTCTCATAATATTTTTATTAAGTAGAGCAAACAAAATAAATGGCTAATCTAAATCAAACAAGAATGATTAAATAGGTGGGTAGCTACACAATTTATTCTTTCACTATAGGTTGTTAGTCTTTTTCCTTTTTGGAATCCACTTAAGATTTGGAAGCAGATCTGATGCAAGGAAACATTGTTGGTAGGTCTCCAAAGAGATAGAAGAATGTATTTCATTTCCTGTTGAGATCACATACAACTCAAAATTTCAGTTTTCATTAATTCTGGGAGCTTTTGGGTTCTGGGGAAGAAGTAGTTTTTCAAATAGCAGCCAAGGTCTGTATATATGCCATCATTTTTGACATTTTATGTTGGCCTTCTCAGGTGAGTGGTGACTTAGAATTTTGCTGTGTTGTTCTATTGCTGACAGACTGGTGTGTGAGTTAGAAACAGTATTTGAAAAGTGAGTAACCATGACAACTTGGAAGCATCATTACTGTATTCCATGTAATTTGTTTTCATTTGAAATGTACAATTACTTACAATGATTTTATTGAAATGAAACATTAGAACTTATCTGTATTCTAAGTATATATAGTTCTAAACATACAATATATAGTAATATTTAATCATTATTATGCTGAAGTAAAATGGATTTTATTTTCTTCCAAAGGGACATTTTATGAATTGTGCCCATCTGGGAAATTTTCCATTTTGGAGCCTTGTGTCACTTTTGGTATATCTTATATGCATAAGAAACCTAAAAACCTCCAAACCATAACTTTGCTTTTAAGGTGCTCATTAAGTGGAGCAACAGCAAGGTAGGTGTGTCTGAAGTGCGTAATCCTCAGAGAGGGACTTTGAAAGGAAATAATTTCTTTTTGTATCTCTAGCTTATTATTTAACTTATTATTCAAAACACTGTTTTATTCTTTTCATTATTTTTTGTACTTAAATATTTATAAACCAGAATAAAAAGACAAAATAGGTGTGAACAGCTTACCTCGGGTCAATGCAGCTACTCTTCACCTTGGGTATGGACATGAAGAAAAAGAAATAACTTAAATGATAGTTTATTAGAATCCATGGTTATCGTAAAATAATTTACCAGTGAAGCATTCTTTTATCATTTCATATGGAGATAAAATGATCTCATATTAATTTTTATTATTTTTTGAAGCTTTATTCAAATTTCCATGTGGGATATAAGATACACTAAGTTTCTGAACCTGATTAGTTCTCTGGAAATAAATGGAAGAGATAGATTGAAAAATGGAGTTAAACATAGTTTTTATACATGTATAAAAAACTTCACCTATTAGTACTTTATGGTCCTATGTGTATGCCTATTTCAACGTATATTCTCATTGTAACAAACTACTTTTTTGATTAAATTTTTTTATTTTTTATTTTGCTATTATTTTTTTTATAATTTATTTTATTATCATTAATCTACAATTACATGTGCAATATTACGGTTATTAAACTACCCCTTCATCAGGTCCCCCCCACCAACCCATTACAGTCACTGTCCATCAGCGTAGTGAGATGCTATAGAATCACTACTTGTCTTCTCTGAGTTGTACTGCCCTCCCCGTGCCCCCCCAACATTACATCTGCTAATCGTAATGCCCCTTTTTCCCTCTTATCCCTCCCTTCCCGCCCCTTTTCCCCAGTCCCCTTCCCTTTGGTAACTATTAGTCCGTTCTTGGGTTCTGTGAGTCTGCTGCTGTTTTGTTCCTTCAGTTTTTTTCTTTGTTCTTATACTCCACATATTAGTGAAATCATTTGATACTTGTCTTTTTCGGCTTGGCTTATTTCACTGAGCATAATACCCTCTAGCTCCATCCATGTTGTTGCAAATGGTAGGATTTGTTTTCTTCTTATGGCTGAATAATATTCCATTGTGTATATATACCACCTCTTCTTTATCCATTCATCTACTGATGGACACTTAGGTTGCTTCCATTTCTTGGCTATTGTAAATAGTGCTGCAATAAACATAGGGGTGCATCTGTCCTTTTCAAATTGGGCTGCTGCATTCTTAGGGTAAATTCCTAGGAGTGGAATTCCTGGGTGAAATGGTATTTCTATTTTGAGTTTTTTGAGGAACCTCCATACTGCTTTCCACAATGGTTGAACTAATTTGCCTTCCCACCGGCAGTGTAGGAGGGTTCCCCTTTCTCTGCATCCTCATCAGCATTTGTTGTTCCTTGTCTTTTTAGTGTTGGCCACCCTAACTGGTGTGAGGTAATAATATTATTGTGGTTTTAATTTGCATTTCCCTGATAATTAGGGATGTGGAGCATCTTTTCATATACCTGTTGGCCATCAGAATTTCTTCTTTGGAGAAGTGTCTGTTCAGATCTGCCACTCATTTTTTAATAGGGTTATTTGTTCTTTGGATGTTGAGGCATGTGATTTCTTTATATATTTTTGGATTTTAACCAAGTATTTTCAGAAATATTCTCCCACGCTGTACAATGCATTTTTGTTCTGCTGATGGAATCCTTTGCTGTACAGAAGCTTTTTATTTTGATGTAGTCCCATTTGTTAATTTTTGCTTTTGCTTCGCTTGCCGAGGAGATGTGTTAAGGAAAAAGTTGCTCATGTTTATTTTCAAGAGATTTTTGCCTGTACTTTCTTCTAAGAATTTTATGGTTTCATGACCTACATTCAGGTCTTTGATCCATTTTTGAGTTTATTTTTGTGGATGGAGTTAGACAGTAATCCAGTTTCATTCTCTTATGTGTAGCTGTCCAGTTTTGCCAACACCAGGTGTTGAAGAGGCTATCATTTCCCCATTGCATATCCATGGCTCCTTTATCATATATTAATTGATCATATATGCTTGGGTTTATATCTAGCCTCTCTAGTCTGTTCCATTGTTCTATGGGTCTTTTCTTGTGCCAGTACTGAACTGTATTGATTACGGTGACTTTCTAGTAGAACTTGAAGTTGAGTGTAATTCCCCAGCTTTATTCTTCCTTCAGAGGATTGCTTTGCTATTCGGGGTCTTTGGTGGTTCCATATGAATTTTAGAACTGTTTGTTCTAGTTCGTTGAGGAATGCTGTTGCTATTTTTATAGGGGTTACATTGATTCTGTAGATTGCTTTAGGCATGGTGGCCATTTTGACAATATTAATTCTTCCTATCAATGAGCATGGAATGTATTTCCATTTATAGGTGTATCCTTTAATTTCTCTCATGAGTGTCTTGTAGTTTTCAGGATATAGGTCTTTCACCTCCTTGGTTAGGTTTATTCCTAGGTGTTTTATTCTTTTTGATGCAGTTGTGAATGGAATTGTTTTCTTCATTTCTCTTTCTGCCTGTTCATCGTTAGTGTATAGGATAACAACAGATTTCTGTGTATTAATTGTGTATCCTGCAACTTTGCTGAATTCAGATATTAGTTCTAGTAGTTTTGGAGTGGATTCTTTAGGGCCTTTTATGACAATACCATGTCATCTGCAAAAAGTGACAGTTTAACTTCTTCCTTACCACTCTGGATGCCTTTATTTCTTTGTGATGTCTGATTGCTCTGGCTATGACCTCCAGTACTATGTTGAATGAAAATGGGGAGTGTGGGCATTCTTGTCTTGTTTCTGATCTTAAAGGAAAACCTTTCAGCTTTTCACTGTTAAGTATAATGTTGGCTGTGGGTTTATCATATATGGCCATTATTATGTTGGGGTACTTGCCCTCTATACCCATTTTGTTGAGAATTTTTATCATGAATGGATGTTCAGTTTTTTCAAATGATTTTTCATTATCTATGGAGACGATCACATGATTTTTGTCCTTTTTGTTGATGTAGTATATGATGTTGATGGATTTCCGATTGTTGTAACATCCTGCATCCCTAGAATGAATCTCATTTAGTCATGGTGGATAATCTTTTTTGTATATTTTTGAATTCGGTTTGCTAGTATTTTGTTGAGTATTATTCCTTCTATGTTCATTAGGTATTTTGGTCTGTCATTTTCTTTTTTGGGGGGTCATTGCCTGGTTTTGGTATTAGAGTGCTGCTGGTCTCATAGAATAAGTTTGGAAGTATTCCCTCCTCTTCTACTTTTTGTAAAACTTTAAGGAGGATGGGTATTAGATCTTCTTTAAATGTTTGGTGAAATTCAGCAGTGAAGCCATCTGGTAAAAGGATTTTTGTTCTTAGGTAGATTTTTGATTACCAGTTCAATTTCCTTGCTTGTAATTGGTCATTTCAGGTTTTCTGTTTCTTCTTGGGTCAGCCTTGGAAGGTTGTATTTTTCTCGAAAGTTATCCATTTCTTCTAGGTTATCCAGTTTGTTCCCATATAATTTTTAACAGTATTCTCATAATTCTTTGTATTTCTGTGTTGTCCATAGTGATTTTTCCTTTCTAATTTCTGATTCTGTTTATGTGTGTAGACTCTCTTTTTTTCTTGATAAGTTTGGCTAGGGGCTTATCTGTTCTGTTAATTTTCTCAAGGACCCAGCTCCTGCTTTCTTTGATTCTTTCTATTGTTTTATTCTTCTCAATTTTATTTATTTCTGCTCTGATCTTTATTATGTCCCTCCTTCTATTGACTTTGGGCCTCATTTGTTCTTCTTTTCTAGTTTCACTGTGAGTTTAGACTGTTCTGTGGGATTGTTTTTCTTTCCTGAGGTAAGCCTATATTGCAGTATTCTTCTGTGTTAGCATGGCCTTCGCTGTGTCCCACAGATTTTGCGTTGTTGAGTTATTGTTTTCATTTGTCTCCATATATTGCTTGATCTCTGTTTTTATTTGGTCATTCATCCACTGAATATTTAGGAGCATGTTGTTAAGCCTCCATGTGTTTGTGGGCTTTTTTGTTTTCATTGCATAATTTATTTCTAGTTTCATACCTTTGTGGTGTGAGAAGCCAGTTGGTAAAATTTAAATCCTTCTGAATTTACTGAGGCTCTTTTTGTGGGCTAGTATATGATCTATTGTTCAAAATGTACCATGTGCACTTTACAAGAATGTGTATCCTGCTGCTTTTTGTGGACTGTTCTGTTGATATCTGTTAGGTCTAGCTGTTCTAATGTGTTGTTCACTGCCTCTGTCTCCTCACTTATTTTCTGTCTGGTTGATCTGTCCTTTGGAGTGAGTGGTGTGTTGAAGTCTTGTAAAATGAATGCATTGCATTCTGTTTCCCCCTTTAATTCTCTTAGTATTAATTTCACATATTTAGGTGCTCCTATATTGCGTGCATAGATATTTATAATGGTTATATTCTCTTGTTGGACTGACCCCTTTATCATTATGTAATGTCCTTCTTTGTCTCTTGTTAGTTTCTTTATTTTGAATCTGTTTTCTCTGATACAACTTTTGCAACACCTGCTTTTTACTCCCTATTGTTTACATGAAATATTTTTTTTCCATACCTTCACTTTTAGTCTGTGTATGTCTTTGGGTTTGAAGTGAGTCTCTTGTAGGCAGCATATAGACAGGTCTTATTTTTATTATCAGTTCTGTATCTCTGTATCTTTTGATTTGTGCATTCATTCCATTTACATTGAGGGTGATTATCAGCAGATAATGTACGTATTGCTGCGGTTGCCTTTAGATTTGTGGTTACCAACGTTCAAGGGCAGTTTCCTCACTATCTATCTCTCTGTCTTAACTCACTTATTACACTGTTTCAAACACAATCTATGGTTCTTTCCCCCACCCTCTTCTTCTTCCTCCTCCTCCCGGTTTATATTTTAGGTGTCATGTTCTATACTCTTTGTGTATTCCCTGACTAATTTTGTGGGTAGTTGATTTAATTTTGCCTTTGCTTAGTAAATAATTTGTCTACTTCCTCTGCTGTAGTTTTATTTTCTCTGGTGACAGCTATTTAGCGTTAAGAGCACTTCCATCTGGAGCAGATCTTTTGAAATACACTGTAGAGATGGTTTGTGGATGGTAATTCCCTCAACTTTTGCTTATCTGGAAATTATTTAATTCTTGCTTCAAATTTAAATGATAATCTTGCTCATTAGAGTTTTCTTGGGTAGAGGCCCTTCTGTTTCATTGAATTAAATATATAATGTCACTCCGTCTGGCTTGTAACATTTCTGCTGAGAAGTCTGCCGATAGCCTGATGGGCTTTCCTTTATAAGTGATCTTTTTTCTCATTCTGGCTGCTTTCAACTCTCTCCTTTTCCTTGATCTTTGCCATTTTAATTATTATATGTCTTGGTGTTGTCTTCCTTGGGTCCCTTGTGTTGGGAGATCTGTGCACCTCCAAGGCCTGAGAGACTATCTCCTTCCCTGATTTGGGAAGTTTTCAGCAATTACCTCCTTAAATACACTTTCTATCCCTTTTTAAATTTCTTCTTCTTCTGATACTGTTGTAATGTGAATATTCCGATTGTATTGGTCACACTGTTCTCTCAATATTCTTTTATTCCTAGAGATCATTTTTTGTCTTACTGTCCTCTAATTTCTATTTCATTTGCTGTCTCCTCTACTTTGTCTAATCTGCTTTCAAATCCCTGCATTATATGTTTCATTTCGGATACTACATTTTCCAAAGTTTCTATCTCTTTCTTGAATTCCTCTCTGAGGTCTTGATTATTTTTCTGTATTTCAGTGAGCATGTTCATAATTTTTTATTTGAAATCTCTTTCAGGAAGTTTGGTGAGTTCAGTTTCACTTGGTCCTCTTTCTGGTGTTTGTGGGATTTGGGTTTGAACCATGTTCCTTTGACACTTCATATTTGTAGGTGGCGCCCTCTAGTGCCCAGAAGGTCTACTTTCTGGGCTGTTCAGCCCCTGGAGTGATGGTGAGGACTGCAAACAAGCAGCGCTGTTGCCTGCTGGGAAGAAAATGCTCTTTCCTAATTCCCAGCTGTAGTGCCTGCCTCCACTGCCACTGTCAGTGGGCAGAGTGTGCTGGGAGGAGCCTCTATGCTTTGCCCTTTTAGCTTCTATAGGCTGAGCTACCCTCTGGATTGTCTGGCGCAATGGCAAGGGCAACAGGTTTGAGAGCTGGTGCCAATGGGAGAAAGGAGCAGTAGGCTGCTATTGTGTGTCACGGGGAGGGGCTCAGAGCTATGTTGTGAGCCAGCAGGGTAGAGCACTTGAAGCTCCTGAAAGTTCCCAACCTGCTGGGCTTAGTGTGCCGGGACAATTTTGTCTCCCCGTCTTTTCTCCTGAGCAGCAAGCTCTGTGCAATCCTTGCCTCTTTAGCATCCCTCTTGCTGTTGGAATGTCAGAGTGCCCGCCTTTCTTTTTTCCCAGAGCAGCCAGTTGTGGATGCCTATTCTCCACAAGTGGCTGATATCTCAATATCTCTGGGTATTCTGCCTATCTTAGTTTTCCAACCCCACTAATCTCCAGAGCATCATGTAATGTAGGCTTGTGGTCCCAGAGCAGATCTCCGTGGCTGCAGATCTCCAGGCTGTGTGTTCAGCAGTTCAAGACCTCCACAGCCTCCATGCTCTGTTTCTTTTCCTCCCGCCCATGAGCTGGTGTGGGGGAAGGGTTTGGGTCCCACTGGATCAAAGCTTTGGTAATTTACCCTTTTCTGTGAGGTCTGCTCTTTTCCTCAGATGTAGGCAGTCTGTCCCAGCGTTCTTTCCTGTTGCTCTTTCAAGATTAGTTGTATTTGCTACATTTTCATAATATATGTGGTTTTGGGTAGAGGTTTGTGTCTCAGCCCTCACACCACCATCTTTAAGCCAATCCTGGCTCTCTTTGAAAGCCTTTTTAGGGTTCTATGTGTTTATTTTGTTTCAAGTACCTAATGTGTTTAATTGCTTAATTATATCATATCAAGCCAAACAGAAATAAGCTTTGTTAAAACCCTGTTCTGGGAGGGACATTAGTTATATTATCTCCTCTGGGCACCAAAATACTGACTCTACCTGCCAGATGGGGTATATGCAGCAGAAGTATCTTTGGGTTCACAGGGTATTAACATTCTTTTATGTGTTAATTTTCTCTGACACACTAGGGAGGATTATACTTTAGCCTGATTGGCCAAAATAATCTACTTATTGTTCAAGATTTTTTTTTACCTTAAAAATTCCCTTCCTTTACCTTTAATATGGAAGTGTCAAAACATTTCCCAAGGAGGTAATGATGTCAACATTATGTTAGGATAAGATATCCCTTGTTTTTGTCCTCCTACAACAACAAAAATTTGGTGTTTTTTCACTAACTAAAATGCCTCTTTTTAAGTTGTGGCATCCAGTACCAGAAAGAGACCCAGAAAGAGTCTTGCCCACCTGTGTGTCTGGTAATAGGCTGACAGGCCTCAGTACCAGCTGTGGGCACTGCAGTAGCCTGTGAATCAGTTCCAGCCCATTTGGCAGTGGGATCCAGTACCTGGAGAACACTCACTTGGGCAGTCATCCACAGAAGGACAAGAGAGACTTTGTAGAAGTCCAGCTTTTCAGAGAAGAAGTTCTAGCACTCTGAGGAAAAAATAAGAGTTTGAATGAACTGGAGTGGATGTGAAAAACAGCTTGACTTTGCCCGCATCACCCCTCCCATAAGGCAACATAGCTTAGGGCTGAATGAAACCTATTTGGCCTGCAGTTTCTCTCATGGGGGAAGGAGAGAGATGGTGAATGAGTGCGCAGCTTCTCTAGCTGTGTGGGATACTGCTTAAGAAACTCATTTCTCTCTTGCAACATGTAGAATCCTAAATCAGGAGCTCCATGACTAGGGGAGGAAGGAGACTGGGAAAGCTGCAGATAAGAGTTTCAGAGGGCATTGAAGGGAATGTTTGCTGCTGACTGCATGGTGGACTCCATCAGAAAGCCCACTCATGAGCTGCTAGGGAAACTTTATGTGTGAAGTGCACTATGAGTACTCCCTGCACCTGCATGCCTTGCCTATAATTCCCTGACTTTCTGCTGGCTCACCGTGCTTGTTCTGGAGAACAGAGAGAGAGTGCTTTGGTAGAAGGCTAGTAAGCATATGCAGAAAGCAGGCCAGGATCTGCAGACCAGGGGGAAACTAAAAACTTGAGCTCTAGGGTTACCTTCAGGAAAACAAAAAAGAGGCTATCAGGAGCTAGTCTGGTGTGTTGTGGTATCAAGAAAAGACATAGTTTTAAGAATTTTGCCACAAGGGGGAGCAAGAAATGTGGAGCAGGTATATTTATACAATGTCTGAGAAAGCCTCCAAATCACTTAACAGGACGAATGGAAGGTATTAAGTACTAAGTACTGAGTACTAAGATTGGAGTAAGTGACTGCTACCTCAAATGTGAAGACAGCAATCCAAAACTCCAAGGAACATGAAAATCCAAGGAGACATGACATCATGAAAGGATCACAGCTGTCTTCTAGGAACTGTACTTAAAGACAGGGAATGATAAAAAAATAAAAATAGCTAGTTTAAGAAAACTCAGTGAGCTATAAAAAAATACGTAGACAATGCAACAAAATGAGGGAAACAACACATGAACACAAAAGAAATGTAACAGAAAAAAATTTTTAAATATTCTACAGCTGAAGAATTCAATGAGTGAAATGAAAATAGTGCAAGAGAGCATCAACCACAGAATAGATCAAATAGAAAAAGAATGGGTGAGTTAGAAGAAAGGAACTTTGAAAATACCCAATCATAGGAGACCAAACCAAAAAAGAATGAAAAATGACATCTATAGGACACCATAAAAAGGACCAATATGCCAATTATTAAATGTTCCAGAAGGCAAAGAGATGGAGAAGGGGTATAGAAAGCTTACTTAAAGAAATAATGGCTGAGAATTTCCCAAATGTGGGGAGAAATTTGGACATGCAAGTTAATGAAGCTAACCCTATTATTTAAATCCATATTGATCTTCTCATATTATAGTAAAACTCGAAAGTCAAAACCAGATAATCCTAAAAACAGCAATAGAAAAGAGGATTGTAAACTACAAAGTTTCATCAGTGGATTTTTCAACAGAAAGCCTTATAAACCAGGAGAGAGTGAAATGATATATTCAAAGTGCTGAAAGAAAAAAATTGTAAGTCAGAAATGCTCTATCTGGCAAAGTCTTTCAGAAATAAAGGAAAAATAAATACTTCCTTAAACAAAAACTGAAGGAATTCATCACCACTGGTCTTTCTCTGTAAGAAATGCTGAAAGGAACTCATAGGTATATATACCTTTATATATACAGTCCAAGTTCAGAAAATTGTAATATGAAGTTGTGTCATATTAAGAATAGAGGTCAAAAGACAAGAGTATTAAAAGATAACCATAGTTACTATAATTTTTTAATGAATAACAATATAAAAAAGGTTAATTGTGACATTAAAAACATAAAAGGGGAAATAAAAGTAGGTTTTTTGTATGCAATTGATATTATCAGTGTAAAATAGAATGCTATAAGATGTATATGTAATTCCCATGGTAACCACAAAAATATAATCTATAGAAGATTCACAAAAGATAAAGAGAAGAGTGTAAGAACATATTACTACAGAAGATCATTAATTCACAGAGGAGTGCAACAAGAAAGGAGGAACATGCAAAGTAATAAACAGCCAGAAAGGAATAAGATGGTATTAATAAGTCCTTCCTATCAACAGTTACTTTATAAATGTAAATGGATTGAATTCTCCAGTCAAAAGACATTGAGTGGCTGGATGGATTAAAAAAAAACAGACTGAACTATGTGCTACCTACAAAGAGATTCACTTTAGCTTTAAAGACACCTGTGAGCTCAAACGATATTTTATGGAAGTGGAAGCCAAAAGAAAACAGGGTGACTATGTTTATATTGGACAAAATAGACTTTAAAGCTAAAAATGACAACGGGAAAAAAGATGATCATTATATCATGATAAAGGGGTCATTTCATCAAGAAGATATAGCAATTATAAACATATACATACCAAACACCACACCAAAGCACCTAAATATATTAAGCAAATACTAACAGATCCAAAAGGAGAAATAGGCAACAATACAATAATAATTGGAGACTTCAGTACCCACTTTTAACAATGAATAAATGATACAAACAGAAAATCAATAAGGAAATGTTGGAATTGAACCAAATTTTAGACTAGTAGACCTAACAGACATATATAGAATATTCCAGCCTGCAGCAGCAGCATACACATTCTTCTCATGTACATATGGAATTTTTTCCAGAATAGGTTATATAACAGGCCAAAAAAAATGTCTTAGCAAATTTAAGAAGACTGAAATCATACCAAGTGTCTTTTCTGACCACACTGGTATGGAACTAGAAATCACCCACAAAAGAAAATTGAAATATTTACAAATATATGGAAATTAATCTACCACTCCTGAACAATCAATGGGTCAAAGAACAATTCTAAAAGGAAATTTAAATAATCTTAAAATGGAAATGCAACATACCAAGATTATGATACACTGCAAAAGCAGTTCTAAGAGGGAAACTTAAAGCATAAACACCTCTCCTATATTAAGAGAAAAGGAAGTAAAAAAGAGTGAGGAAAGGACAGTATCTTTAATAAATGGTGTTGGGAAAACTGTATATAACCATATACAGAAAAATGAAGTTTGACCTCAGTCTTATACCACTTACAAAAATTAACTTGAAATGGATTGAAGACTTAAACATAAGAATGAAAACTGCTAAATTCCTAGAAGAAAAGATAAGGAAAAAACTCCTCGACATTGGTTTTGACAACACTCATTTTATATATGACACCAAGAAAAAGCAATAATCAATAAATGAGACTACATCAAACTGAAAAAATTCTCTCAGCAAAAGAAACAATCCGCAAAATGAAAAGGTGACCTATGGAATGAAATTATTTGAAAAACATGTATCTGATAAAGGAGTAATATTTGAAACACATAAAAAATTTATACAACCGGATAACAAAAAAATCTCATTAAGAAGGGGCATAGGATCTGAACAGACATTTTTCTAAAGATGTACAGACAGATGGCCAAGAGGTACCTGAAAATGACATCACTAATCATCAGGGAAATTCAAATTGAAACCACAATGTCATCTCAAAACTCTTAGAATGACTCTTATCAAAAAGACAAATAGTAAATGTTGGTAATGATGTAGAGCAAAGGAAACCCTTGCACACTGTTAGTGGGAATGTAAAGTGGTACAGACACTATGGAAAGCAATATAGAGGTTCCTCAAAAAATTAAAAATAGAGCTATCATATGATTCAGAAATCACACTTCTTGGTGTATGTATATCCAAAAGGAAATGAAAACAGAATCTTGATGAGATACCTGCAGTCCCACATTTATTGCAGCATTATTTACCATAGTCGAGATATGGGAAAAACCTAAGTGTATATCACTGAATTCATGAATAAAGAAATTGTGGTATATACATATACAATGGAGTATTATTCAGCCATGAAAAAGAAGGAAATTCTGCTATTTGGGACAACATAGATGGACTATTAGGGCATTATGCTAAGTGAAATAAGTCAGACATGAAAGATAAACACTATATGATATCACTTACATGTGGAATTTTAATAAGCCAAAGTTGTAGAAACAGAAGGTAAAATCATGAGTACCAGATGCTGGGAAGTTGGGAAAATGAAGAGATGTTGGTCAGAGGATACAAACTTCTTGTTAGAAGATGAGTAAGTTCTTGGGATCTTATATACAACATGGTAACTATAGTTAATAATAAGAGAGTATATCTTAAATGTGTTCATTATAAAAAGGAAATGGTGATTATGTGATGTGTTAAAGCTACAGTAGCAATCATTTTACATTATATAAGCATATCAAATTAATAAATTGTACATCTTAAACATACATAACATTGTATGTCAGTTATATCCTGATATAGATGGAACATTTTTTTCCCCAGCTATCTTCATTAACCTTCCCCACAGGCAGTAGCTCAGGTAAAACCAAGCATCACTGAATTATGCTCATGATAGCTTCCAAGTTCACAAGGTTCGTAGGTCAGCCTTCTATATGAGAAAATGAGACCTTACTTATCTATGTCTACTCAGGTGTAAGAGTCTGGACCAACATAAAATCCCAAATCACACAAATTTTTTTTGAAGTAACTTAAAAGATAATAGAATTGAGAACAAGTTTTCAAAATTGTAGCTGTATTTATGCACATTTAAGACTTTCTGCTGGTTTTAAAAACTATAAAATAGTTATATTCTAACATATTCCACAGATGATAAAGGCATCTTATAGCAAATATAAAAAGAAACAAGATATAAAATAAATAAAAATAAAGATAAAATGTAGCTGGGAGTATAACTCCTTTATGAAAACACATACTACAGAATGATATCTATGCATGTGAATAATGGGCCACCAATTTAATGTATCAGTCAATGAAAAGAGAATTATGTAATAGACAAAACTTTGCCATAAAGCAATGACATCAAATAGGTAGGTAATAGAAAATCTTAGGATCATTTGAAAACCTACAAATACTATAAAAAGATAGCTATTAATAACTGAAATGATAGAGATTTTAGTTTCCTAAGGAATTAAACTGACAAAAAAATACTCTCTTGTATATATTGTTTTAAGTAAAACTTCTAGCAAATTTTAGCACATTGGGTACAGATCTTTCCTAGACACAGTAAAAGATAACTTTTAATTCTTATATGACTATCAAAACTGATGTTCATTTGAATATACTACTATTTGATTTAAATTGTAGTACTTTCTATTTCTGTTATGTGAAACTGTTTTTATACTTTAAATTGATTTTATGACATACAGTCTTTGGCTATGACAAAAGTAAGAAAGTAGTTTTATTTCAACATGTACACAATTTCTTGTTCTATGTCAATACCTATGTTCTATGTTTAATACACTTTTTGAAAATAGAAAATTGCATAAATAAAATATTGAACAGTTATTTAACCACTTTCAAAGCTTTTCCTGAAATAAAAGATAAATTTAAGTAAGTGATACAGTAAACTCATGGGGAAAAATTCCTTGAATAGTCTAGTGGTTGCATAACAGGAACCTAAAATTTTGAATGTCATGCTCAGTTCTGTTTTTTCTTAGTTTATTTTGATATCATTAATCTACAATTAAATGAGTAATATTATGGTGATTACACTACCCCCTTCATCAGGTTCCCCCCCCCACCAACCCCATTGCAGTCACTGTCCATCAGTGTAGCGAGATGCCATAGAGTCACTACTTGTCCTCTTGGGTTGTACAGCCCTCCCTGTGCCCCCATAAGATAACATCTGCTAATTGTAATGTCCCTTCTTCCCCCTTGCCCCTCCCTTCCCACCCATCATCCCCAGTCCCTTTCCCTTTGGTAACTATTAGTCCGTTCTTGGGTTCTGTGAGTCGGCTGCTGTTTTGTTCCTTCAGTATTTTGTTGTTGTTGTTCTTATACTCCACATATGAGTGAAATCATTTGATACTTGTCTTTTTCAGCTTGTCTTATTTCACTGAGCATAATACCCTCTAGCTCCATCCATGTTGTTGCAAATGGTAGGATTTGTTTTCTTCTTATGGCTGAATAATATTCCATTGTGTATATGTACCACATCTTCTTTATCCATTCATCTACTGATGGACACTTAGGTTGCTTCCATTTCTTGGCTATTGTAAATAGTGCTGCAATAAACATAGGGGTGCATCTGTCCTTTTCAAATTGGGCTGCTGCATTCTTAGGGTAAATTCCTAGGAGTGGAATTCCTGGGTCAAATGGTATTTCTATTTTGAGTTTTTTGAGGAACCTCCATACTGCTTTCCACAATGGTTGAACTAATTTGCAGTCCCACCAGCAGTGTAGGAGGGTTCCCTTTTCTCCACATCCTCGCCAACATTTGTTGTTGTTTGTGTTTTGGATGTTGGCCACCCTCACTGGTGTGAGGTGATATCTCATTGTGGTTTTAATCTGCATTTCTCTGATGATTAGTGATGTGGAGAATCTTTTCATGTGCCTGTTGGCCATCTGAATTTCTTCTTTGGAGAAGTGTCTATTCATGTCCTTTGCCCATTTCTTAAATGGATTATTTGCTTTTTGTTTGTTGAGGTGCGTGAGTTCTTTATATATTTTGGATGTCAACCTCTTATCGGATACGTCATTTATGAATATATTCTCCCATACTGTAGGAAGTCTTTTTGTTCTACTGATGGTGTCCTTTGCTGTACAGAAGCTTTTCAGCTTGATATAGTCCCACTTGTTCATTTTTGCTTTTGTTTCCCTTGCTCGGGGAGATATGTTCATGAAGAAGTCACTCATGTTTATGTCCAAGAGCTTTTTGCCTATATTTTTTTCTAAGAGTTTTATAGTTTCATGACATACATTCAGGTCTTTGATCCACCTTGAGTTTACCTTTGTGTATGGGGCTAGACAGTAGTCCAGTTTCATTCTCTTACATGAAGCTGTCCAGATTTTCCAACACCAGCTGCTGAAGAGGCCGTCATCTCCCCAATGTATATCCAAGGCTCCCTTATCAAATATTAATTGACTGTATGTGTTTGGGTTCATGTTTGGAATTTCTATTCTATTCTTCTGGTCTGTGGGTCTGTTTTTGTGCCAATACCAAATTGTCTTGATTACTGTGGCTTTGTAGTACAGCTTGAAGTCAGGGAGCATAATTTCCCCTGTTTTATTCCTCCTACTCAGGATTACTTTGGCTATTCGGAGTCTTTTGTGGTTCCATATGAGTTTTAGAATTATTTGTTCCAGTTCATTGAAGAAAGCTCTTGGTAGTTTGATAGGGATTGCATTGAATCTGTAGATTGCTTTAGGTAGTATAGCCATTTTCAATATTTATTCTTCCTAGCCAAGAGCATGGGATTCATTTCCATTTGTAAGTGTCCTCTTTAATTTCTCTTAGGAGTGTCTTGTAGTTTTCAGAGTACAGGTCTTTCACTTACTTCTTTAGGTTTATTCAGAGGTATTTTATTCTTTTTGATGCAATTGTGAATGGAATTGTTTTTCTGATTTCTCTTTCTGTTAGTTTATCGTTAGTGTATAGGAAAGCAACAGATTTCTGTGAGTTAATTTTGTATCCTGCAACTTTGCTGAATTCAGATATTAGTTCTAGTAGTTTTGGAGTGGAGTCTTTAGGGTTTTTATGTACAATATCATGTCATCTGCAAATAGTGACAATTTGACTTCTTCTTTCCCAATCTGGATGCCTTGTATGTCTTTGTTTTGTCTGATTGCCGTGTCTAGGACCTCCAGTACTATGTTGAATAACAGTGGAGAGAGTGGGCATCTCTGTCTTGTTCCCGATCTTAGATGAAAAGCTTTCAGCGTCTCGCCATTAAGTATGATGTTAGCTGTGGGTTTGTCATATATGGCCTTTATGATGTTGAGGTACTTGCCATCTATACCCATTTTCTTGAGAGTTTTAATCATGAATGGATGCTGAATTTTGTCAAATGCTTTTTCAGCTTCTATGGAGATGATCATGTGGTTTTTGTTCTTCTTTTTATTGATGTGGTGGATGATGTTGATGGATATTCGAATGTTGTACCATCCTTGCATCCCTGGGATGAATCCCACTTGATCATGGTGTATGATCCTCTTGATGTATTTTTGGATTCGGTTTGCTAATATTTTGCTGAGTATTTTTGCATCCACGTTCATCAGGGATACTGGTCTATAGTTTTCTTTTTTGGTGAGGTCTTTGCCTGGTTTTGTTAACAGTGTGATGCTGACTTCATAGAATGAGTTTGGAAGTATTCCCTCCTCTTCTATTTTTTTGGAAAACTTTAAGGAGAATGGGTGTTATTTCTTCTTTATATGTCTGGTAGAACTCAGAGGTGAATCCGTCTGGTCCGGGGGTTTTGTTCTTCGGTTGTTTTTTTGATTACCTCTTCAATTTCGTTGCTGGTGATTGGTCTGTTTAGTTTTTCTGTTTCTTGTTTGGTCAGTCTTGGAAGGTTGTATTTTTCTAAAAAGTTGTCCATTTCTTCTAAGTTTTCCAGCTTGTTAGCATATAGATTCTCATAATATTCTCTTATAATTCTTTGTATTTCTGTGGGATCCGTTGTGATTTTTCCTTTGTCATTTCTGATTCTTTTTATGTGTGTAGATTCTCTTTTTCTCTTAATGAGTCTGGCTAGGGGTTTATCTATTTTGTTTATTTTTTCAAAGAACCAGCTCTTGGTTTCATTGATTTTTTTCTATTGTTTTATTCTTCTCAATTTTATTTATTTCTTCTCTAATCTTTTATTATGTCACTCCTTCTGGTGACTTTGGGCGTCATTTGTTCTTCTTTTTCCAATTTCAGTAATTGTGTCTGTAGACTATTCATTTGGGAATGTGCTTCCTTCTTTAAATAGGCCTGGATTGCAATATACGTTCCTCTTAGAACTGCTTTTGCTGCGTCCCACAGAACTCGTGGCTTTCTTCTTTTTGTCATTAGTCTCCATATATTCTTTGATTTCTGTTTTGATTTGGTCATTAACGCCTTGATTAATCAGAAGAGTGGTGTTAAATCTCCATGTATTTGTGAGCCTTTTTGATTTCGTTCTAAAATTTATTTCTAGTTTTACACCTTGGTGATCTGAGAAGTTGGTTGGTAGGATTTCAGTATTTTTAAATTACTGAGGTTCTTTTTGTAGCCTAGTATGTGTTCTATTCTGGAAAATGTTCCATGTGCACTTGAGAAGAATGTGTATCCTGTTGCTTTTGGGTATAGAGTTCTGTAGATGTCTGTTAGGTCCATCTGTTCTAGTGTGTTGTTCAGTGCCTCTGTGTCTTTACTTATTTTCTGTCTGGTTGATCTGTCCCTTGGAGTGAGTGGTGTGTTGAAGTCACCTAAGATGAATGGATTGCTGTCTATTTCCTCCTGTAATTCTGTCAGTATTTGTTTCACAAATGCCAGCGCCCCTGTGTTGGGTGCATATATATTTTAAATGGTTATATCTTCCTGTTGGATTGACCTATTTATCATTATGTAATGTCCTTCTTTATCTCTTGCTACTTTCTTCGTTTTGAAGTCTATTTTGTCTGGTACAAGTACTGCAACACCTGCTTTTTTCTCCTTGTTATTTGCATGAAATATCTTTTTCCATCCCTTCACTTTTAATCTGGGGATATCTTTGCGTTTGAGGTGAGTTTCTTCTAGGCAGCATATAGATGGGTCTTGCTTTTTTATCCATTCTGTTATTCTGTGGCTTTTGATTGGTGCATTCAGTCCATTTACGTTTAGGGTGATTATCGAAAGACATGTACTTATTGCCATTGCTGGATTTAGATTCGTGGTTACCAAAGGTTCAAGGGTTGCTTCTTTACTATCTAACAATCTAACTTAACTTTCTTGTTATGTTATTGTAAACACAGTCTGATGTTTCTTTATTTCTCTCCCTTCTTATTCTTCCTCCTCCATTCTTTATATACTAGGTGTTTTATTCTTTGCCTTTAGTTAGTTTTGGATGGTCTGCTTTCTTAGCTATGTTTTTATTTTCTCTGGTGACAGCTTTTTAGCCTTAGGAGTGCTTCCCTCTAGAGCAGTTCCTTTAAGATGTCCTGTAGATGTGGTTTATGGGAGGCAAATTCTCCCAGCTTTTGCTTGCTGGAAATTGTTTAATCCCGCCATCATATTTAAATGATAATCGTGCTGGGTACAGTATTCTTGGTTCGAGGCCCTTCTTTTTCATTGCGTTTAATATATCATGCCATTCTGTTCTAGCCTGTAAGGTTTCTGTTGAGAAGTCTGATGTTAGCCTGATGGGTTTTCCTTTGAAGTTGATCTTTTTTCTTTCTCTAGCTGCCTTTAATACTCTGTCCTTATCTTTGATCTTTGCCATTTTAATTATTATGTGTGTTGGTGTTGTCTTCCTGGGGTCCCTTGTTTTAGGAGATCTGTGGGCTTCCATGGACTGCGAGACTATTTCCTTCCCCAGCATGGTGAAGTTTTCAGCAATTATTTCTTCAAAGACACTTTCTATTCCTTTTTCTCTCTCTTCTTCCTCTGGTACTCCTATAATGCGAATATTGTTCCTTTTGGAGTAGTCACACAGTTCTCTTAATATTCTTTCATTCCTAGAGATCCTTTTATCTCTCTCTGCCTTAGCTGCTCTGTATTCCTGTTCTCTGATTTCTATTGCATTAACAGTGTCTTGCATCTCGTCCAGTCTGCTGCTGAGCCCTTCAATGGCTTGTCTCATTTCTGCATTATCTTTCCTGACTTCCCTCACTTCCTCCCTTAGCTCTTGCATATTTCTATGTAGGTCCATCAGCATGGTTATGACTTTTATTCTGAATTCTTTTTCAGGAAGATGCTGCATTTCCAACTCTTCATATTCTTTCTCAGAGGAGCTCTGAATGTTGGTGATCTTTGTGTGTATCATATTCTTCTGTCTTGTCCTCTTGACAGGAGTGGTTGCTGGTAGGTGCCACATATGTCAGCTGGGCTCTTTAAGGTTTAAAAAGAAAAGAGAAAAAAAAAAGAAAAATAAAAGCACCACCAAAAAACAAGCAAGAAAAAAAAAGGAAGAGAAAGAAAAGAGAGAAAGAAGAGAGAAAGAAATGAAATAAAAGGAAGGTGAAAAAAGAAAAAAAGGGCAGGAAATAAAACAGATGAGCAAAAAAAAAAAAAAAAGCAAGAAATAACACAAACGAGAAAAAATAAAGCCCACCTGGTGTGGATTCTCTACGCGTGTTGTAGGTGTTGCTGTTGCTCCACTAATTCGCAGCTGCAGCCACGCCGCTTTTTTTGTAGGTAGGAATGAATGGGACGCTGTTGTTTTCTGTATAAAGTTCCAGTGTGGTTGCTCCCTTCTTTCTGTCACTACCGAAGGGGACCGACGTTCCCCAGGACTTCCAGCCTGCAGGGCTGCCCCCGCCGGAGTCATGGTGTTCCCTCGCTGGGCCCCCCGCCTCTCCGAGACCAGTACAAATGGCGCGCGCTTTTCTCTTGTCCCTGGGCACTGGCTGCACTAGTGAAGGGGACCAAAGTTCTCCAGGACTTCCAGCCTGCAGGGCTGAGCCTGCCGGGGCAATGGTGTTCCTTCACTGTGCCCCCTGCACTCCGAGACTGCTACAAATGGCGTGCACTTTTCTCTTGTCCCTGGGTGCTGGCTGCACTAGCGAAGGGGACCCAAGTTCCCCAGGACTTCCAGCCTGCAGGGCTGAGCCCGTGGGGCGATGGTGTTCCCTCGCTGGGCCCCCCGCCTCTTTGAGACCACTACAAATGGCGCACGCTTTTCTCTTTTCCCTGGGCACTGGCTGCATGGTCCCAGTGCCTTCCCGGCTCAAAACCTGCACCTTCTGCCTCTCCAATGTCTGATGCACTGTGCGATGTGTGTCAGCACTCCCGGTGCTCTGGCGCAGACCACCGGGGCTGTTTACTTCGCGGACCTGCTCTTCCACTCCCTCCCGGCTCCGAATCCTCTCCTCCCACCGATGCGCTGTGCTGGGTGAGTGTTCGGGTGCTGCTGGGTCGCGGCTCTGTATCTTACCCACCTCGCGGTGTGCTGAGTCCTCCCAGGTGTGGCTGCATGCTGTGCACTTTCCTGTGTGCTCCGATATCTCTTTTAGGAATAGTTGTATTTGCTGTGTTTTCATAGATTTATATAGTTTTGGAAGGAGATTTCTGCCGCCCTGCTCACGCCACCATCTCCCGGAAGTCTCAGTTCTGTTTTTTTAATCAGAGTGTACTTCTGAAAAAAATATGTACCAACCGTACTGTGTTAATGCTTATAAAATGGAAATCCATCTTACCAAACATGTATTTCCAAAAGTGAATCGTAAAAATACCACGTATTTTAAACTAGAGTCTATTTATCATTTCAGCTTAACTGCAGGGAATGTCCTAAGTCACTGTAGAGGCAGCTGAAATTCATCCAAAAAGAATAAGACATCAGATAATTTACTGAATCAGTCTTACTTATTAGACAGTATAACGTTGAAAACCAATCCATTCATTCAACAAATATTTAATAAATGTCACCTTCTCCAAAGCACAGTGCTATTTTCTGTGCCAAAAATAAAATTATAGATGATATATTCTCAGCCTTCTAGGAGTTTATAGTCTAATAGTAGAAATTAGACTAATACAAATGTATTAAAAGGAGACTTACAGAAAGCACAGGAAGTAAGAGGATTTGGAAATGGAGGGGATATAAGTATGAAGAGCTTTTTAAATAGGCAAAATAAGTTTTGACTTGTAGAATATGAACTGAGAACAGCCAAGAGATACATACCTCTTACCCAAAAATACATCTTTCACTATCACTTTAGATTTCGAGGGCTTTTATGTTAAGACTTAAATGTCAGCTTAGTAATGAAAGATTAATGTCTTGGAAATTTAACATCTTAAGATCTAATGATTTTCCTAGAATTCAGTTATGGTACCTAGCAAGTAAAGAACCTTGGGGTGACAGGAGGAAGAATATAACCTTGAAGAAGAACTGAAGGGCCAGTGAAACAAACACTAAAAGCTAAAGTCCTGTTGCTCATATCCTCAGCACTCATTTCTCCCAATCTGAGGTTCTGCTTTATGTGGCCAAAGATAGGATGCCAGTGCTGGTTTGCTGATTGCTAAGGCTTGTTGCTTACCAGAGTATATTAAGCTTTCCCATTAGAGATCACTGCCTGCCTGCCTGCCCAAAACTTCAGTAGTATTGCTAAGATTCTCACTGATGAGCACTTGCCCAGGATGGGTGACTTCACTGGATACTTACCACCTGCTCCATGTTTCAAGAATTTATTTTCTGAATCCCCCAACTTTTCCTTTACTTAATATTTAAATACATTAAGAATAGAACACATGTTCCCCTTGAAATAGATTAGTCAATATTCATTATATTATTTGGGTTCACCACCATCTCCCATGAAAACTGGGAGTTTTTTTTGACTTCTCCCACAGTCTCACTCCCAATTCCTTGTCAATTGACAACATTGTCTGTATTATAGTATACTTTTCTCTTAGAACTGCCTTCACTGTATCCTACAGGTTTTGGGGTATTAAGTTGTTGTTTCATTTGTCTCCATATAGTGCTTGATCTCTGTTTTTATTTGGTCATTGATCCACAGAGTATTTAGAAGCATGTTGTTAAGCCTCCTTGTGTTTGTGGGCTTTTTTTTTTCTTTGTGTAATTTATTTCTAGTTTCATACCTTTGTGGCCTAAGAAACAGGCTGGCACAATTTCAATCTTTTTTAATTCACTGGGGCTCTTTTTGTGGCTTAGTATGTGATCTATTCTGGAAAGTGTTCCATGTGCACTTGAGAAGAATGTATATCCTGCTGCTTTTGGGTGGAGTGTTTCATAGATATCTGTTAGGTCCATCTGTTCTAATGTGTTGTTCAGAGCCTCTGTCTTCTTACTTGTTTTCTGTCTGGTTGATCTGTCTTTTGGAGTGAGTGGTGTGCTAATGTCTCATAAAGTGAATGAATGCATTGCATTCTATTTCCCCCTTTAATTCTCTAAGTATTTGTTTCACATATTTAGGTGCTCCTATATTGGGTGTATAGATATTGATAATGGTTATATCCTCTTGTTGGACTGACCCCTTTATCATTATGAAATGTCCTACTTTATCTCTTGTTACTTTCTTTGTTTTGAAGTCTGTTTTGTCTGACAGAAGTACTGCTACTCCTGTTTTATTCTCCCTATTATTTGCATGAAATACCTTTTTCCATCCCTTCACTTTTAATCTGTGTATGTCTTTGGGTTTGAAATGAGTCTTGTAGGCTGCAGATAGATGAGTCTTGTTTATTTTATCCATTCTGTAACTCTGTGTCTTTTGATTGGTACATTTACATTTAGAGTGCTTGTTGAAACATATGTAGTTATTGCCATTGTAGGCTTTAGATTTGTGGTTACCAAAGGTTCAAGGGAAGCTTCCTTACTATCTAAACTCTGTCTTAACTCGCTTATTACACTATTTCAAGCACAATCTAATGGTTCTTTCCCTCCCATCCTCCCGCCTTCTTCTTCTTCCTTCTCCACTCTTTATATTTTAGGTGTCAGATTCTGTACTCTTTGCATATCCCTTGACTAACTGTGGGTAGTTGATTTAATTTTGCATTTGCTTACTAATTAATTGATCTATTTCCTTTACTGTGGTTTTATTTTCTCTGGTGACAGCTATTTAGCATTAGGAGCACTTCCATCTAAGGCAGTTTTTTAAAAATACACTGTAGAGATGGTTTGTGGGTGGTAAATTCCCTCAACTTTGCTTATCTGGAAATTGTTTAATTCCTGCTTCAAATTTAAATGGCAATCTTGCTGGGTAGAGTATTCTTGGTGGGAGGCCCTTCTGTTTCATTGCATTAAATATATCATGTCACTCCCTCTGGCCTGTAACATTTCTGCTGAGAAGTCTGATGATAGCCTGATGGGCTTTCCTTTATAAGTGATTAAGTAATCTTTTTTCTCACTCTGTCTGCTTTCAATTCTCTACTTGTCCTTGATCTTTGCCATTTTCATTATTATATGTCTTGGTGTTGTCTTCCTAGGGGTCCCTTTTGTTGGGAGATCTCTGTACTTCCATGACCTCAGAGACTATTTCCTTCCCCAGATTGGGGAAGTTTTCAGCAGTTATTTCCTCAAAGAGACTTTCTATCCCCTTTTCTCTCTCTTCTTCTGGTACCCCTATAATACAAATATTGTTCCATATGGATTGGTCGCACAGTTCTCTTATTATTCTTTCATTCTTAGAGATCCTTTTTCTCTCTGTGCCTCAGCTACTTTGTTTTCCTGTTCTCTAATTTCTATTTCATTTACCATCTCCTCTACCTCATCCAAACTACTTTTAAACCCTCCACTGTATGTTTCATTTCAGATACTGTATTTTGTATGTTTTCAAAGTTTCTATCTCTTTCTTGAAGTCCTCCCTGAGATCTTGACTATTTTCTGTGAACATGTTTATGATATTTATTTTGGAATCTTTATCAAGAAAATGGTGATTTCAGTTTCACCTAGCCTTCTCTCTGGCATCTTTTCCTGTAGTTTTGTTTGGACAAAATACTTTTGCTATTTCATTTTTCTAGTAATTCCTATGGAGTAACAACTTTGTGTAGGCAGCACCCTCTATTGCCCAGAATCTCTATTCTCTGGAGCTGCCGAGCACCTGGAGCAATGCTGTGGGTTACGGGTGAGTGGAACCATTTCCTGCTGGGAGGAAAGAGCTCTTTCCTGCTTCCTGGCTGTAGCTACTGCCTCCGCTGCCAGGTTCAGTGGGCCAAGGGAGGAGCCTTTGTGCTACTCTTCTGCATCTGTAGTAGGTGGGTCCACCCTTTGGCTGGCTTGGTGTGATGGTGGGGGCAGCAAGTTGCAGGACTGGTGCCTGTGGGAGGAAGGTGTGGCAAGCTACATACTGCAGTGCGGGGCCTTGGGGCTGCCTTGATAGCCAGGGAGATGGAGTGTCTGAAGCTCCTGAGAGTTCCCAACCTCCTGGGCTGAGTGTGCTGGGACGATTTTGTCCACCTGCTCTTTCTCCTGAGCAGTGAGCTCTGTGTAATCTTTGCCCCTTATGTGCCCCTCTCGCTTTTGGGAAGTCTTTCAAAGTGGCAGGGGGCCTTTTGCCCCAGGGTGCCTTTCTGCATACCTGTACTCCACAAGTTGCTGCAGTCTCAGTCTCTCCTAGTGTTCTGCCCATCTTTTCTTTCCAACCCCACTAATCTTCAGAGCACCATGTAATGTTGATTTGTGCTTCCAGAGAAGATCTCCAAGGCTGGGTGTTTAGCAGTTCTGGGCTTCTGTTCCCTCCCTGCTCCATTTGTTTTCCTCCTGCCTGTGAGCTGGGGTGAGGGGAGGGCTTGGGTCCCACTGGATCATGCCTTTGCTACTTTACCATTTTCTGTGAGGTTTTCCTTTTTCCCCACATGTAGGCAGTGTGTTCTGCAGTCTTTGGGTTGCTTTTTCAGGATTATTTGTATTTGCTGTATTTTTGTGTTTTATGTGGTTTTGCAAGGAGTTTTCTGCCTTACTTTTTAGGTAGCCATTTTTTTCCCCACCCCACCTTCCCTGGTGAAGAATTTTAAAATACCCAATCTCTTGTTTTGAAAACAGTACTTGAAAACAGTGTGAGTAAAATAAATGTGACCTGAGGGAAAAAATTATATAAATCGCCAAGTTGAAAATATTTTTCCTTACAGACTATAAATACTAATTTTTAAAATACATGTGAACTAGCAAATTAGGTTACACATTCACCATTGTAGTGAAAATATTTATATGAAGTACACAAGGGATTTGAAATTCCAGATGTTTGCTTTTGAATGTGATTGCAATGACATCATAAAAATATTCAAAAATATATCTGAAACTATTATTATAGTGTTTCAAAATCTGAATGCAAAGAGTAGAAAAAAATATCAAGTTAATAATGGAGATTTTTTTCAGAATTGGTATATTTTATATTTGTAATATACAGATACTTCCTGAAACAGCCAGGAGAAATGGTTTAAAAGTACTTTAAATAGTATGGGTTCCCTGCTATCATATCATACCGTCCAGATGATATGTTCTGGAGAGTATGATTTGTGGAAATCTTATCCAAGGAATAAATTAATTTATTTAAGACATAATCCAGTTTTCTTGATTTTTTGAACTATAAGGGTTTTCTTCTTTTGATGTAAGTAATGATGTTCATCAAGCCATTCAAGAAATATTGAGTATCTCAATTTGTGCCAACAATATTCCAGGCACAAGGATTAACAAATAAACAAAAGTAAAGTCCCTGCTTTCTTGGAGCTACTCTGTGTGGAGGGGAGAGAGACAGTTAACAAGTAATGAGGCAATGTGACATGATAAGAGCAATGGAGAAAAAGAAAGCAGGAGGAGGAGGATGAGGAGTGCTAGAGAAGATGTAGTGTCCTGTTATTTTTCACAATGTCATCAGGCAGCACCTAACTGATATGGCTGAGAAGAGATGAAAATGAAGTGAAGAAGAAAGCAAAGCACATTTGGGGGAGAATGTGCTCCAGGCAGAGTGAGAGCCTATGCAGGGAATATCAAGGTGGACATATGCTTCGAAGTAGCTTGAATAGATAGCCAGAGAGCTGATTGGAAATGAATTTCAAGTTCTGTACTGTCCAGTTGGATGAAGGCACAGATCACACAGGTCCTTGTATGTCATCATACAAACTTGGAGTTTTGTTCTGATAAAGATTGGAATCTTTTAGATGTTAAAAGCACAGGCAGTGATGATTTCCATTTTAAAAGTACGGCTGTGGCTGCTGTGTGGAGAGGCAAAGGAGAAAGTGGGGAGAGCAGTTAAAAGACTAGTTTTATAACCTAGCAAGAAATGAGGATGGCTTGGAACATGATAATAAGAGGGTGGAAATAGAAGGTTGTGGCTTTTTCTGTTCCAGATATATTTTAAAGGTAACTTTCAAAAACGTTCCTGACACATTGGATATGAAATGTGAGTGAAAGAAATCATAAATTATTTTTTAAATTTACCTTTATACTCGAGTTTATACATTTCTCTTTAGTGTTAGAACAGTTTTAAATATTTCTTCAAGTGTGAAATCAAGTGATTGTTAATTTTACTAGTTTTTAGTACTTTTAGTTTGTGGCTCAAAAAAATTGTCTTCAATGTCATTGCAGGACTGTAGGCATCACCTGCAGCTGATATAATTTTCCAGTTTATAATTATAATTATAATACTAAATTATAGTCTTTCATCATCTTTCAGAATCTACAGGGAAAAACCAGAAAGACTATTCTAGTCTGCAAGAAGCAACTGATAGTGACCTACCGAACATCCATTTTCTTCTTCGCTAGAAATAGATCTCTGAGTTGGTTCAAGGTGGCAACGTTCCTTCCTAAAAATATTTTCTCAGCCTCTCTTGCAACTAAATGTGGCCACGTGACCCAGTCTGGCCATTAAGATATAATAGGCAAAAACAGGAGTGTGAAATTGCTGATGAGGCTTTGGGAAAGATTTTTAAGAAACAAAGATGACATGATGTTTCTCCTTATTGCCCTTTCTTCTTTCTACATAGACTTGAGCCATCTGAAAATCTCAGTTGGGTAGGTAACATCTTGGAGATCTGGCTATTTGGGGAATATATTAACCACAGTTTAATACTTCTATTTTTTTAGATAAAAGGAAGTAACATAAGGAAGAATGAGGCACTTTTCTAGATACTTTACTGCTAAATGTTGGGAAAAGATTTGTCAGAAGGGAAAAAATTGTAATTAGTCCATCATGAACTTTTTGGCTTTTCTGTGCATTTCTTTGTAACACTGTGGCATGTTGGATTGGAAAGCCGTTTATCTTGCTCACTTCTCTGTAGTGTCAGGTAGAGTTAGGACTGTCTCCTGCTTTGTCCCTTAATCATTATGCATTCTTGGGCTAGTTAGCAAATCCAGCTAGGCCTCAGTTTCCTCATTTGTAAAATAAGGTTAATAGTTATTTTCTCATTAGTATGTTGTGAGGATTAAATGACATAATATAGGTAAATTATGGAAATTCCCTGAAATCCTGTAACCTATGTCTGGCACGTGGCAAGGGCTAATTACATATTAACTACTATTGTTATTGTTTTATTATCTGATATTCAGAAATCTATATGTTATTGGAGTAACAGTGAAAAATTTTGCAAATAAACTTTGAGTTGAACATTATTTATAAAGCAGGAAGAAACGTCCATATAGCTGGAGGGACCATAGATCTGATACAGCTGCACCAAGGGTGGCTGTCAAGAGAGTACAGAGGCTACCCCACAAGAATAAGCCTGTGGATAACTAGGTTCTGTTCTTTCCATTTTTCTTCTTATTACTTTAATGTTACTGGGCTAAGCATCTCAATACTAACAAACATTAATGATTTATTATACTTTTGTTGTGTCTATTTCCCATATGGCAGAGTCTAAACCTTATGTATACTATGCCTTATTGAATTCCTTGAAAGTATTGTCTTCGTTTGAAAAGCTTTTCACCTGCTCTACTGTAATCTGAGTTGAGCAACCTCACATGCTTGTCTCTAGGAAAGGATTTAAGAACTCATTAGAAATATTAAATCCAGAGGCAAGCACAGGTGTACGACTTCTGGCTTCAATTTCATTTGCATAATAGTAGTTGGGTAATTGAAGCTGTCAGTGGTTACCTAGCTAAACACAGAAGATAAAAACACTGTATTCAAGCATGGTTGCCTAAATCTTTCTACCTTTTACTCTTTACAAGGTTGAATAAATGTTGTTAACATTTATTAGTATACACAGGTGTGGAATTCCAGGACTCCTACTTATAAATTATTTTACTGGAGTATCCTAGCCTCTTCTTTAAACCTTGTTTTTGACTCCTCTGGCTAGAAAGGAAGTTTTTACCACGAAATAATTTTTCTTTTCAGAGTGGGTTTGCAGTTTTAATTATAGAAGAGCCTTAACAGTTGGCAAAACAAAGCTACAGGGTTTCCTGCCTGTGGGAAACTTTAAAAAAGGATTGGAGAAAATTCTGTGGGCTAAATATGTAAGAGGAGGGCATTTTTACAGACTCTAAATATTGAAACAAAGATATATTTCAAAAAGCCTTTTAACAACAGTTTAGCAATACATTTCAGAAGTGTTTTAATGGAAATAAATTCCACATAATATGCACAAAAGTGCCAAGGATGTTCATCATAGAGTGATTTAAAACACAAAATACCTGGGAAGCTTTCCATGGTAACATGTAGAATCCCCATACAGTTGAATACTAAGCTATGCTTTAAAGTGATATCTTAATAAATGCTTCATGGCCTGAGAATATGTTCATGACTTACTAAATAAGAAATAAAACAGAAAATGTTACATATAAATAATAAGAACGTACATGAATACTGACTGGATCCAGTACTATACTCAGAAGAATTGTGAGGCAAGTATTATGATCACTGGAATAGAATGATTAATTATTGACCTCTGCTATTGGCAAAGGAAATACTAACATTCTGAATGTTATATATTTAAAATTCTTGCCCCAAACAGTAAAAGTGACCATTGGAGGTAGGATTAAAGGAGATTTTATTTTTCTATTTTTATCTCTGTTTTTCAAATCTTTTCAAAGATGAATTTGTTGTTTTTATAACATTAAAAATAAGCCAACAAAATATATTTTAAGAATTTCTCCTTAAAAACATAAAAGTATCCACAAATTAAACAGAAAGCTTATTTATAAAGAAATCAGCCAAAGTTGTCCTATTATAGTATTTTTAAGGTTTAGAAAGCTTGGATAACTTTTATAACATTTTTTAAATAAGAGGATTCCTTTTCATGTAGCTGTTAGCAATTTATGCTCGTTTGGCCTTAGTAGTTAAATGCACTTCAGTATAATGCACAGTTCATCTTGGCAATTAGAAATTGAAAATTATCTCCTAAGATTTTGATAATTTTCACATTTGTTCTATTTATCTGTAGAAATAAGATGATCTAGTGTAGTGTTAAAAGAAAATTTTCCACAGATAATTTACTTATATAGTTGGCTTTTATTTAGTGTTCATGAATCAGGAGGCTTCTAGTCTAGAACATAGAAAGGAGTTTCAAAGAACTGTACAAGGGTGAGAATGTCCTATAGGCTAAAGTAGGCAGGAACAAGGAAGTTATCCAGGGCATTTACTGATTGGGTGAAACAGGTTCAATTCCCTTAGATGGAACAAAGGGAGATTTGGAGGCAGGTCAGGTAGCTTGTGCAGAGCAGGCAAGTATTGAATAGTTGACCTAGTCCTTTACTTTTTTAGAAAGCTGAGCATAGAAACTTAGTTTATATTTGGTTTGCTTACATGGGGCTTACTTAGCATGAGTGACTCCATTTTGGGCCTAATCCAGAGTTACTGCAACAGCAATCAGTTGAATATAAAAAAATAAGATTTTAGATTTTATAGTTTTATGTCTGGAATATATAGATATTTTCTTATTATAATAGAAAGTAAGCCATGGGCTCATGTGAAAAAAATGTCACTAACAGACATTTTCTTTTACTAACATATTTATAGGAAAAATATATTTTAAGAGTTACACGGGAATATTTGTGAATGGCATCCTCCTATTTACAGAAAAAAAATGAATTTCCTTAATCAGCATTTCTAATGAACATGGATCCCCCAGTTTTTAAAAATACAAGAATGAAACCATTGGACTAAAAGAATAATCAGAAATGGAGATGAATTTTTAAAAGTATCAAGAAGTATTAAAATTCTAAATTAAGCAGGGCTTTTTTACTTGATTTCTGAGAAGTAAAAAATCATGATTAAAAGGGATCTTTCATCCCACTCCTGTGCCAGTCCTGGATGAGATGGTGTGATTTAACTACATTACAGAGGAAAGAGGCTCATAGTTTACCCAGTTTGTGTGTGTGTGTTTTCCATTAAGGAAAATCATCTTCAACTTGGGTAGGGCAAAGCCCACATCAGAAAAAATAAGAGTCAAGAGTGAAACGTATTTTCTAATTTCCAATTCTCATCCCCCACTGACACACATGTTAGGAGGTTGAATATTCATTCTGTTTTCATTCATCCCTAAGAATGGGACCTGAAAGAGGATCTTTCCCTAGCATTTCAAATGAGAAAAAGAGTTCTATTTCATAAACTCTAGACTGAGGATCTTCATGTCAATCCCTAACTATGTTTTGGAATATATAAATAAATAATTGATTGGTAAACATATAGTGAAGGTGAGACATTAACAGTAGAGGAAAAAAATGACTCTCAGGAACAGGAATCTAAAAAAACTCTGTGTTTTGATACATTTTCCAGTTTAGTAGTCATTCATTTAGCCTTGAGCTTTAATGGAGTGTGATTGAATCTTGTAAATACCTTTGGCAATTAGTTAAAAGAGACTTTTAGATTTTGTTAAGATGAATTGTGTCAACAAAGATCAATTGTGTCAACAGCATGATGTAAGTGCTTTTAAGTGTAGAGCACAAATGGTTTCCCTTCTACTCTCAGCCACCTGGAGAGTATAGTTCTGAATTGTGGGAACTTTATTTTGTGGTAAATACTTACAAATTAAAGGTCATTCAGAAGAGGGTCACTAAGTGAATGAGAACTCTAGAACCATTATGTGTGTTGAAGGTGTTAGAGAACTGGTGATATTTAGCACAAAGAGGAAGGTAGTCACATAAAAGCTATCCTCAAAGAGTTGAAGGTATGCCTGATGGACAGACATAATTGTGGGTTTTAGGAAAACAAAACTAGAAGGAGTAGGTAGTAGTTACAGGAAGGAAAATTTCAACTCAGTGTAAAGAATCATTGTAGTCATTAGAACTACCCAATAGTGGGATAAATTGCCTTAAAAAAATTCCCTGCAATTGAAAATATTGCATCAGAATCTAAATTTCTGCCTTTCAAGGATGTCACTAAGTAGATTCCTACAGTGCATAGGAACTCTTAGGTTCTCTGACTTTATGATTTTGTAGTTTTGTTCTACAGAAACAAATCTGCATAATTATTCCACCAGATAACTAAATCATGATATATGTATGTATCACATTTCATTAACAAAAATTAATAAGTGTTTCATTTTCCACAGCTCTTAGATTAAGGTACTTTAAAGTTTGTATAAACAGTAGAGTTCACATTTCCCATTGTGAATTCCTTAGTAGGTTTCTAGTCAGCCTCACAGCTCTGAAGTTATTTTCAGATGAAGGACAAGTTTAAAGGACATACTGTATTTTCCTTCCCCATGGAAAACATCGTAAAAGCTCAGGGCTATGCTCTTCCTCATTCCTGCTTCTGTCTCCTGACAAAACCTGGTGCTTCTACATGTGGCCCTGCATGGCGTGTCATGCTCCCTTCTCTTAGAAAATGTAATTAATAAATTCTTTTTTCAAAGACAGTTTTCTCCATGTCTGACCCCTTACCATATGTAATTAAAACAACATCCAGAGTACAAATATTAGAACAGGAGTCCAAGGCTATAATCTGAGGAACCGTCCAACTATAAGACAGGTGTTCTGAAAATGTATAGCCACAAATATGATAAATAACCAGTACATCAACTAGGTAAATGAGATCATTTTATTAGTGGAAAGGTTTTCAGTTAATTAAGTTTAATGAAAAAGACAGACAAATTCCAATTTAGGGTACTTGGCTGGGAAATTTTTAAATGGTCCAGGTTAAAGGAACTTTTGGCTAATTTGAATGATGTCAGGAGGCTCTGGCCAGGAGGGATGGTCTCTAGTTGTTTAGTACCTGGCTCTAGGTGATTTAGGTCAGAAGAAACGTTGGCATAGTGTGTGAGAGTTAGATAAAGGAGATGGTTGGAAAGTGTGGAGTCACAGTTGGTTAGAGGGTTTGTAATATGATCTTCTCATGGCCTTGAAAGCTGGATTGCAGGGGAGATATAAACAATTTTGACTGTTAATGTGGTCCTGTAATTAATGTGTGCCAAAGAGACAAATTCAGGAAAACACAGGCGCTTCCTAAATTAGAAATCAGAGATTATTCTCCTAGCCTCTCTTAACTGCTAGGGCATAAACATGTGACTTCAGCTTGACTGATTAGTGCATTTGCAAAGATGTGAATTTAAAAGGGCCCAAGGCGAGGGAAGCAAGAATATTGGGAATACTTTTGGTGAGTAAAGCATCTAGTTCTTAGGGCCAGCAATAGAGAATCTGCTGGAATCTAGTCTTAAAATTTTTGGCATAAGCTATGGAGTCTATAAAAATTGCAAAGTCTTGGCCAAGTACAGAGGCAATAGTGTTTTTGCCAAAGCAGTCAGTTCAAAGTGATCAAGCATTTTCCAGTAGCTTCTGAGTATTTCTGACCTTCCTCAGAAATCTGTAAATTCTTAAAATCCTTTAATAAATTCCATTTATGCTTAGCCTAGTCAGAGTGGATTCTTTTGTTTACAGCTAAGAACATTGAGATAGGCAGTGAATTTCAAGGAGCCCATGTTTTGTTTTGTGTTGTTTTGTTGAATTTTCTTTTAATAAATAGGGAACAAACTTAGAAAAAGTGTTTAACAATTTTAATTAAATATTAATATCAATAAAAGTGTTCTGGTTTAAAACAAACTTTTGTTTTACCATATGATGAAATGAAGAAATTATAAGTAGCTTAAGTAAATAATATGGTACAAGACTACATAATTACAATACTCCAAACAAGGACAAAAAATAGTAGGCAAATTAACTTGTAAACTGCAACTATAAATACAGACTTCACTATTTTGATGACACAAAGAGATTTAGAGTTCAGTGTCTCTTTATCATGAGCAACTTTAGCTAGAAACCAAATTCTTTTCATGTGTAATACAGGTAGGCAGAGTTGGTTATCATACATCAGGATATAACATACCCTTTACATGGATAGCAAGCTAAAAACCTCCACTTCAAATAAAAAGGATGAAGTCCATATTTTCTCCATATGTAGGTTTTATTTCCATGATGTAAATTAAATATAGTATACTTGAAACTTAGAAATAATAGGGTTCTTTATATGCCACAAATGGCCTCAAGTAATTTTTTTTCCTATGGCATATAAGAAACTTGTAATGCTTAGCAGGCAACTATCTAACAAACCCTTTCAACTTTTGCAAAACTCTCTTATGTTTCTTTGATGAGGATTGTTATTCTTGATAATTATCAGAGCTGCTAACCGCAGAGAAGGATCAGAGAAGCAGATGATTCAATTCTTGCTCTGATCTCTGTATCCTAATTGAATTAAAACCTTGTTATAAAAGAGAAATTTGCTTCCTTTAAGACATTTAGTAGCATGTTTTGTTTTTTTTCCAAGAAACATGATGGAGATATTATTTTATGTGACTTACATAATATGAACAGAAAAGAAATATTTTATATAAGAATCATAATTTTGACAAAAAATATACATGCAGTTTTTTCCTAACTTTCCTTAGACATTGCAGAAATATTTCTCTGTTTATATGTATTCCGTATAAACCTGGTTAAGTTTATTTAAACTCTTTGTTTCCATGTTGCTTCCTTGTGGTTGGTAGTTCTGACCATTATACGGATTAAACATTTTTTCAAAGAAGCAGATGGGTTAGTTCAAAGTTATAAATGTGTTAAAGATATATATTAGTATTTTCCTATTTAGCATTATATGTTAGTTAAGAGGACCTTGAATATTTTTCACGTAAGATTATATGCCATTTCTGCAGCCTTATTTGGTACTCATTGTGCCTTATAGCTTTTATCAAACTCTTTTAATTTGTTATTTAATATTCTAACTTCCCCCACTGCATTTATAACTTTTAAGGGAAGGAATTATTATCATGTTTTTTTCTTACAGTTCTTTCCAGAGTAGCTAATGCAGTAGATAATCCATATAATCATTCATTCAGCTCACATTTATTGAAGCTCTGCTACTCATTGAGTATTCAGAGTTAAGCAAAGTAGGTAAGGTTCTTGGTCTCACCAGATTCAGCCCAATGAGGATAATAGACCTTTAGAAATTAAGCACAAAATAAATGTTATAAGTACTATAAAGAAAAAGAAAAGTGTTCTTTGTGAACTTATGAGAATCCTAAAGTAATGTGGTAAAAATTCCAAGTAACTTACCGTCATAGTACTAAGTTACTACTGAGCCATTGACCAAGGTTGAAAAAGGGAAAGGGAATCAAGGACAGGAGGTGTATTCATAAGAAAAATAAGGAAAACCATTGTAAGACACGAGAGCTTGGCTCTAAAAATATCCATCTACATATTATGGAAACTCTAACATAGAAGAAGCTCAGGTTATATGACTGAAATGTGTTTTTGTCTTATACTCATGAGGGGAAGTGAGGTCCTGCCATCTCCTCCTATCTCTGTGTGTTTGTGTGAATTAGGACTCTGATCAGGATTTGCTTATTAACTCATTATCCCCTTAGCATTATTACTATTTTATGTAATAAAATTTTAGTTGTAGTTTACTATTTTCAAGTGCAGTAATTATACTTCATTGAAAATGTTTAATGGTACACTATGTAACCTAAATTAGAATGAGGGTCATCAAGGGCTCTCAGAGGATATTATGCTGAAGCTGATACATTATAAATAAGCAGGAATTAGAGAGACAAAACAATCCCAGGTAGTACTTTCAGCAAAGGAAGCATCTTGTAGGGAGACCTGAGGTGGGAAAAAGCATTCCATGTTTCAAGAACTGTACATGGCCACCAGTGTGGTCAGAGAGTAGTGAGAGGAGGAGGAGTGGCAAGAAAAATCTTGCAAAGTATTTTAGGACAGGTTTCAGATTTTTTGTATTTTAGTCTAAGTTCTATGGGGAACAACTAAAGAGGTTTAATCAAGTAAGCAATACGTGTGCACACACACTTTTAGGGTATTCTGGCTTCAATGAGGAAAACTGCTTGGAGAGTAAAATTAGAGACAGCAGCTAAGGAGCAATTGCAATATTTAACATACTTGACTATGATAATGGATTTGATTTAGGCTACTGACAAAGGAGGTAGAGCAAACTGAGTGGATTCTAGATACATCACAGAGGGAGGCTTAGCAAGACTTGGTGAAGAGAGGAGGAGACCACATGAGTTAAACTATTAAAATGTTGACAACAGCATTTCCAAAAACATATTGTAGATATTTATGTGTATACTTGTTACATATATGTTAACAGATGTTCTGTGAAATGACAAGAAAATGATTCTGTGGTCAAATAAATATTGGAAACACTGAGTTTAGGCAACATTAAAGAGGTTTCTTTGTTATAAGACTTTTCAGGGCCTTTAATATGCTAATGTTCAAAGTAAAATGAGGATAATGTGATTTTCAGCAGGTTGACAATGGAAACTCTTGCTTTTGATGAAATTTTTGTGGGCTTACTCTTTTGCTGAACAAACATTGTGATTTGCTTCTTAAAGGAGGAGTAAATGAGCTATCACAGAAGTGTATTAGTTGTTCATATTAAATTCTGTATTTTAAAGAATTATATTAGTTGATGGCAGTATTTATGTATTTTGGAAATTGAGAGAAGGATTTTGAAAAAAATGTTGAAAGCAGAATATGATTTTTGATAAATTTATTAAATGGAAAAGAAGTTTGCTTGTATATTACTAAATGCACTTTCTCATTGCAGCAAGATAAAAGGAAAAAAATGAAAATTTATCTACACAAATTATTCTTTGTCAAACTTTTCCTGTTCTTTCTTAAACTTTATCATCTCATTAAGTAGCATATTCATTTTGTATTGCACAAAATTTATCTACAAAATATCATTATAATTTTAATATATTGTAATTACTGCTATATGATTGTAGGTATAAGAAAATGCAGCTACTTAAATTTTCACACAATATAGCCTTCATCTGCCTATTACAATATATTTCATTGATCTATTCAGTAATCATTTATTGAGCTTACACCTATACTAAGCATGTGTGGCATATAAACCTATGAATAAGATATGGCAATCATGTTATATTTCATAAACATTTAGCCAGTATTAATAATTACTGAC
This sequence comes from Smutsia gigantea, assembly GCA_032199065.1. Taxonomy (NCBI): domain Eukaryota; kingdom Metazoa; phylum Chordata; class Mammalia; order Pholidota; family Manidae; genus Smutsia; species Smutsia gigantea. Next base: position 174,323 of record JAVSCE010009563.1, read on the forward strand.
TGATACTAAATGCAGGTTATCCCTTTATATTTCAATTTAATCACCTGAATCCTGAGTCACCATATCCAACTCTTTCTTTCCAACATTTAAATACACATTTATCTACATATGTTTGGCTGATATGATATAGACAAATTATACTTTTTTGTAGTCAAATCTCAACTTAATGTTCAAATGTCTTTAGGTCTTTGGTTGGGTCATATTACCTTCTTAAGTGACTTAAAACAGATTGTTTTATTTTTCACTCTTATTAGTCACATAAAAAATGAGTTAGACTTTGATCCTGATCATTCTTCTTTTAATCCCTACCATTCTTATCCTAATATTAATATTGTCCCTAACATAACTTCCTACATGATCTAGGATGTAGATATATATATATAACTAAGGATATTTTCTGAATATTTTAAAGTATCACTCAACACACACACACATTTCTAAATATGAAATATGAAGAATAAAAATTACCTTTCATATACTATATATACCAAACTATGCTCTAACCACTTTAGAAGAGCTTCTTACTTACATTTTCCCCCCTTTTTGAAAGTGGTGGGTTTTACAAACTTAGCAGAAGGCTGATAAAGACATATATGCATACGTTTATATGTGTAATTAATGCTGGGTGAGTGACATGGGCCATGCTGCTGGTAGTGCTGCTAACTGTTTGAAACATTCATGCCAATATTTGGTCAGGTGTGGACTTCCAGTGTAAGCCAAAACTCTGATAATCATGGCAACTGTTCAACTGAAGTATGTGAAACAGTAATAATATACATTTTAAAATCATTTACTCTGTGGAGTTTCAAATATCATATAGTAAGTATAGTTTTTACAATTACTTATTCATTTTATTAAACAATAAAATATGTGGTATTAAGGCCCTTACAAAGGTATTTCCTGTACATTATATTATGTAAGTAGGAATCAAATTTTTATAGTAGATTTTGCAGCTGAGAACATGCCAATAATGTCAAAATGACTAACAGTCTAAGCTTTAAAAAATTACTTCCTAATCCAATTATTTCTTGTCAAGGATAGCACATGTTTAAAGTATCTTTAATTTGGAAATAAAATACAAGATAGAAAGATAAGGTATACATAAATAAAATATATTTATTCTGATAGTATATACATTATTATTTCTAATTCACATATATTCTAAGTCCAGATACCAACTAACTGTACTAAAAATAATGGGTTGAAATAAGGTTTTATTTTTTCTTGGAATGGGTTTAGTTTTAGACATGGAAATTTATGTGTACCGTCCCTCCAAGATTAAACCTAAGATTTCTCATATAACTAATACTTGAATTTTTGTGTATAAAAGCTTTACATGTGAGTAATATATCTACTAATGTTTTTAAAAGAGTTGAAACCATTAACTTAAGATAAAAACATGACTTTCTGTGCCTTTCAAAGAAGTATTCAGGTACAAGTGCTCACTTAAATAATAGAATCTAGTTTGTGTTTGGGGAGGTGACATAAATAAATGCTGCCTGGGACATCAATTAATATAATGTATTAAAATATTACTGGTTTAAATTAGAAATATGGAACTAGTTAACCCAGGTTACCACACTTGATTGTTTTTATAATTGGGAAAATATAGATAGATCCTGTTTTTGCTGATGTAGAGAGTATCCTCAAATGGAAATGCTGAAGAAAAATATATTTCACCTAGCCCTGACCTGTTACATGTTTTTGTAGCATATTTATATATAATTTTGCTGCCAACTCTGATCCAACTAGGTGAAATTATCAATGAGAATAGCATAGGTTGTAATGCTTTTTATTGGAAAGAAGTGGTTTATTTCATTATCTAGACTTCAAAGTCTTCTAATTTGTCACCTAAGTATTTGTATGGTCCAGAGTATTACAAAGGAAACTGTACAGAAGAAAAGAATTATAGAAAAAAGGAAATATTTTGCTAACATGAAAGCTGACTTTATAAAGATTTAAATATATTTTGAACAAGAGTCTGTTACTATATCCAGTAGTTTTGTTCTTAGAGTATGTATGAATAAACTATGAATGACAGATAAATTTATAAAATGAAAGATAAAATAAAATGTGGCATTCCATTTATTACATGTGAATATCATTTATTTTCAATATAAAGATAAACGTTCAAAAATTTTTTTTCGGATAGAGGGCTCAAGATCGCAGAGTGAGCAAGGTGGCGGAAATATCCTTCCAAAACCATATATATTTTTGAAAATACAATACAACTATTCCTAAAAGAGAGACCAGAAGATATAGTACAATAGCCAGGCTACATCTACATTTGCAAGAACTCAGCATCTCATGAAGGGAGTAAGATACAAAGCAGTGACCCGAGCACTCCCCCCACCCCAACTCACTGGTGGGAGGAAAAGAAGCAGAGTAGGGATGGAGTGGAAGCACAGGACTGCTAAATAACCAGCCCTGATGATCTACAACAGGAGCACAGACACACATGGCATGGTGTACTGGATATTAGAAAAATGAAAGGGTAGGATCCGAGACAGAGACTGCAAGCGGGTCCCCACAGCCGGCTCCCCTGTGACAAAAGAAAAGAGGGTGCTTTTTAAAAGTTTTAAAGGGACAAGGGCCCAAGAGATGAGCAAAATCGTCCCAGCACACTCGGCCCAGCAGGCTGGGAATCTTGAGGAACTTCGTGCCCCCTAACCCCCTGCTGGGTAAAGCAGCCCTGAAGCCCCTCACAGCGATAAGCAGCCTGCCATTCATTCCCCCCAGCCGGTGCTGCAAATGGACCTGCTGACCCACCACAGCGGCAGAGCAGCCAGAGAGTGGCCCAGCCCACAGGAACTACACAGAGTCTCCTCCCAGCGCGCAGGTAAACAGGACAGGCAGTGGAAGCTGGAGCAAGGTCTGGAAGGCATGAAGAGGTTCCGTCCTTGCAGTAAAATGCACCCAGCATGGCTGCAACCTCCCACTGTGCTCAAGGCTAGCCTGCGGACAGCCCTGCCCACGGCAGCTCAGGGGATTATCCCTGAGGCTGCCTCCCAGTGTGCGGGTAACCATACAGGCTGCAGAGAAGGGCAAGGTGAACAACAAGCAGGGGGGACTTTGTTCTCCCAACTGACACACATGCCACCTGCCTGTGACCACCTCTATTGCCATGAAAAGACATAAGAATTTGGTCCAGTCAAAAATCACTGAGACAACTCCAGAGAGAAGGCCTGGTGGGATAGATTTAACCAATCTTCCTGAAAAAGAATTCAAAATAAAAGTCATAACCATGCTGATGTACCTACAGAGAAATATGCAAGAGCTAAGGGATGAAGTCTGGAGGGAGATGACAAAACTGAAAAAATCGATAGACAGGCTTAAGAGCAGACAGGACAAGGTGCAAGAGACTGTTAATGGAATAGAAATCAGAGAACAGTAGTAGAGAGAAGCTGAGGAAGAGAGAGATAAAAGTATCTCTAGGAATGAAAGAATGTTGAGACTGCTGTGACCAATCCAAACAGAACAATATTTGCATTATAAGGGTACCAGAGGAAGAAGAGAGAGAAAAAGGGATAGAAAGTGTCTTTGAAGAAATGATTGGTGAAAACATCCCCAAGCTGGGGAAGGAAATGGTCTCTCATATCATGGAAGCCCACAGATCTCTCAACACAAGGGACCGAAGGAGGACAACACCAAGACATATAATAATTAAAATGGCAAAGATCAAAGACAAGGACAGAGTATTAAGGGCATCCAGAGAGAGAAAAAAGATCACCTACAAAGGAAAACCCATCAGGCTATCATCAGATTTGTCAACAGAAACGTTACATGCCCGAAGAGAATGGCATGATATATTTAATGCAATGAAACAGAAGTGCCTTGAACCAAGAATACTGTATCCAGCAAGACTATCATTTAAATTTGAAGGAGGGATTAAACAATTCCCAAACAAGCAAAAGTTGAGGGAATTTGCCTCCCACAAACCAACACTACAGGGTATTTGGGACTGCTCTAGATGGAAGTACTCCTAAAGCTAAATAGATGTCACCAGAGATAATAAAATCACAGCAAAGACAGCAGACCATCCAAATACTAACTAAAGGCAAAAAATAAAATCAACTATCCACAAAAACAGTGAAGAGAAACACAAAAGAGTACAGAATAAAACACCTAACATATAAAGAATGGAGGAGGAAGAATAAGAAGGGAGAGAAATAAAAATCATAAGGCTGTGTTTATAATAGCTTAATAAGTGAGTTAAGTTAGACTATTAGATAGTAACGAGGCTAACCTTGAACCTTTGGTAACCACGAATCTAAAGCTAGCAATGGCAATAAGTACATACCTATCGATAATCACCCTAAATGTAAATGGACTGAAGGCACCAATCAAAAGACACAGAATTACTGAATGGATAAAAAAGCAAGACCCATCTATGTGCTGCTTAGGGCAGATTCACCTCAAACCCAAAGATATACACAGACTAAAGGTGAAGGGATGGAAAAAGATATTTCAGGCAAACAACAAGGAGAAAAAAGCAGGTGTTGCAGTACTTGTACCAGACAAAATAGACTTCAAAACGAAGAAAGTAGCAAGAGATAAAGAAGGACATTACATAATGATAAAGGGGTCAGCCCAACAAGAGGATATAACCATTTTAAATATGTATGCACCCAACACAGGAGTGCCAGCATATGTGAGACAAATACTAACAGAATTAAAGGAGGAAATAGAAAGCAATGCATTCATTTTAGGAGACTTCAACACACCACTCACTCCAAAGGACAGATCAACCAGACAGAAAATAAGTAAAGACACGGAGGCACTGAACAACACACTAGAACAGATGGACCTAACAGACATCTACAGAACTCTACACCGAAAAGCAACAGAAGACACATCCTTCTCAAGTGCACATGGAACATTTTCCAGAACAGACCACATACTAGGCCACAAAAGAGCCTCAGTAAATTCAAAAATATTGAAATTCTACCAACCAACTTCTCAGATCACAAAGGTATAAAACTAGAAATAAATTTTAGAAAGAAAACAAAAAGGCTCACAAATACATGGAGACTTAACAACATTCTCCTGAATAATTAATGGGTCAACGACCAAATTAAAATAGAGATCAAAGAATATATGGAGACTAATGACAACAATAACACAAAGCCACAACTTCTGTGGGATGCAGCAAAGGCAGTTCTAAGAAGAAACTATATTGTAATCCAGGCCTATTTAAAGAAGGAAGAACAATCCCAAATGAATAGTCTAAAGACACAATTACTGAAATTGGAAAAAGAAGAACAAATAAGGCCCAAAGTCACCAGAAGGATGGACATAATAAAGATCAGAGAAGAAATAAATAAAATTGAGAAGAATAAAACAATAGCAAAAATCAATGAAACCAAGAGCTGGTTCTTTGAAAAAATAAACAAAAATAGATAAACCCCTAGCCAGACTTATTAAGAGAGAAAAAAAGAATTTACACACATAAACAGAATCAGAAATGAGAAAGGAAAAATCACAACGGACCGCACAGAAATACAAAGAATTATAAGAGAATACAATGAGAATCTATATGCTAACAAGCTGGAAAACCTAGAAGAAATGGACAACTTCTTACAAAAATACAATCTCCCAAGACTGACCAAGCAAGAAACAGAAAAACTAAACAGACCATTCGCCAGTAACGAAACTGAATTGGTAATCAAAAAACTACCCAAGAACAAAACCCCTGGGCCAGATGGATTCACCGCGGAATTTTATCAGACATACAAAGAAGACATAATACCCATTCTCCTTACAGTATTCCAAAAAATAGAAGAGGAGGGAATACTACCAAACTCATTCTGTGGAGCCAGAATCACTCTAATACCAAAACCAGGCAAAGACCCCACCAAAAAAGAAAATTACAGACCAATATCCCTGATGAACATAGATGCAAAAATACTTAACAAAATATTAGCAATCCAAACTCAAAAATACATCAAGAGGATCATACACCATGATCAAGTGGGATTCATCTCAGGGATTCAAGGATGATACAACATTCGAAAACCCTTCAACATCATCCACCACATCAACAAAAAGAAGAACAAAAACCACATGATCATCTCCATAGATGCTGAAAAAGCATTTGACAAAATTCAATATAAAACTCTTAACAAAATGGGCATAGAGGGCAAGTACCTCAACATATTAAAGGCCATATATGACAAACCCACAGCCAACATAATACTTAACATCAAGAAGCTGAAAGCTTTTCACCTAAGATCGGGAACAAGACGGATGCCCACTCTCTCCACTGTTATTCAGCATAGTACTGGAGGTCTGAGCCACGACATTCAGAGAAAACAAAGACATACAAGGCATCCAGATTGGTAAAGAAGTCAAATTGTCACTATTTGCAGATGACATGATATTGTACATAAAAAACTCTAAAGACTCCACTCCAAAACTACTAGAATTAATATATGAATTCAGCAAAGTTGCAGGATACAAAATTAATACATAGAAATTTGTTGCTTTCTTATACTCTAATGATGAGGTAACAGAAAGAAATCAGGAAAACAATTCCATTCACAATTGCGTCAAAAAGAATAAAATACCTAGGAATAAACCTAACAAAGGAAGTGAAAGTGCTATACCCTGAAAACTACAAGACACTCCTGAGAGAAATTAAACCGGACAGTAACAAAGGGCAAGTTATCCCATGCTTTTGGCTAGGAAGAATAAATATTGTCAAAATGGCTATACTACCTAAAGCAATCTACAGATTCAGTGCAATCCCTATCAAAATACCGCAGCATTCTTCAATGAACTGGAACAAATAGTTCTAAAATTCATATGGAACTACAAAAGACCCCGAATAGCCAAAGCAATCCTGAGAAGGAAGAATAAAGCAGGGGGGGGATCTCCCTTCCCAACTTCAAGCTGTACTACAAAGCCACATTAATGAAGACACTTTGGTACTGGCACAAGAACAGACCCACAGATCAGTGAAACAGAATAGAGAGTCCAGATATTAACCCAAGCATATATGGTCAGTTAATATACGATAAAGGAGCCATGGATATACAGTGGGGAAATCAGCCTCTTCAACAGCTGGTGTTGGCAAAACTGGGCAGCTACATGTAAGAGAATGAAACTGGATCATTGTCTTACCCCATACACAAAAGTAAATTCAAAATGGATCAAAGACCTGTATGTAAGTCATGAAACCATAAAACTCTTAGAAAAAAACATAGGCAAAATCTCTTGGACATAAACATGAGCAACTTCTTCATGAACGTATCTCCCCAGGTGAGGGAAACAAAAACAAAAATGAACAAGTGGGACTATATCAAGCTGAAAAGCTTCTGTACAGCAAAGGACACCATCAGTAGACAAAAAGACATCCTATAGTATGGAAGAATATATTCATAAATGACATATCAAATAAGGGGTTGATATCCAAAATATATAAGGAGCTCATGCACCTCCACATACAGAAAGAAAATAATCCAATTAAAAAATGGGCAGAAGATCTGAATAGACACTTCTGTAAAGAAGAAATTCAAATGGCCAAGAGGCACATGAATAGATGCTCCACATCGCTAATCATCAGAGAAATGCAGATTAAAACCACAGTGAGATATCACCTCACACCAGTTAGGATGGCCACCATCCAAAATACAAACAATAACAAATATTGGTGAGGATTTGGAGAAATGGGAACCCTTCTACACTGCTGGTGGGAATGTAAATTAGGTCAACCATTGTGGAAAGAAGTATGGAGGTTCCTCAAAAAACTCAAAATAGAAATACCATTTGACCCAGGAATTCCACTCCTAGGAATTTACCCTAAGAACGCAGCAGCCCAGTTTGAAAAGACATATGCACCCCTATGTTTATCGCAGCACTATTTAAAATCACCTAGAATTTTAAGCAACCTAAGTGTCCATCATTAGATGAATGGGTAAAGAAGAAGTGGTACATACACACAATGGGATATTATTTAGCCATAAGAAGACAACAAATCCTAGCATTTGTAACAACACAGATGGAGGTAGAGGGTATTATGCTCAGTGAAATAAGCCAGGCCAAAATAGACAAGTATCAAATGATTTCACTCATATATGTGGTATAAGAACAAAGAAAAACACTGAAAGAACAAAACAGACACAGACTCAGAACCCCAGAATGGACTAACAGTTACCAAAGGGAAAGGGACTGGGGAGGATGGGTGGGAAGGGAGGGATAAGGGGGAAAAAAGGGCATTACGATTGGCAGACATAATGTGGGGGGGGGGGCACGGGGAGTACTGTACAACTCAGAGAAGACAAGTAGTGATTCTACAGCATCACACTACACTGATGGACAGTGACTCTAATGAGGTTTGTGGTGGGGACTTGATGATGTGGGGAGTCTAGTAACCATAATGTTGCACATGTAATTGTAGATTAATGATACCAAAATAAAAATAAAAATTCTCACAGGAAATAAATTTCATTCCACACTGTCTAAATAAGGATTTATTCTGGTTATCTATTTCTGTAAAACACACCACAGCTTTAAATATCTATTTTATTTTGCTTAAAGTTTTGTGGGTCAGGACTTCAGGAAGGGCTTGGCTGGGCTGCTGGTGTCTGCTCACTGGACATCATCTGTCGGGGCTGGAGCTGGAAGGTCCACTTCCAAACTGGCTTCTTCACTCATATGTTTGAGGCCTCAGTGCTCTTTCAGCCTTCCCCCTTTTCTCTCCAATGGCAATTCATTTTCCAGGACTTCTCCATATATGTAGGCTTTTGATGGTATGGTGGTCTCAGTGTAGTTGTTTTCCTTAAGTGGCAGTTGGCTTCTAAGACTGTGTTTCTTGAGAGGGAGAGAAGATACCAGGTTGATTACAGATTGGATCCAGACTGGCCCAGTGTTATTTTCCTGTATTTTATTGTTCAAGGAAATCAAATTTAAGAAAGTGAAGAAAAGAAGACTACTCTTTTTGCTGGGAGGGATGGCATGGGAACAGTGCATAAGAGCATGTAAAATGGGAGATATTATTGCTCCCACTTTGGAAAATACAGTCTAGTAAATCTGTCAAATGGTGTTGATCTAGACAGACACTTTATGATTAGCCTACTTGGGATGCCCACATATTTCCTTGATTGGAGCATAAGGAGAGACAGGTGAAGATAAAAGATACCCTAAATGTTAAAGTACATAACCCAGAATTTACTATACCAGCTATCTCTGTTTTTTTATGTTTTGATTCTCCATCAAATAATCATAATGATAATAACAAAAATAGTTTTATTTGCTGAGCATCTTCTTTGTGCCAAGCAGTGTGTGAAAAGCCTTGCATGAATTATCTTGAAGTCCATTGCAATCCTATTGCATTATATGTTATTATTAATGCCCTTTCTTTCAGTCTGGGTTGATTCTGGACTGCCAAGAATTGCTAAAAGGTAGCAATTAGACATTTCCACACCAATGTTGCATTTGTCTAATGTTCTTTACTTATTTTTCCCCTCTTGGATATGATATCAGAGTGAGCTCACCTTGTATATAGTTCTATCGTATAGACAATGTTAATAAGTAAAAAGAGCACGTTGGTTTCACATTATTTTAAAATTAAGAGAGTTAACAGAACATAGGAAAAGTTAAAAAGAAAAAATACATTTGTTAAGTGAAGAATAAAAAGGATCACAGGTTTGAATAAATGCCGTTCACTATGCTTTAAGACTAATATAAGACAAAAAGGAGAATGATGAGTTTAAAAGGACTTGTGAGACAGTAATAGGAGATAGATGAAGTGTATATGAGAGCATAAAGTACATGGGTAACGTGCATATATATACACACACACACACAACAGGAGTCCCTGGAGAAAAAAAACCAAGGCAGAGAAATAAAATTAAAACTAAGCATTATGCTTTAAGTATCTTTCTGAAATAAAAGGCTTGAAATTATATATTGGAAGGCACAATACCTTTCTTGGAAAAAATACAGAATAGCCAACAAGACATGGTCATAAAAAATGGAATTTAAGGGAAAATGAAAAGAAAAGGAAGCCTCTGGGAATAAAGGCAGAAAGGTCAAAACTTGTAAGGGAAGAAACTCAAATAATCATCAGATTTTTCAGTTTTATGCCATCAAATAGTGCAGTGACATTTCAAAACTCAAGAAAATATGAATCAAGAATTTTATATCTAGCCAAACTAAGCTCCATATGTAAAGAGTAAAAATACACCCTATGGGCATGCAAGAACACAAGGAATGTTGCTTCCATGTGCCCTTCCTGGGGAATTAAGTTTAGAGAATACGTTCAGAATACTGAATGACCAGGAAGATATCAACCAAGGTAAACATTAACTATATATTTATCTGTAAAACTAAGACTAAATAACGTTTAAAGAGGACAGTATAGTATAAAAATGTTACATGCACTGACAATACAGATATAGTTAACTATCAAAAATAAAGAAAAATATACAAAAAATAGAAAAAGTTTACTAACTTCCTTAGAGATATCAACTGAGAGTAAAAGTATTATTTTGAATTAGATGTTTAGGAATAGGAAATAGTGGAAGAAATAAGTACTCTGAAGTTTAATATTTTTCATGGTAGGAATAATGAACATAAGCCAAAAAGGAAGTGGAGAGCACAGGAGTGTCTTATAAAGGTGCTAATACAAAGTTAATCATTTAAACAAAAATACAGACCTTTCTTAATGCCAGGAATACACAAAGAGAGGTAACAAAGTAGACTTCATAGTGAAAACATGTATGTGTTTATGATACAGTATGAATCAATATGACATATAGAAAGCAATATGACAAAATCTAGGACCAAACTTATCAATCACATGGATATATGTAAATTAACTTAATTCACCTATAAAAACAAAATAGTCCACATTTTAGACAAAGACACACCTAAATTAAAGAAATACAGAAATGTAAAAATAAAAACATTAAAAAACAAGTATTCTAGACAAACACAAATAAAAGAGTAAGAGCTATGGTTTTGATATCTAGCAAATTAGTATTCAAATCCAAAAGTAACACAATGAAGGACAAATTACAATGCTTAAAGTTGTAACTCATAATTTTAGAATTAAGTTATTTATATTTACCAAATTAATTATCCAATAACACAAATTTGTAAGGCAGAAACCACAGTAGAGGAAATGATAAATTGCAAAAACACTAATAAGAGACTTTAACACATTTTTTTCAATCCAAAACAGAGCAAATGGAAAAATACTTTCTGAAGAGAAAAAAGACAATAAAGTAATAAGTAATAAATATATAGTCAACTCTAAACTCTGATACCAAAGACTTAACCTTTTCAACTCCACATATATTCTCCAAATTGGACTATATCTTGCCCACACATATATACACACACAAAAGGAAAAATCCCTTAATTAATTTCACACCTCCCAATCACTACAAAGGGCATTATCAGACCACAATTCAATAAAATGATATTAATAACAACAGTAAGTTTTCAAAATGAGATATTGAAAAACATCTAATTAAATAACTTGGGTCAGAAGGGAAGCAAAATAAGAAATAGCAGAATTCCTTAAAAATAAATATAGTGAAAATACAACTTTCAGAATCTATGTGTTACAGTTAAAGCAGTTTTCAGAGAAAAATATTTAGCATTACAAATCTATCAGTAAATGTGAAAAAATAAAAGCAAATGAATTAAGCATCTAATTCAAAAAGTAGAAAAACTATAAAGTACCCCAAAAGAAAAAGGGAGACATTAATTTAAAAATATGAAGTAAGTGACAAAGGAAAAGTAGAATTAATAATGAATCCAAATGCTAGTTCTTCGGGGATAAGAAAATCAACAAAATACAAACTGCTAGCTAACTCAAATAAGGCAAGAGGGAGAAACTATACATAAAATAAGAAATGACTAGGAGTGGTATAACTATTAAAACAGAAGAATTTTAAAAAATCAATAGAGATTACTTTATACGACACTATAGAGTAAATGTATAAACATTAGGTGAAACAGATATGTTTTCTAGAGAAACACAGCTATTTAAAACAGGCCACAGTAGAGATTAACTGTGTAAGTAGATCAATGATTTAACTGCATAAGTAGATCAAAGGTAGACAAAAGTAGAGTAAATGGTACACAGTATGATATTTTTTATGAGTTCAATTTGGGTGATCAGACTCATCAAACACAAGGTTTTAATCTAATACTGTGTTTAATTAGCTTAAATCTAGTACTACATTTAATTAGCTTAATAGAAAATTTAGGATGGGAGAATTCAGCAAATAGGGCATTTTCCTCTTTTTGAAAGGTGTAACTGTAATTCAAGCACACAGCATCTACAGGAGCTGGGATACATGGCACAGAGAAGCTGCAACTCTGGTTACATGCCAGTCTTTACCCCATTCTAGTCAAGGCCTACGTTTCAACCTAAAGTGTCTTCAAATCCAGTGCAGTCCCACAGAGCAGGTAGAGTAGACACAAAATCCCCTATCTGTCTCAATACTGCAGTTCCAAAGAAAACAGTGCTGTGTGAATGGATTAGAGGTCATTCTACTAGGCAGACCTGGATCAGCACAGGCCTGAGGTTAACTCTTGATTTAGAGTAGGTAAGGTGCTCCATCAAATGAGAGCTCTAGGCAGAGGCAGTTTCACAGAAATTCCACCAAACTTTTAAATATCAGATAGCCCTAGATCCTACTTAGACCTTTTCAGAGCACTGAAAAAGAAGAAAAACTTCCTATTCATTTGATGAAATGTTTTTACTCTTGCTTCACAAACCTTACAAAAATTAAACAAAAAGATATCAACTGACTAACCCTGCTTTTGAATTTGTTGTAAAAATCTTAAGTAAAATCCAACAATACATTGAAAAATAATACATTGTGACTAAGTGGAGTTTTTTTCTAGGAATACAAGGGTGATTCAAAAGGAGATAGGAAACAGTATAATCTATCATATGAATAACAGGAGAAATTTGTGAACATTTCTATTTTGTTTATTTATGGCTTCAAATCAAACTACCCCAAAATAATAATAATAATCATTTATTTATTTGCTCAGAATTCTGCAGTTTGGGCAGGAGTTCGTGGGGATGGCTGTCTTCACTCCAGGTGTTACCTGTTGCAGCTTGTGTGTCTAAGCTTCTTCAGTTGCATGTCTTCTCAGCTGAGATGGCTGTAATAAACTGGAAGCTGGCCAAACATCTCTCACTCTTCACATGTATTCTACATGTAGCTAGCTTGGGCTTTCATTTAACATGTAAGAGTCAGGGTAATTTAATTTCTTGTATGGTGGCTGGCTGTCCCAAAGTGTAAAAGTGGAAGCTTTCAAGTTTTTTAAATATCACTCCTTAATTGCACTTAAGTAAAAAATAGAACAAGTAGATTCCACCTCTTATGGGGAGAGCAAAGCTCACTTTACAGAGGAAGGAGATACTGTTGCAACACTCTTTAGAAACAAAATCTATAACATTTAGAAATTTAAAGTAATTTTGGTAAATATCAGTTACTGAGTTTTTTCTTAACAGACATTTTAACTATACAATTCACTTGGAAAAAGCAAATAAGCAAGAATATCTACAAAAACCCAGAAAAAAGAATAACAATGAGAAGGGCTAGCTTTATTAGACATTAACATATAACTTCTGTAATCAAGAGAATGTGTTACTGATCCATGAACAGACAAGCAATGGTACAAAATAGAAAACACAGAAATAGACTTGAGTGTATACAGAAAGGCATCATCTCAAATCAGTGGAAAAGCAAAGTTAGACTTTTAAATAATTGGTGTTCAGATAACTGAATAGCCAAATAGAAAAAGTTATAGTTGGATCAATTTATCACACAAAATATCAGGGCAAATCCTAAGCAATTAGATATATAAAAGTTAAATAAACAAATAGAAACCATTTAAGTTCTGGAAGAAAACATGATAAATTCCTCTAAAATTTGTGATTCAAAATCCATAGTCAGGGGGATGCTCAAGATGGCAGTGTGAGCAGGGCAGCAGAAATCTCCTTGCAAAACCATATATATTTTGAAAATACAACAAATTCAACTATTTCTAAAAGAGAGACCAGAAGATACAGTACAACAGCCAGGCTACATCTACATCTGAGAACTCAGCATCACACAAAAAGGGGTAAGATACAAAGCCGTGACCCGGTGGGACCCGAGCACTCTCCCCACCCCAGCTCACCAGCGGGAGAAAAAGAATCAGAGTGGGGAGGGAGTGGAAGCACAGGACTACTAAATAACCAGCCCTAGTAATCTGCACTGGGAACACAGACACACATAGCATGGTGTACTGGATATTAGAGAAAAGGAAAAGTGAAATCTGAGACTGAGACTGTGAACCGATCCCCACAGCTGGCTTCTCTGGGACAAAAGAAAAGCGGGAGCTTTAAAAGTCTGAAAGGGACAAGGGTTTAACAGGTGGACAAAATCGTCCTGGCACACTCAGCCCAGCAGATTGGGAATTTTAAGGAACTTCAGGCACCCTAACTCCTTGGGTGGCAGCACTACTCTGAAGCTTCTTACGGCAATAAGCAGCCTCCTGTTCATTCACCCCCACTGGCACTGCAAGGAAATCGGCTGACTTGCCATTGCTGTGGACCAACCAGAGAGCAGCCCCACCCACAGCAACCTCACAGAGTCTTCTCCTAGCATGCAGCTAACTGGCAAGACCCAGAGGCTGCCCCGTGCGCACAGCTGCCCAGCACAGGCAGAGGAAGCTAGCGCAAAGTCTGGAAAGCACGAAGGGGCGCTGTTCTCGCAGGAGAACACATGCTGCATGCCTGCAACCCCTGACAGTGCCCTAGGCTATCTGGAGGGCTGCTTCACCGATGGCAGCTCAGGGGATTAACTCAGAGACTGCTCCCTGTCTGCGGTTAACCGGCACAGGCAGCGGAGAAGGGCAAGGCAACCAGCAAGCAGGAAAGGACTTTGTTCTGCCAGCTGACAAATGTGCCACTCACCAGCGATCACTTCCATCACCATGAAATGGCAGAAGAACCTGGTCAAGTACAAAATCACTCAAACACCAGAGAGAGGGTCTGGGGAGATGGATATAACCAATCTTCCTGAAAAAGAATACACAGTAAAAGTCATAACCATGCTAATGGAGCTACAGAGAAATATGCAAGAGATAAGGGATGAAGTCCGGAGGGAGATAAGAGAAATGAAACAAACAGTGGAAGGATTTAAGAGCAGACTGGATGAGGTGCAAGAGACTGTTAATGGAATAGAAATCAGAGAATAGGAATACAGAGAAGCTGAGGCAGAAGGAGATAAAAGGATCTTTAGGAATGAAAGAATATTAAGAGAACTCTGTGACTAATGCAAATGGAAGAATATTTGCATTATAGGGGTACCAGAAGAAGAAGAGAGAGAAAAAGGGATAGAAAGTGTCTTTGAAGAAATGATTGGTGAAAACTTTCCAAAGATGGGGAAGGACATAGTCTCTCAGGCCATGGAAGCCCACAGATCTCTCAACACAAGGGACCGAAGGAGGACAACACCAAGAAATATAATAATTAAAATGGCAAAGATCAAAGACAAGGACAGGGTATTAAAGCATCCAGAGAGAGAAAAAAGATCACCTACAAAGGAAAACCCATCATGCTATCATCAGATTTCCCAACAGAAATCTTACAGGCAAGAAGAGAATGGCATGATATATTCAATGCAATGAAATAGAAGGGCCTTGAACTAAAAATACGGTATCCAGCAAGATTAACATTTAAATTTAAAGGAGGGTTTAAACAATTCCCAGATAAGCAAAAGTTGATGGAATTTACCTCCCATACACCACCTCGACAGTGTATTTTATAGGTACTGCTCTAGATGGAAGTATTCCTAAGGCTAAATAGAAGTCACCACAGAAAATAAAATCACAGCGAAGAAAGCAGACCAACCAAACACTAATTAAAGGCAAAAAATTAAATCAGCTATCCAAAAAAGCAGTCAAGGGAAACACAAAAGAGTACAGAATAAAACACCTAACAAAGAGAGGAGGAGAAAGAATAAGAAGGGAGAGAAATAAAGAATCATCAGACTGTGTTTATAATAGTATACTGCATGAGTTAAAGTTAGACGATTAGATAGTAAAGAATCTACCCTTGAACCTTTGGTAACCATGAATCCAAAGCCTGCAATGGCAATAAGTACATATGTATTGATAATCACCCTAAATGTATATGGACTGAATGCACCAATCAAAAGACACAGAGTAATAGAATGGATAAAAAAGCAAGACCCATCTATATGCTGCTTACAAGAGACTCACCTCAAACTCAAAGACATACACAGACTAAAAGTGAAGGGATGGAAAAGGATATTTCATGCAAATAATGAGAGAAAAGCAGGTGTTGAAGTACTTACATCAGACAAAATAGACTTCAAAACAAAGAAAGTAACAAGAGTTAAAGGGGGACATTACATAATGATAAAGGGATCAGTTCAACAAGAGGTTATAACCATTATAAATATATATGCACCCAACACAGGGGCACCGACTTATGTGAAACAAATACTAACAGAATTAAAGGAGGAAATAGAATGCAATGCATTCATTTTAGGAGACTTCAACACACCACCCTCTCCAAAGGACAGATCAACCAGACAAAAATAAGTAAGGACACAGAGGCACTGAACACACAGGAGAACAGATGGACCTAACAGACATCTACAGAACTCTACACCCAAAAGCAGCAGGATACACCTTCTTCTCAAGTGCACATGGAACATTTTCCAGAATAGACTACATACTAGGCCACAAAAAGAGCCTCAGTAAATTTAAAAAGATTGAAAGTGTACCAAACAACTTCTCAGACCACAAAGGTAGAAATAAATTGTACAAAGAAAACAAAATCCTCACAAACACATGGAGGCTTAACAACATGCTCCTAAATAATCAATGGATCAATGACCAAATCAAAAAACAGAGCTCAAGCAATATATGGAGACAAATGAAAACAACAGCAAAATGACCCAAATTCTGTGGGACGCAGCAAAGGCAGTTCTAAGAGAAAAATATATAGCAATCCAGGTCTATTTAAAGAAGGAGCAACAATCCCAAATGAATAGTCTAAATTCACAATTATTGAAAGTGGAAAAAGAAGAGCAAATGAATCCCAAAGTCAGTAGAAGGAGGGACATAATAAATATCAGAGAAGAAATAAATAAAATTGAGAAGAATAAAAATAGAAAAAAATCAATGAAACCAAGAGCTGGATCTTTGAGAAAATAAACAAAATAGATAAACCCCTACCCAGACTTATTAAGAGAAAAAGAGAGTCTACACACATAAACAGAATCAGAAATGAGAAAGGAAAAATCACGACGGACACGAGAGAAATACAAAGAATTATTAGAGAATACTATGAACATCTATATGCTAACAAACTGGATAACCTAGGAGAAATGGACAATTTTTAATAAAAATACAACCTTCCAAGACTGACCCAGGAAGAAACAGAAAATCTGAACACACAAATCACCAGCAACGAAATTGAATTGGTAATCAAAAAATAAGAATGCAGGAGCCCAGTTTGAAAAAGACATATGCATGCTTATATTTATCACAGCACTATTTACAGTAGCCAAGAAATGGAAGCAACCTAAGTGTCCATCAATTATGAATGGATAATATACACAATGGAATATTATTCAGCCCTAAGAAGAAAACAAATCCTACCATTTGCAACAACATGGATGGAGCTAAAGGATATTATGCTCAGTGAGATAAGCCAAGCGGAGAAAGACAAGTATCAAATGATCTCACTAATCTGTGTAGTATAAGAACAAAGAAAAACTGAAGTAACAGAACAGCAGCAGACACACACAACCCAAAAATGGACTAATAGTTACCACAGGGAAAGGAACTGGGGGGAATGGGTGGGATGGGGTGGATAAGGGGGAAAAAGGGGCATTGCGATTAGGACACATAATGTAGAGGGGGTGCACAGGGAAGGCACTATAGCACAGAGAAGACAAGTAGTGACTCTATAGCATCTTACTACGCTGATGGACAGTGGTTGTAATGGGGTATGTGGTGGGACTTGATAATGGGGGGAGTCTAGTAACTGTAATGTTGCTCATGTAATTGTACATTAATGACATAAAAAATCCATAGTAAGTGAAAGATTATGACATTTACAGATCATTTTAATCACATAAAAATGAAATATTTTCTTGGTAAAATACACCAAAGTCAAAGCAGAATGACAAATGAAAAACTGGGGATAGTAATTGGAAATTTATATCCCAGAGAAGAACTAAAATTCTTCATATTTAAAGTAGAAAATAGAGAAGAAAGAGGCCAACTAATACTGTGGAAAAATGAGGTAAACATAAACTTCACAAAAAAGAAATGCAAATTGTCTAAATGTATGAAAATTATCATTTTTATTTATAATAAGATAAATACACAGAAAGAGTACTGACATACAATTTCTCTCTTGTCAGATCAGGAAGAATCCAAAGGCTTTGCAACATGCTTTATTAGTGAGGCTGTACGGAAACTGGCATTATTATAAATTGAAGGGAGGATTGCAAAATGCCCAACTCCATAGGAGAATTAGATAATATATTTAACAAAATAAAACATTCATGCATTAATAACCAGCAATCCTACTAAGAATTTATCCCCAAAATATGAAATACCTATGCACAAAACTACACACAAAGCAGTATTTATCAGCAAATAACAGGAAACAACTCAAATGACCATCAGTAGCTAAGTGCCTGAACTATTATATATTCCTACAATGGAGAACTATGCAGTTAAAAATGTAGTGAAGATGTCTCTTGCTACTATGGCAAAATTCCCTGAACATAATGCTAAGTGAAAAAGCAAGGTTGAGATAAAATGTGTATAGGATGCTACTATTTACATAAATAAATACGGGGCTAGCTAGATGATAGTTATGCTTATACTAAAAATAATAACAGTTTAAAAGCAGCATAAGGCTAATCTTTTTTTTTTAATAATGGTCTGAATGGAAGGGAGGGGATGGAATAGGGCAGATGGAACTGGGGGAGATATAACCTTTTCTAAATCTCTAAAGTATAGATTTTATTTCTGATTTCTATATTTTGCATAATTGTAAAGCAAGATTTAAAATATCTTCAAGATTGAAATAAAATCAGTAAGTGAATCTAATTGTCTATCTAGATGGTAGCATAGCTATGAAGAAAGGACCCTTTCCAAGTGAACTGACTTTAGCACAGTAAGCTGGCCATTCATTTCTAGTGGGATATACCATAAGGAATAAAGATCTGCAAAAAGTTTTATTGTGTTTTCAAGAAGCATATTGTTGACAGTAATATTGGCAATTTTATTTTGAGACTATATTTGTGGTAAAGCAAATTTTTATTTTGTTGGTGTTTTTGAACCTAAGGATTTTGGATAAAAGGATCCTGTGGTTGTCATGAGAATATATCTCATGTAGAGTGTAATTAACTGAGTGCTCAGAGGCTCCTTGAAACCCATTGTCCATTTGCACCAAGGCCACACCTCCCATAGGATGCTTTCCCTCAGGGATATTAAGGTGGCCCCATATCTGGAAGCCCTAACTCTTTACTGGCTTACTTTGGTTCAAGGACATGAATATGGCCTTGCTAAACCTTCATTAGACTGCTCAAGAGTCTAGGATGCTTCCATTGAACCCCCCTTCTCTCTCTCTTTCCCTTCCCTTCCCTTCCTTTCCTTTCCCTGCTTTTCTAAAGTTGTCCTATACTTTCTAAACTCTGTTTCTCATTGGAAGTCAGACTTGCCTCCTAGTACTGCGGTTTCATTAAAGGGGTAAGACAGAGGCTTTTGTAGAGGACATCACACAGCAAACCTTCCTAGCAATCTTCTTAAGGCAACTTTCTCCCCAAGGTCTCTCACCAATACCCCTTTTCCCCCCAATAGTTGCTTCCCTCATCTGTATGCTCTCATGCTGTGAGCACTGAAGTACCCTCTATTCCTAATGCATGACAGTCCCTACTGCCTTTACAGTTGTTGAGAAATGTAGTAGGGGCTTCTTCTTTGACTGCTTTATTCTGGTGAGGAGTTGCCCCCCTGGAATTCCATTGTATCAAATTCTCTACTTACACAAAAAAAATATTATTAAGTAGACACATGTAGAGATTAGGTATTTATAGCATAAAGATGTTGAGCCTGAAGACCTTTGCTTTCTAAAATCTCATTTGCTCAGCATTCCATGGAGCAATGAGACTGAGTCCTGCAGACAGACAGGAGTCTAGAAGTGGGTATATCAAGCAAGGGGTTACTTTTCTTGCTTTCTGTTCTCTTTTTGGCTTTTACTGTTAAATATTACCGGAAAATCAAGACATGTATTTCAAATCAGATAAAGTTTTAGCTGCCTCCCAGAAGAGAATAAAGTTATATTTTAATGTTTTCAGAATAAAATCTAACACATTCAGAGAATAAGAATATTTATTTCCTCTCTAAGCAACCTTTTTCCCCCTCTGAAGTGTAAGAACATCTTAACCTATAGTTAAGAATTAACTGGAGGAATTTGCAGATGTACAAAAAAGCAAGGAGTTTAGAGACACTTTCTCACACAGAAGCCAACCATTTTATCCCCTCAAAGAAAAGCACAAGGCTTCAACCAGGGTGAAAGGAGTTTGAGTGATGTAAGATGCCACAGGTTTTGGGACTTCAACTTGTGTTTTACTCAAAATAGCAAATGAAGAGAAACAGCCGTCGTGTGCATGGTAATGCTTCTCATCTGTCTTCTGTGTGTTGCTGACAGTTGAAGATTTTTTGTTTTTTGTTTTCCCAGAGATGCTAATAGCTTTACTGTGCCTTTGATAATTTAAAAACTCTTTCACATAACAAAGGGTAGAGAAAGTGGTGCCATCTATCTTCTCAATGGAAATTTGATTCTTATTCCTTCTTACCAATAAATGCATCTTATTTCTCAAGAAGTCTTCTCCTTTTCTGAAAGTCAATAGAAAACAAATTGATGAACTCCTTGAAATTCCATGGAAATCAGAGTATGTAGTGTAAAACTCCTAAACCATAAATCTCTCTAAATTTAATCCTGACTGACCTGACTCCTAAGAGACATTGTTTCAATTAAATTAAAAAAAAAAGAAAAGAAAAGACACTTAGAATATCTTATAAGACAGGAACAAAAACTACATGTTGGATTTAGTTCCACTATTTTTTCCCTCTAAGATCTTTAAAAAATAATCCCTCAGATATTAAATGTGGATTCTCCTATTGGTTCTCAAAGGATTGAAATTGCTCACTAGTTGCTTTTTTTTCTTCTATACAATTTCTGGCATTCATGTAGCTTTCAGAGGACATACAATTCAGACAAAAAAGCATGCACATACAAAACTTGAAAGTTATCAGGGGAATGCAGATTAAAAGCACAGTGAGGTACTAGCACACGTAGCTATTTCAGAGGAAAGAGCTCTCACTAGAAGGAAACCATGATGGCACCTTATCTTGAACTTCCAGCCTCCTGAACTGTGAGAAAATACATTTCTATTGTTTAACCCACCCCGTCTAGGGTTTTTTTGTTATGGCTGCCCAAATGGACTATACAAAGCAAAATACAGTAATACATTGAAAAAGAAATGTGAAGATTTACCAATGTTAGAGATATTTATGAAACACTTTATTTGAAAAGTATGATTTCTTCCTTCTAATTTATGTAGAAACAAAGCAAAAGGGTAATGTATTGTCCTGGAGAAAATGTGAGGATCATCTCTCTAACAAAGCAACAGGTGCCCTATATCAAACGACAATAAAAACATATCTCCCATATTTTATACTCAAATGAATTATCTAAAAATCCACAAATTGTGGTAAATAAAATTATTTTTTATCAAGTTTGCAAATAGTTCTCCATTTTGGCTTCTTATAAATCAAGTTTATATTATTTGAGACAATACAAATACAAATATATACAAGTAATTTTGTCAGTAAACTTATCCATGAAAAATAAAGCTATTTCTGAAAACTGCTTTTTCATAGATATGTGCTTCTTTCTTATGAAGATAATATTATAGAAATTTTATAATAAATTTTTTCTCATCTGATTTTTAATTTACTTTCCACTACATTTTTCCAGAGGCACCAAGAGGTTTAATTACATATTCAAACAAGTGCTAATGAGTTGAATACAAATTAGAAATATGAAATGTAGGCTATGTGACTTAACTGGCTTTAAAAGAAATCAAAACTACCTCTGAACAGAGCAGTTTATCAGATTTCCAATCAAACTGGAGTGATGATTATGGCTAATTAGCTTTCCATAGAGTCTCAAGACCACCAGACTCTGATCCCAGGGGCACCTCCAGATGAAGTTTGCATATAATTCTGCTAATTTAGGTTTCTTCTCAGTGAATTCTCATATGAAAATATGATATAAATATAATGTTTTGATATATTTTTAGGGTTCAGTGCATAGAATCAGTGATATCTAGATTACAAACTGAATATATCTAGAATACCAACTGATTATAATCAAGTTCATGTCTTCCTTTTGCTTGATTTGAAGGCAATTAAAAGTATTTGCAAAATACCTAGCATATAGATTAATACAAAGATGCCCAACACATAAAAAAAAGTGTTACTGCTAAGATAGATTTTATCTCAAATTTGATTTAGTGATTATTCAGAAACTGTTTATTAGAACACGTTAATGATTAATCAAACCTTGCCTGTTAGAACACTCCTAATTTTACATTTAAAATTTTAAGATGATTAACAAGTCATAAATGTTTACTGAAAGACATTGTAATCCTTAAAATAAGTAAAGTCTTCAGAAAATAATTCTTGAAAATAAGTTTCTATTTTAAGTTTTCCAATTTTTTTCTCTTGTTATGTATTCTTTTTCTTCAAGTGTAAATCTAGTAAGGTGAATACATGTGATAACACAACAACTTAACTAAATCATAAAACCAGTAGCCTAACTGTTGAGGATTAAGCATATATTTAGAGTCAGTTGTGTAGGATTATATATAAATATGTTTAGCAAATAATTAAACATGGTTAAAAATAAACTCATTTATATAACTTTTACCCCATTTTGAAAGTGTAGTGGAGTATAAACAAAAAGATGGAGTATTTGCCTTTATAAGACTTATAACCCTAAGATTCTGTGATAGACCTACTTCTTGAGGAAGTGACTCCTTTTGTAATATTTATTTAAGCAAGGTTTCTCAGGTCAGTGACTGTTCAATAAACCTAGTTAAGTAAAAGTAATGCATGTTAAAACTTTAAGAATTCCTTACCACACACTCTTTCCTTTCTTTTCCAGTATTTTCCCTGCTGAGATGTTTCAGGTTCTCAGATGTAGCATGATATAATAATTGATTATTTATATAACTTTTTTACTTTGCTGCAAATACCTTAGTGGTTATATACCTTATCCTCTCTGTTTCCAATTTATGTAATAAAAATACTTTTATCTTCCTTTCAGAGGTTATAGGAAGTGAGATAAGTCTTGAATAATAGTAAAAGAGTAACAGTATGATCTTAATGTATTGTCAGTTTAACAGTCACATTTCTTAAACTGATAAGAAATTAATGATGCTTGCTGATTGATGATAGAGTATGTTCATTTTAAATCAGTTTTTATAGCTGCTTGGGGGCTTAGAGATTATTTAGCCCATCATGAAACCTGGGTTCAGAAAAATGTAGTGACTTGGACTAATCTGTTGGTAAATGAATAGGAATTAAAGACTGATGTCCTATCTTATATTTCAGTTTAATTTCCCTTATCTCATGCTTACATTTAAAAGACAACTTTCTCACTGTTCCAAAAAAAGTCTTTTTAATTACATAAGTAATACAGTCTCCTGGGAAATCCTTTGAATATTACAGATAAGATTAAAGTCCAATTTGATCACCAAGTCAATCCTACAACATCATTTTTCAGAAGGGTGAGCAAATTTTACTGTATGCTGTTTGGATTATATTTAGTTAAAAATAATAGAAAAGGCTAAAATGACAGTAGCCGAAACAAAATACAAATTCTTTTAAGTCTCATATTCCCAGATGGTGTCAATCAAGGCTGAATTGGTGCTCCACGGTGTCAGGGACCCTGCACCTTTCTCTTGTTTCTCCCTAATAGCAGCCTCCAATTTAGGTTAAGATGGCAGTTGGAACAACAGTCATTTAATTGCATTCCAGCTAGAGAAGAAAGTATACCTTACCCCTTTAAGTACACTTCCTAAAAGTTCTACATTTTCATCTGGATCCTGTTGTGCAAAAGTTAATCACATGGACCTACCTAGCTGCAAAGGAAGTTAGGAAATGTAGTCTTTATTGCAGAAAACTATTTGCCCAGGTTGAAAACTAGGACTTCATTTTTATGGAAGAAGGGAGAATAGTGTCAGCCGTAGTAAGTGCCCAGGGACAGCAGAAATTCAACTGCTTATTACTCCCTTTTCCTGTCTGGCCCAGATGTCTGCTAAAAATGTTAGCCATTAGCAAGAGAGCAAGGCCTGGCAGAACATTAGTAGTTCCTTCCCCATTAGGGAATGATACCTAGAAATCTATTTTTCTAGCATTTCATGTCTGATATAGTTGGAGATAATTTTGATCTTCCTTTGCTCTCTCATAAATATCTATTCACAGGAACAGTAACAATAGCAATAAACAATAAATTGCAAAATATATAATAAATTGATCGACTCACCAGATGATACTATATATGTTCTTACGGGTATGCAAATATACAGTTGACCCTTGAACAACATCCATTTGAACTGTGTGGGTCCATTTATATGCAGAATTTTTGTCAATAAATATATTGGAAAATTTTTTGGAAATCTGTCATAATTTGAAAAAAACATTTTCTTTTCTCTATTGTATTGTAAGAATGCAGAATATAATGTGTATAACATACAAAATATGTGTTAGTCAACTGTTTATGTCATTGGTAAGTCATCCAGTCAACAGTAGGCTATTATTAATTAACTTTTGGGAGATTCAGAGGTTATACATGGATTTTTTGACTGTGTGGGCAGGTTAGTGCCCTTAATCTACATGCTGTCCAGTGTCAACTGTATATCTAAACCTTGGAGGATACATGCAAAACTGATAATGATATGTGGTTACCTTTGGTTGTGGAGTTAGGGTTGATGATAAAATTGGACATGAACTTATCTGTAATGTTCTAAAGATTTACAACAAAATGAGGTACGTTGGGGAAGCAGTAAGAGTGAGGAGTAGACTTACTATGTGAAAACCTTTAGGAGCTCTGGAGTACCTTAACTGAATAGCCATTGTATTAATTGTAGGTTTTGTTTGTGAGCAATAGAAACCAATTCTAACAAACTAAATAGAATTTATTGGAGGGGCACCGCTTATCATAGATACAAAGGGAAAGTTGAATGGTAAGGCTGTGTAGTAGGAATTAAAGATAGTCATTATAACTCCAGTTGATTTTCATTTTTGTGCCTCTCTGTTTATGATGTACATTCTCATGAGGTACAGGAACATTGGTCACCATGAGGCATATTCATTAGCAGATGTTTGGAGGAAAGGAGTTGCACGTTAATAGGTACCTTGACTGATTGTTCTACCAAGGTAAAAAATGTAGGAGGAACCATTGTCCAAAGAAAAATCAGGGTTCTGTTACCAATAAAAAGGAAAGGGATGTTAAGGCAAAAAAAAACAGAAGTCTACAGCTATTGCAGAAGACCACATATGGAAGTCTATTTTATTTCTTCAATTGTAACTTTTAGTATGTTCTGTGCATATGTGTAGGAGAGTTCTGTTTTGGAGCCTTAAAATTAGTGATCTTAAGTTTCAAAAGGGTCTTTACTTGGTTATATTGTGTGAACCACATTGTTTAACAAATTTTCTGTACTTTAAAAAATTTCATCCAGAACTTGTTTTCTTTATTATTCTTATTTACTGAGTTATCGACTCTCAACCTTTGTTTGGTTATGCTATAAGGGGACATGGGCTAGTTTACAAATATTTGCTACTCTTCTCTGTGCAAGATTATACTTTCCCATTTCATTGATTTCAGGCTTGGCCATGATACTTATTTTGGTCAATAAAATAAAAGTGGAAGAGGTATGTGTCTCTTATAAGCAGACTCTGTAAGAGCCAATATGCCATGTTCTTTTCCCTCTGTTCAGTAATCAAAGATTGAGATAGAGGCTGTTTCATTAGTCTCTTAGTTAATTCCTGCAAGGTGAAGAGGCATAGTCAACTTACTGATTCATAGCATTATTGAGAAATAATCCTTTGTAATTGTAAGGCACTGAGACTTGGGATATTTGTTACTACAGCATATCCTAACTAGTCCTGACAGGTGCACTTATAAAAAAAATTATCTGATTAAATTTCACAGAGAATTTCTAGTTTTAAATACAGACTATATAAATAGGACATTAGGTAAAAACTGACCAAGTGATTAGAAGATTATCCTGTTAGCATGGAGAAACTTATCAAAACATGTGTTTTGAGTAAGGAACTGACAAAATAAATTTGATGTTTTTGACAGTATCAGAACAGTGCATAGGTATATTGTAATATGGAAGACTTACTTATGGACAGAACAATGGATTGAAAATTCTTAAATGTCTGATTCTCTCCATTGCTACTAATTATTGGTTATTTTCTATGTATTTAGATGTTTGGATTATTCATTGCTATTGATTCTGCAAGCCAAGGCACATAGAGCTAGAAAAGCAAAAGCAGAAAGGTTATGATCAATTTAAGAGTTGCATTCCTATGTCAACAAAATAATCAGAAGGTTACATGTTTACATTGATTTAACAAAACCTGGTAGTAGTCTCTTTAACTGTCTACAGAAAACAATCACCTGGTCTATTTTACCTCTTATATACTTTCCAGATCTGTCCTTTCTTGACCTTACCACTACTTCTTTAAATCAGGTTTTCATCATCTTTTGCTAAATCTTTATAATAACCCTCTATCTAATCCCCCTCCAGTGTTGCTTTCCTCTAGGCTATATTTCTCACAGCTGCTGAGTATTCTTTCTGAAACACAACTTGGCCATCTTTTTTCCTTGCATAAGACCTTTGTGGTTCAACATCTCTGGAAGATGAGATCCAAGCTCTTTAGCAAACACAGCTTTCCTGGAAATGCAGCACACCTAGTGGTTATAAGAATGAACTCTAGAACCAGCATGCCTGAGATTGAATATAGGTTCTCCTACTAGCTGTGTGACCTTTACTAAATATTTATAATACCATGTCTATAAAAATGTGAGCTTTTATTACTGTATATGGTTTCTCCGCTCACTTCCTGCACTTACTTTCTGACTGCCTTGCAGTTACACAAGGGCACTTTGAAGTTTAAAATCTCTGTTCCTTTATTCCTTTTTCCTTACTGATATTCTCTTAGACCACCCCACCGAAATGGCTAATGCTGTCTCATGTTTTGTTCAATAATCGCTTTTAAAAATAAGATTAAGTGACTT
The DNA here is from genome assembly GCA_032199065.1 of Smutsia gigantea. Classification (NCBI taxonomy): domain Eukaryota; kingdom Metazoa; phylum Chordata; class Mammalia; order Pholidota; family Manidae; genus Smutsia; species Smutsia gigantea. Next base: position 201,711 of record JAVSCE010009563.1, read on the forward strand.
TTCCTTGAATAGGTAGGATATTTATCTCATGAACACCTGATACTCCATTTCTCCATGATTACAATTATCACATGATATGACATTGTAATTTTTTTATACCTGTTTACCTCTATGTGACCACAGGCAACTTGAGAGCAGGAATTATGTTTTGTTCATCGTTGTGCCTGGTGCAGTTCCTGATACATAGTAGATACATAATAAAAAATGTTTGTTGAATGTACAGGAAACTGCCCTATGAAGAAAGGATTATTATTTCACAAATCACTTTTGAAATCACTCTTTATTAGGTGGTTCAGTGTTGCTTGGTTGAAATCTTGTGATAAGTTTCTTAAAATTTACTTCCAGGGAAAGTCATTTCTCTCTTGAATTATTTAAAAAAATTTTTTATTTTATTTTTTATTCAGACATAATTGACATATAACATTAATTTCAGGTGTACAACAATTATTTGATATATGTCTATATTGCAGATGATTGACACAATAAATCTAGTTAACATTTATCACCACGCATAGTTACAAATTCTTGTGATGAGAACTCGATCTACTCTTAGCAACTTTCAACTATATAATACCTATTAATTATAGTTACCATGCTGTACATTGCATCACCAAGTCTTACTTATTTTATAACCTTTTGTGAATTAATGCTTCCTTCCATTCGTATCCTGACAAAAGACAACCAAGGTTCCTTTCTTACCTTGATTATCTCCATTCACAAAGCTAAAATTAATGTTCTGTTCTAGTAACTGAATTAGCTTATGTGACTAGTATTTTAATTTTCTTATAGTAAATGAAAAAACTCTACTTAAAATTATAGGCAATTTAAAGTTATTATGGTTAGTGGGAGGTATAAAAATTTTGAATTTGCTTGCATGATGTGATAAAAATAATAAAATAGGAATTTAAATGAAATTAAATGTATCTGGCATGAGTATTGATATGGGCAAGTTATTATTTATAGACTTGATTCCAATTATTTGTAAATAAAGTCTCTACAACTGTATGAAATTAAGTTGAGAAATCTAGTAGATTATAACGATTATGTATGGTTAACACTGATTGCATATGTCTATATAGTTTTTATGTTAAAAGGAAATATCACTTGGAATAAAGAAACATGGTTGTTGGCCCCCGAGTGTTTTAAATATATTTGTTTTCTAATATATTATAATGGAAGGCCTGCTTTTTTACAGGACATTAGCAAATGTTGGTAAAGACCTGCAAGATAATTTTCTGAAGGCTCTGGCAGTGAGAGAAGAAGACAATCGCAATGGAAAAGTGAGCGTGAGTACATTTCAACCAATAGCTAAAAAATGTATACATTAAAAGCACAGTTAGTATTAATAATATAACTTTTAGTCTCTTTCCTGAAAAGTAGTTAATGAAGGATTTAATATGGCTCTTTATTAGTGATATATTAAGGGAATATATGTAGAAAACTTTTTAGCCCAATTTTTATTTATAGAAGTAGGCAAATGGTGAAAAAAATTGGGATTCTATATATCTGTTGCTGAAAAAAATGCCTGTAATTTTAAGACTGGTTGTCATCTACAGCTGTGTGCTAATCTTAACGTTGAAACTTCCTGCTTCTTGTCAGCCCAACCTCCTAGTACACTTCTCCAAGTTACATCATACATCCACCCCGAGGTCTTGCCCCCTGCCTACCTGATTTCAGCTACTTCTACAAGACAGTCTCTTATTTGTAATGTACTCCTACCTTGAGAGATGTGATTTAAACCACATAATGGAAAGATATAATTTTGAATCATCCAAGAAGAGCATGATCTTGCTTTATTAAAATGTAATATCATAGTAGTGATAACAGTCTTCTGTAAGTCTTAAAATGTTCGAAGACAAGGGTAAAAAAAGAAAAGCAGTTTCATACTGAAACTGTAAAAAGTGACTTACAGAAAAATAATCAGAAATAGTTTAATGAAAAATGTACAGCAACAAAAAAAATATGTCTGTAAGGAGGTCTATTTTACTAGAGTTTTCTTAATAAAAAAGAATTTTTCTATCAGGCTCTTTGAAAATTTCACATGCGGACAAAATTCTTAATGTATTTCAGAGAAAAAAGATGCTACTTTGGTTAGATAATTTAATAGAATTAACCTGGACTTGAAATCAGGGTAAGTTTCTTTCCCATTGGTATTTCTTTTAACAATGAATGACAGCATTATACACTTTTTCCCAAATCAGAAGCATGTCAGTTATTATGGATATTATTAAGATGTGATCCAGAGCACCAGGAAGAGGTTTGCCTTCAGAGGGGCTTAAGCCACTATTAAAGTTGTAGCAGGAGAGAAGAGTCTAGACGCACATCTACTAAGTAGGTTGGTGTATTTGGGTCTGGGAAGATAACTCTGCTGTAAGTGTATTTATTTCTCTGCATTATTACTCCAGATTGTCTTTAATTATGTTACTGTGATTTTTTTCCCACTATCAGTAGAAATTACATATGAATTTATGAGGTCTGAGCTATTCAAGGGAAATGACTATTTCTTAAGCATTAGGATTTCTCTATATAATGTGTGGGTGCAAAATAAATGGACAGTTTCAACCCAGAGGCACTCTTTTTGTTTCATCTTATTGAAAGAACATATTGGAAAAATTATGATACAGTTTTAGAACCAGCATAATTAACCTGCATGGCCTAATACGGCTTGAAGCGCTAATTCCATAGTAATTTTCCTTAAATGTAGCTAGGAAATTAGAAAAAGATTAAATTTACTTTCCCATACTCACAACTTTTAATTTTATTTTTAAGTTTGGTGATCCCAGGTTTCAAATGCTATCTAGTGTAATTGCATCTTGTTCTGGCTGTCCTCTTTCTCCCTCTGGTCAACTAATTGCAAAATTGACATTACTTTTCTCTATTTACTCCTTGAATTTACTGTTATAGAGCCTAGAGCTCTGGAAAACAGCATTCCTCTCTGTTTCCCCTTCCATGTGGGTCCCCACTCCAGTGCTTTCAATGAACAAGTTAAAGGATTATCAGCTTACTATATACATTCAGATCATTCCCACAAACCTATTGCTTGGACATAAAAGTCTCAGGGCTGTGCCCTAGGAAAGAGCAGGGTTTTATGAAAATTAAAAGTTTATATAACTGCTACTCAAAAGATAAAAATTATTGAAAATACACTCCCTTTAAGGATTTCAGTGGTTCAGTTGGTTGCTATTGATATATTGTTTAGATAATTCTTTCTTTTAGAAAAAAGTTTGTATGAAACTGTAAGTAACCTGATTTAATTCAAGAATATTATTTGTGAATGCTTCTGAATTTCACATATAATATACAATACATATATGTGCATGTATATGTGTATAAACACACACACATATATGTACATTTATAAACACTATAAAAACACATACATATCTTTCTTTTACATTTTTTCAAAATGCATGATGTTCCATGCATCTGGTTTAGATAAAACACTGAGCCTTATGTGCAATTCATGTACAGAAATGTTTGAAAGGATGTTTTTAATTGTGCAGTACTTGAAATGACAGATATAATAAGTATTATTTTTTCCTATGAATAAAATGATTTAGTTTTATTTTAAATGTGAGCCATTCATGTAAGAAAACATTTCTACCTCATGTATCATGTATTTCAGACTTAAAAATTCTATAAGGACTAAAGTGATTAACCATTTCCTTCTCATTTGTAAGCAGATTAATTATTTCCTGAGAAAGTGTAGTTTTCTGATTGCTCACACTGTGAAATTTTTACTACTACCACCACAGGAGACATTTATTAAGTGTATGTTTATAACAAGTGCTTAGAAAGGCACATTAAACAAGTTTGATTCCAGATACCCTGCAACTCACGTCAGAGGCAAATCACAGTGATGAAAGTGGACATAAAAAAATCCCAGAGGACTGAACACATTGTGTGACTGTATGAGATATTGCAAAAATCATTTTCTCAGGAAAAAACAGTGAAAATGTTAAATAAATCAAATATTTAAATGAAACTGAGTTAGATTAAAGGTTTTTTTTTTCTTGCAATTTCCAGAAATATCTTAATAGAAATGGTAGAATTACATAGGATGCTTAAATGAAGATGAAACATGTTAAGAAAATTTCATGTATATGGTACAGACTAAGGAAAATCTTCAAGGTTAAGATATGATTGTATGAAGAAAAGGCTGGGTATAAATTAAAGAGATACAAAATGGGTTATTTTGAAACAATAATTTCTAATTTCTTTCCAGATTACTCTGAATTATTTACATAGTTGATCAATCTGTTTTCTCTCCTATCTTTGTAGTCATGACATAATTATTTTATAGTTTCCTTACTTTTTTCTGACTTTCCATTTCATTTCACTCTATTTCTTGGGCTAACCACCTTATACCATCATTTGACCTACATCTTTTCCACTATATGTCCTTGTCCTTGGAATCATCCAGCTCCATGAATTCACTGACTATATGTTTCTCCTACCAAAACAGAGGCCTAGATCTTTGCTATCTATTAATTAATTTATTATATTATTTGTTAAGTGTTGATAACTGGTTCTGCACAAAGCTTTGTACTAGCTTCTGGGGATGCAAAGGACAGCAAAGTACCTTATGGAGCTTAGAGTTGCTTGGGAAAGAAAGTGAATAATCAAGTGAGCATACAAATAAAGCAGAATTAGAGCTGTGACAGAAAATTATGAAGGAAAAACAGAAAAAGCTCTGATTGTATATAGTGAGTAGGGAGATGATATTGTCAGACTTTCAGACAGAAAAGATCAGTATGCCTTTAGTAAATACAGTATAAAATATAGAGAAGATAAAGCAGATGTCAGTAAATGGAGGATTGAATTATTGGAGATGAGATTATCAAAGATAATAGCTTGGACCCAGAAGATGATAAGGGAAATGAAGAGAAAATTAACTTGAGAGCTATTTAGAAGGTAAAGTAGGGAGGATGTGGCGACAGTTAGGATATGGTTAAAGATGGTCTTGAGGCAAAGGGAGTGGCCATGGATAACTGGCCTTCACAGTTGGAGATGTGATGCTGTTATGCTGGGATATGGGGCATGCAGAGATCAGGAAGGGTGTGCAGAGAGAGATCATGGATCTGATTTTGGATATATTAAGTTTGAGTTGTCTTTGACAAAAAAGTTGTTGAGATGTTAAGTAGCTGGCTCGCAAAAAAGATCTCCCTAACTACCCATTGTTTATTTCCTCATTGCTATACCTCAAATACTTAAATTTATCTCGTCTAAACTAATTTTCTTTTCCTCCTCCACTCCTCAGATATCACATTCAGTTGGTAGTAAGACCAGTCAATTCTACCTTGTAAATATGTCTTGAATAAATGTGGGGAGGTGGCAAGGAAGCCGGCAGTGGGCAACAGCCAGCACTAAGGGCTCTGTTGTGCTGTGCTCAGTGTAACTCCCAGGGGAAAATCTCTCTCCCAGCCAAGGGCAAATTACGTTTGAAATCAAAACCAGTCAAAGGGACAAAACCGTTAGTTGCTTCCAAGCAGTCGTCCACTTCTGCTAACCTGCCTCTCACCACCGGGCTGCAAAAAAGGGACCCCACCAAACTTCTCCAGTCCAGTTATGCCCTCGCTTCTCCCTCCCTTGTAATCACCTATTGATATGGAGATGGACTACTTATCTCTACCCTTGGAAACACCTTTTGATATGGAAATTCACAAGGCAAGGTGAGAGATTTTGGAAATATTGCAATTTTACCCACACTCAGTAACATGGACAATGCTCTGAAGATGATGGGTATCTGTGAAAGAAATTAGACAAATAGGTCTGTATGAGCAGATATGCTTTTTAGAGTACCCTGAGAGCTGTATGTGGGGATAAGTATGTGTCTGTACGGGTAGGAGATGAGATATGAAACAGGCAGGCCAACTAAAGGCCATTGTTAAAAGGCTGGAATAAAGAAATGACAGAATGAATGGTAGGGAAAAGATGGATTGCAGTAATTTGGGAGGTAACTGCAAATGATGGTCTTTGTTTTGGTGTAAGAAATGGTGAGAGGAGTTGTTAAGCACTAGTCACATGTTTCTATTTGGAGGATTCAGTAGAGCGTGAGCAGCTGGTTATAATTTTATTAATGGAAAGAGAAGTGTGATCTTGGCATTAGAAAATTTAGTATAGTTCAGTGGTTAAAAGCATGGAAGTTGGAGGTAGACAGTGACTAGACTCAAGTTACAGATTCACCACTTACCCAGTATTACAGATTTCAAAACTACTGTGCTAAATTTTCTAAGTCACAATATTCTGCTCTGTAATGTAAGGATTAAAAAAGTATGTTCATCTTAATATTGATTATTGAAGAGAAAATACAGATTATGTACTTGGCACACTGCATGATACATGACATATTTAAATAATATGATTTCTGCAGTAAAAGAAAATTATGTTAGAGTTTTCACTGTCAATAAACAGAAGTTGTAGAAAATATGCAATACTTTACAGTTTTTAAAGGAAGCAATCAGAATATTTGAAAAAGGCCTTTATGTCATAGAATATTTTTCTTTATTATATATTTTTTATGTTATAGGAAACAATGGTCCATTTAAGTAATTTCTGTTCTGTGCAATCCATTTTATTTGCCATAAACAAAAATGGGATGGGCATTCCCTACAGTGTTTCTAATGTAGTAAAATTATGTAACTCTTTTAAGTGGCTAAGTGGTGGAGTGTGGGTGAGATGAGTTGTTTTTTTCAGATTAGTAAACTAAGAATCTTGGATTCATTGAATGGAAAAAACAAAAATAAAATATTTCCTTCCTAATCATAGACTCATGGGATTGTAATGAAAGGTCATGTGCTGTTTCAGGCTGGGAAAGTGGAACCTGTTGACACTGAATTTCCCACTGAATGTTGACTATGTAAACAGTTACATACATAGCTGACTAGTTTGGGCTTTGAAATATGCATTATTGAAGCTGGTATAAAAGCACTGCTTACAGTTTTTCCTTCAGAGTCATTCAAAGAAACCACTGTATGTAGGTCAGGAAAAACCTATGAATTAGGCAGTTTCTAATATACCCATTTCCTGTGTTGAAATCTCTATGAAACATAAGATTGCGTTGTATATGACCAGTAACATTGTGCTGACATGATCTTTTCCCTCCTTGCCATTTTCCAACTACTATAAAATGTCCCCTTTCAAGAAAATGAAGGTATTATACACTTGTTTATTTCTTTTTTAATTAAATCCATGCTTGTCATAAACTCTTATGGAAATTACATGACTCATACAATATTACCTTCATTTGAAGCAAATTACATCAATGTTTGGAAAATAAAATGTACATCAACTTACATTTCACTAAAAAAAAGTGTAGTTGGGTAGATCTTTAACTTTATTATTTTCTGGGTAAAAATATGATAGAGGCAGTGAAAAATTCTGGAAAGAATAAAGGTTATGGAGTCATATTATTCTGAGTTTGATTCTTGGGTATCACACTTACTACAAACTAAATAAATACAAGTTCCTCAACTCTACAGAGCCTGAGTATCACAACCTACAGTATGGGGATAATTTTTACATCACTGAGATACTTCTAGAACAAAATTATTTAATGATAAAAGCACAAATAAGTTAATCCTTAGTAGGTGTTTAATAAATTATAGATAATATGTGTTCTGTTAGTTCAGGTTTCCTAAAAGTAGAGCCTAAGATGCAGATTTTAATGCAAGTAGTTTAGTGAGAAAGTTGTCTCAGGTGAAACCTGTTATGGTCATGAGGGAAGCATGACGGCATAAAAGAAAAAGGCAGAAAGAGATGAGGTTTCAGTTGAAATTTAATTTCGGTCTGATCACAGGGAGCTCTGGAGCAATAATTGTGTCAAAGCTTATTTTGCCTTGAGGCAAGCCTTGTACACAGGCTCCTTCCCACTTCCTGTTTCCATCAATCAATCATCAGCTGCCACAAGCACTGGGGGAATAGGGGGTAAACCGGCTCCAGTTGGCTAAGGGTAGTTCATTTTAAGGAGAGTGCAGGTGTGAATCATTAGCTATTAACACCTGCAGCATCTGGAGCTGGGTAAACCAATCTGGGAAAGGGGATCTAGGAGGAACAACATCAACATGTACTATGCATGCAAAAGCTTAGTTTTAGCTATTTTTGAAAGAAAAGAATGCCACTTTTTCCAATAATGTATTCTTATGTAGTCAAAGAATATTTTTGTTTAAGATATTTAAATTTATTAATAATTTTTATATTAAAGTTTATTTCTTCAGTGTCCCATTTCCAAAATGAGAACAAAGTCATTTGAATTAGTCTATGTTACTGCAAAGACTTTTTCATTTATAAATAATTGGAATTCCACACACGGTTTTCAGGTCCAGAAATTTTGCATATATAATAAGCTTTCCCATTTAAATCTTATATCCTCTAGTACATGTTTCTGTATAGAATGGGTGCTGTTTGTTGGCTTGACAGAATCAAGCCAGTGCATCTACTCATGAGTGAGCAACCAGCATCACGTCCAAGTGCATTCATGAAAGACATGTTTGTGAATATAATAGGTAATAATCATGGTCATAAGGAGTGGAGATACACTTTATTACTTTCTAGATACCATGCCTTTTCAAATTTAGTGCAATTTTTTTATGCCCTGATTGCTTATGGAATAGGAAAAAGTAAAGTTGATGTAAAATCAATAAAATTTGTAAAATGAATTGCTTTGCCACATTATGGAGTTATTATATTCCCAAAACTATGCAAACGAGTGACCCTGTATATTTGTGAAATGTAGTAGTGTTTAGGTATAAATAGAGATATGAATGTCCTAAGAATGCATCACTCTTCTACATAAATGAAAATAGGGCTAAAAATGGTAAAAAGCCCAATGATTTACTTACAGCATATGACAAAATTGACAATGACTTTGGTCATATGAAATCCACACTCTTTACCACCAATCTGAAATCCACCAAGTTGTGAAAATCAATGGATTTTTTAATGTTTGGAATACAGTAATTTGGCTATGAAACCTGATCTGACATGAGACTATTTATAGACTTACTTAGTGTGGCTATCCCTTTAGTTCACTGCAGAAAAATTAATGTATTTGGTTTTGGATGGTCTCCTAGATTTACCTAGCAATGTTGATTAATATATGTATATCTACCATATTACCTTACCAAAATCCAAATATTCTGAATCCTAAAACAATTATCGTACCAAAGTTCTCAGATATGATTATCCACCTGTATACATGTTATAAATATATGAAGTATTAATTAATTATGGTAAAGTGAGCTATGAAGAAAACAAAACAAATCTTAATAGTTTAATAAAACAAAAATTTATTGTTCTCTCACTTCATGCTTATTTGTCCATGTAAACTCACAATAGAGTTTTTTTCTGTTTCATGCACTCATTCAGGGACCTATTATAGACAGGTTCTAGTATCTTCATTATGTAGCTTCTGAAAATGCTATGGATACTGAGAATCAATTCAGAAAAGAGAGAGGAGAATCATTCAGAAGGTCCTTTATGCACCAGGTTTGAAAGTATGGCTTACAAACTGTCCCAGTTCTCTGTCCAGGACTTAATCATATGACTACACCTATTTGGGTAGACTGGAAAATATAGTCCAGTTGAGTGCCAGGAGGAAAGAGAAATGTGATTAATGAACCACAAATTGGTCCTGGTTTCTGATATACAGATGTATACACACACACACACCCCTTATATCATTGCTATATCATATTCCAAAAGCACTTACAAAAAAATGATTTAACTAAGACCATTAGTGATCTTTAATAAGTGAACATGTTTAAATTTCTTAAAAGGATGGGAAAACACTGAAAAAGAAGAGTACTGCTGTGAATAGCCAGACTTACCTGATAATAACACATATTTAAAAAATCACTGTTGTTAAGGCAGTGTGATATTGGAACATGAACTGATAATGCTCAACTATGCTAGTAATTAGATAAATTAAAATTAAAATGAATTATATTTCACACCCACAAGATCAGAAAAAAATTTGAGAGACTGATCGGTTGAATGCAGGTGAGGATGTGAAGAAGTAAAAAAACATGTTCAGTAATGGCAAGAGAGTACATTGTTAGGCACACTTCAGAGAGCAGTTTGGTAATATCTGGTAAATGCATAATCTTTAAACTGGTGTATGTATATATATAAATATATATACACACACATATATATATATATGCATTGAAAGAAACTCTAAATTACATATACAAAGAGATAATTACAAGAATGTGTAATTACAAAAATCTTTAAAATAGTGTACATATGTATATATATATATATATATATACACACACATACATATATGTAATGAGAGAAACTCTAAATTACATATACAAGGAGATAATTACAAGAATGTGCCTTCTAGCACTACTTAGAATAACAAAATAACAGTGTTTTTAAACATGAGAACAAGTTATGGTCCATTTATAGAATGTAATACTATACAGCAATCAATGTGAAAAAGTATGTATATTCTGTATATCAACATGGAATCATCTTAAAAATATCATGTTAACTTAAAAGAAAAAGCATGTTTCAGAATGTTATATGCAGAATGACCCTCCCTGTCACTAACAAGCTCTGTTCCTATCTGTTTCCTCATCTGTCAACTGGATTAATGACAATGTCAAGTTAGTAGAATTGATGAAAGGATTAAAGGAATTAACAGGCAAAGTGCTTTGAATGTGATCTGAAAACAGTAAATGGTCAAGAATCATTATTAAAAATATTAACAAAAAGTTTTAAAACATAATGGATAATTTTTTATGGATACATTCACATCCCAATGATTTAAAGACTGCATGGATAATACACACTAAATTTAGGCAAGTGGTTACATTGTGCATGATAGGAGGAGATTGAAAAGGGAAGGGGGGAGAGGACAGAATTGAAGAATAGGCTTTTATGTATAAAATCTGCTACTCTATATAACTCTGGGAACATTTACAGATTGTTATGGATTTGGACATGTGCAATGAGTGTGAAGTATATTCAGGAGACTTTTTGACCCTTGATGCAACATAATAGTACTATTTTTTCATCAAATGCATACATTTGAAGAAAAAATTATGACTGATGTTAACAAACACTGGTTTTCAAATTGTGAATAAGACAAAACAAGCAGTGGGAAAAGAAAAATTCTTGATACATTATTCTGTCTTTCATTCTTTCCTGTCAACAAGTAGTTTCACTTCCTAAAACTCACAGAGACCCTCATAAAGAAGATTCTAGTGAAAATTAGCCATCAGGGAAGATGTTAACTATACTATAATAAATAACATAGCTGACCTTTAGAGCAGTAAGAGGGATATAACAATGATTACTCTTTCTGAGTAGAGTTTATTTATTTATGAACATTTATTTTTTTATAAATATTACTGCTCAATCCTATTTGCAAAATGTGATGGTGAACTTGATAGAAAGTTTAATACCAAACAGTTCTAATGTTTGTACTTTTAGAAAGAAATTGTGTTGCATCACGTTCAGAAAATTTTCCTTTTTATTTTTCAAATGAAAATTTAATACTTTAGAGGTTGGTGTATGCTTTCAGCAAGGTTTAGATCATTAGATCACAAACAGAAATTTAACAATCACGATGATTTCTTTTTCCTCCTTAACTCCAGTATGTGGTGAATTAATTAATCACTCTTTACAGCCAAGCTTCTGAAGCAGTATTTTGTTTATTAAGATGCTATAGCTGAAAAAGAAACACAATTGAGTCTTCCCAATCCTTTCCCTCATTCCTGAGTCCCAGGAGAAGGGCATGTTTTACAGCTGGGTGTTCTCAGAGTTGTGTTCCTTTGTATAAGAAAACAATACATATGTTGGAGGGTGCTTTTCTTTGGACCACTTTTACATGTCTGACAAATTGCTGGTCTCTATTTTTACTTATTCTAGGTACTGGAGTTTAAGGGGAGGGACTGGATCTAAACCAATGTCTTCATTTCAGTCAAAACAGCAAGAATACCTGTTTGATTTTTCAACAGAGCCAAATGCATTTATATTCTGCTTACGATCTTGAGAGATGGGAGGCAGTCTCTAAAGGGTCAGTTTTTCTGTCATTTTTCTTCTTTTTTTTTTTTAGAAATCTCTACTTCTCTTCATATTTGATCAATATAGAGCCTTTGCAATGCTAACAATTATAATCAAGATAGTTATCTTTTATTGAATGCCAGCTTTGTGTTGGCACTATAAATTGTCATGTTTACTGGCAAAAGTTATTCATGATATTCCCTTATCATTTTAATGTCTGCAGGATCTATAGCAATGTCCATTGTCATTCCTAATATTCGTAATTTGTGTCTTCTCTTTTTTCCTGAGCTTTCTGGCCTAAGGTTTATCAGTTTTATTGATCCTCTCAAAGAAGCTTCTGGCTTCATTGATTTTCTCTACTGAATTGTGCTGTTTATATCACTGCCTGCTCTTTATTATTATTCTGATTACTTTGGGTTTAATTTGCTTTTCTTTTTCTAGTTTTTTAAGATGAAAGTTTAGGTCACTGATTTGAGACCTTTCTTCTTTTCTAGTATATTTTAGTGCTTTAAGTTTCCCTCTAAGCACTGTTTTATCTCTAACAGATATTTTGATATGTCATGTTTTTGTTTTCATGCAGTTCATTTTTTTGCAGTACAAATTACTTTCTGATTTTCCTTTTGATTTCCTTTTAACCCAGGAGTTACCTAAAATTTGTTATGTATTTTCCAAATTTGGTGGTATCTTTCAGCTTCTAAGAGTGCCAGCATCTGAGATTAATTTGTTGATTCTGATTTCCCATTCCTCTTCTTCCTTCACTGTCATGCTCCTATCATTTCAGATGAGCAGATAGAACAGGCAAATCACTGTTCTGCTGGTATTCTTTCATCCTAATGTCATGTTCTTATGTGATCTCTGTGGACACTGTAGTTTTTGTTTTGTTTTGTTTATCTATTTCCTAAGTTACTACTTCTATGTCTTCCAAGGATAAATCATTTTTGTATGTATTTGTGTTTATCTCATTGTAAGATTATTCTCAAGTATCTAGTGATCCTTGGTTATTCACTTATATTTAAGAAAAAGGCAGCATAAAAGCTGACTATCGACTCTGATAGGTTTTGAGGTTTTGGATTAGTCTATAACTGGTCAGGGAGCTTGCCATTAAGCAGAGGCCCTCTTAAATATGAAGACTTTGGTCTGTGGCACCGAGTGCCTGCTCCTCTTCTGTCCAGGGACTTCACCCAGTTTCCTTAGATACTAACCTTCCATCTCATGTCTGAGGGTTTAAGGGACATGGTTGTCTGGTGCTAATTTCTTTTATGCAGATGGAGTATATTTGTGACTGACCTTGGTTTTAGCCCCACTTCTCACTCCTTGACTTCTGTAAAACTGGAATTTCTGAGTTCTGAATCTCAGAAATTACTGATCTCTAGGGGTCAGCTGATAAAATTGATTTCCTGCTTGGATACAGTCATCTTCTTCCTCTCTTCCTCCTTCTTTTCTTCCTCCATCAATAAACCCAACTCTATCTGCTTCCCTTTTGTTAATAATGATAGATATATTTTAATCCTCAATATATTTTTAAAGCAAAGTTACACAACTATATCTTTACCAAGAATCTTATGTTTGACAGCAGCAGACTCACAGACTCCAAGAAAGGACTAGCGGTTACCAAAGGTGAAGGGTGTGGGAGGGCGGATGGGGAGGGGATTGAGAGATATTATGATTGGCACACATGGTGTGGGGGGGTCACAGGGAAGACAGTGTAGCACAGAGAAGGCAAATGGTGACTCTGTGGCATCTTACTGCACTGATGGGCAGTGACTGCAATGGGATATGGGGGGAAACTCAATAATATGGGTGAATGTAGTAACCACATTGTTTTTCATGTGAAACCATCATAAGAGTGTATATCAATAATACCTTAATAAAATAAAAGAATCTTATGTTTGATAAGAGCATAATGCACTTACATATACATATAACTTATGATACATATATAAAATAATGTGTTCATTTACATAATTTTTGGTAAAGCAGACTTTCCCATATTTTAAAGATTACTATCAATACCAGGAAAAGTAATATATGCACCAAATAATATAGGAATTTTTTTGTGCATTCTGTTTGGGGGCTTGTCCAACATTTTATATGTACTTGTTGCTTTGCAATAGATACTTATTGATAAGCCAGTACTAGGTGACTTTTTATCTAAATGCTTTGTAGCTTATTGGATTGGGGTGAAGAGTAGTTAAATAAAATGACATCTTAAGTATTTGAGATAATATGCTAAAATGAATATCAAATTCAACAAAGTACTGTTGTTTTGGGGGTTTCTATAACCTAATAAATGAAGGTGTCATTGAAAAGATGCTGCATACCACTTTGTTATCTGTAATCAGATATGAAATATTTAATTTATCTAGAAATTATGTGCATATTTTTTGTGTGTTTTCTGAGATGGTGGAGTTTCCAAGATTTTTGGAAAAATATTTTGGGAGGAGCAACATTCAGTTCCAAAATACTCTTTCCTTTGGGAGTGGAGGGAGTTGGCAGTGCGTGAAATACATAGCACTGCACATCTGGGCCCTGGTGAAGGCTCCCTTCACACTAGGAGGGCTTTGTGTGACTCACCTTAATGAAACAGAATTGAGAAAAGATCTCATTTTCTATCATTATGTTTCTGGAGTCAGGGGAGGGATTGTGGAAGGCAAGGCCAGAGAGAAGAAGGGAGGGAGAGAGAAAAGGACAGAGGAACAGATACACTTAACACAAATTTCACCACGATCCACAGTATGAAAACATAGTTTATCTTATTTAACCTCGTTCCTAACTGGGAATCCAATCCCCTTTTCAGCTTCCCTGACATATGGCCATGTAGCCTCTGCTTAAACAGTTTGAATACTTTAATTGATAAGCAGCTCATTTCTTTGTAGGTTTTTTTATGTTTCAGAGAGTTCTAATAATCAGATAGTGCTAGGGAAAATCTTTCTTCTTTTACTTACTTGTCTTCTGTAACAATACAAAATAATGTTTCTGCTGCCCTGTCATTTTAAAGATAGATTTCATTTTTTTCTTTTAAATTTTTTGGGCTTTTTTAAGTTAAATTTTTAAATTTCTGAAATCATTTTGTAAACTTAAAATATTCTGACTAATTTCTGGATACTCTTCAATTTTCTGTGTCACTTAAAAAACTTCTTAAAATTGAAGTAAAGCGTGCACATGAAAGGACACAACTCATAAATGTGCAGTTCCATAAATTACCATAAATGAATAATCCATTTAATCAATAGAACACTACAGATATCAAATAAACCCCCTGTGTGCCTACTTAATCACTATTTTCCTTCCCCCAATATAATCACTATTTAAATTTCTAACACCATAGAACAGTTTTTTCACTTTTGAAATTTTATGTAAGTAGAACCATTTTGATATCTTTCACTCAATATTTTATTTGTAAGAGTCATCCATGTTATTATGTGTAGTCATAATATATACTATTACATTTCTATGGCTCTCTATTGTATGGTAACACAATTTATTTTTGTTTTAATATTTCTAGACAGTGGATTGTTTATAATTTTGTGCTGCTATGAATAATGGTGCTGTGAGCACTCTTGTACATGTTTCTGTGTGCATATGTACTTGAGTTTCTTTTGGATATACACTTACAAGTGAAATTTTGAAGTCATACAATATATGTACAGCTTTTGTAGATAAAGCCATTTTCCAAGTAATTAAATCAGTTTACATCCTCAGCGACTGTGTATGAGAGCCCCTATTGCTACATGGTCTCATTAACATTTGGTATTTTAATTTTTGATTTTAGATATCCTAATAAGTGTGTGATGTTATCTCATTATTGTTTACATTTGCATTTCTGATTATTCATGAAGTTTTTCATATATTCATTGGTCATTTATATATCCTTTTCTGGGAAGTGTCTATTTAAGACTCTTGTTCACTTTTCTACTTTTGCCTTTTTCTTATTGATTTTTTTTTTTTGCATTTCATATATATTCAAGGCAAACATTCTTTGTTGATTACATGTGCTAGAAATATCTTCTCTAATTTTGTACTTTGACTCTTTTGCCTCTTAATTGAAAGTTCCTAATTTTAATGTGGTCCAATTTATTAATCTTTCCTTATGGTTAGAGCTTTCTCTATCCTGTTTGAGATATCTTTACTATCTCAAGATCATGATATATACTCCTGTTTTCTTCTAGAAGTTTTATTGTGTATGTTTTAGATGTGTATTTTTCCTGCAATGACTTTTCTGTGTATGGTGTGAGGTAGAGGTCAAATTCCATTGAAATATTTATTGTACTACTAGCAAAGATGTCAAGCAAGCACAGATACAAAAAAATGGATTTCTGAGTGGTGTTCTGTGTGGAAGTTAAAGTTTTAGGAGTATTGAGTGTACAGACAGATGCTACTTAAAGTTATGAGATTTGATGCTCTTGCTAAAGGAATGAGCATAGATTGAGAAGAAGCCTGAGGATAGCACCCATGGGCACTCTAACATGTCACCCCAAACTAGGCTAAGTATTCTGCTACATGCTAGTGTACAGTATATTAATACAGAACATAGTGTACTATAGATTCCTGTCATCTAGATACTACCATTAGTAGTGTGTCCCATGATTACATTGATTTATGCCAGAGTAATGTGAGAATGTAAACTTAATTAAATGTTATGGTAGAGCATAATGTCTTATTTTGAAATTTGAATTAAGCCAAGTTCTTCATTCTGCACTAATGGAACTGATTAGTTGGCCTATAAAAGCTGCAATTTATATGTTCTTTCAAACATTTTATGATGTTTTCATGTTATTCAGTTCATTTGTCCCAGTCTGTCAGGATGTTTTGGAATCCTAAATAACTAATGTGACATGTTAGCTATCTCTCATACATACATGCATTCATAAGCAAGCAGTTGATAGCATATATTGGATACTACAGGATCATACCTGGAAATCTGACCAGCACACTAGAGACCTTCCAACTTTACATGACATGGCTCCTAATCTCAAACCCTGTTAGAGCAAAGCTGTTCAATTTTATGTAACCCACTTTCATTCAGGTCATATTTCCTCAGCTTTTCTAGGAAGGAAATGATGAGAAAAGTCATCTTTCTTTAAATATCCTCTTCATATACTGTCAAGTGGGGCACCTAACACTGGAATCCTGACCAAATTCTTGTCTGAGTAAATTAGTTCCAGTGTCAATTTAATTAACCTCTGCAAAAAGGAATATCCACAAGATGGTATGTATGAAGCATGCCCAAATGTCACACTTGGCCTCTAGCCACCTCCAGCTGTGTGAAAGTAAAAACTTTGTGCAAAGTACCTTTTATTGAGCCAAAGTCAAGAAAAAAATCCCTGAGTGTGCATTAATTCCAGTTGCAACATTTATGAAGTGCTTATTTTATGCAATACACTGTTTTAGACATTATGAAAGATGTAAAATGAATTATGGATCCCTGCCATCATACCTTATATGTCATTCCTAGGTCTGTACCTAACATCACTGTTGACTTCACAACTCTGTGGTCTTTTTCACTTTCTGCATAATTTGTTCTCAAGTCATATCCTGTGATTCACTGTTTCTTAAGACATCTCCATTAGCTATTTAGGGTGCCTTTCTAAGTTCTTGCTAGCAGTGACAATATTTGGCTCTTTACAATCGTGTGTAACATTCATGTCCTGTGAACCACCTTTGATTCTCTATGGTCATACATAGGATTAGTAATGAGAGATAAGAACACTAAGGTTTTTTGAGGTTAAGCTATGTGGTTAGTAGCCCATGGAGGCCTAGAAAATAAATTCCTTCATCTTCATCTCCAGTCCTGTTTTTTTTTTTCTACTAGTTCCCAGAGAGTGACTTCATAATTGCAGAGATATGGAACTTAAGGACACACTATTAACAATGAGTACAGACTCAAAACTCTCTTAGGTGTACTCCATGATTGTGTTGTTATAAATTTCATGTAAAATAAGGTACTTCTGCTTCTGATCTTGCAGGCTACTACTGTTACATTCCCAGGAAATCTTTGAGGTCCAAAACTTATGTTTAGGTTATAAGGGATCATTTATTCTTGAAACATTTACAATAGTGCTTTTATAAGGTATGTGACCAAATCATAATATGTGTCTTTAGCAATGAAGGAATGAAGGCTGTTGGTTATCAGTAGGAAACTTGGATGTTATATGCTTGAAATTGGTATACAAACCCCCAAAAAAGTTAAAGATTACCAGATCTCAAAGGGATAAATTAGTAATCCATGAATAATAAGCAGAGAAAATATTTTTTAAAGGTAGGGTG
The DNA here is from genome assembly GCA_032199065.1 of Smutsia gigantea. Taxonomy (NCBI): domain Eukaryota; kingdom Metazoa; phylum Chordata; class Mammalia; order Pholidota; family Manidae; genus Smutsia; species Smutsia gigantea. The sequence continues at coordinate 219,993 of JAVSCE010009563.1, forward strand.
TCAAATACCTCTGAGAACAGTTTAACATATATGATCCACACTTATATATAGCAGATTACCTAAATTCAAACTGACCTTGGTCACTGTATGAGGGTAATATTTTTGAAAGAATGATCTGTACCAAAACAGTTTCTGCCATGTATTAGGCACAAATATGCTCTCCTTCCACGTTAGGCATGCAGAACTTTTTCCCACCTGTTTATTTTTCCTTAAAGAAACATATTATCTGATATAACTAGTCCAAAGAAAATTTTCTCTTCCTCTATGTGAATGAACTTCCCTCTTACCCTTTTGCTAAATCCTGGAGTTCTGATGTCGTTTAGAATCTTATATTACATCCATGTCATTTTTTGGAATCACTTCAATCATATAGTGCCATGAAGTACTTTCAAACATTTAATCAGCTTCTGTTCAAGTCAGCTTTCTCCTTTGACAGTGTAAATTTATTTTCCAAATGCTAATGTATGATAATACAGACTGGACCCCCTGTGCTTTTATGAGGTTTGAAACAAAAACCAAACTTTGTCTTAAATGTGGCAAAACAAGCTGCAAAATGTGGCAACATTTCATCAAGTCTGCACTGTAGCTCTTATGACAGTTATTGCATGCTGTGATTGTCTATTTTTCTTTCACCATTGAAAAATTCAGTTTTTTTTTTTCATGGGAATGGACAGCTCCTCAAGAATGGTTCTGGGTGTCCAAAACATAAGGAAGAAGGTTTCTAATAAACGGATTTAGATTTATTCTGTGGTACAGATAGTAGGCTTTGGAATCAGAATTTTAGATTCTTAATTGAGCTCTGATATTTACTAGTTGGAGCACTTTGGAAAATGATATGCCCTTTCTGTGCCTCATGTTCCTCAGCTACGGAATGAGAGTGACACTGACTCTCACTCACTGGATTAAGGAATGCTTTAAATAAGACTGAGTACATGCTATACTTAGTATGCTGTCTGTATTTAGTGAGTGCTTAATAAATATTAGCTATTATTAAGATTTACACATGAGATTATTGTATAAAGCAGCAGCCTTCACAGAGGTTAAAAAAGGGAACTACACAGAAAAACTTAAAAAGTACTATTATTGTAGTTTACAGATAATAAAATTGAGACTCAAGGATGTGACAGTTTATTATACCATAATATATCTTATCATATAAAATAATTACATATAAATATCTTAATTATCTAAGAAGATAAATCTGAGAAGTTTCTAATTTCAGTTTTCTCATATGGTATTGAAGTGGAAAATATATGCTACTATACCTTATGTTTGCCTAAATTTCGGGTTTTCTGGTTTAGATACTTCTTAAAGTTTTTCTTTTGATAAATTTTCCTTGATAGAAAGTAGACTGTGTTTTGTGCATTTTGAAATATAATTAGTATGAATAAATGAACAATAAGTACTGTTGGAGTTTGAAGAAATTATGTATGACTTCTCTGTCTCTCACCTAAATTTGGGAGTTATTGAGAGAAGATTCTAAAGTCAAATAGAATGAGAAAATGATAGTGACACTCACACAGAGAAATCGATAGCAGGAGAATGGCTTAAGGTGAAAGCAAATGGCTTGCCATTGCTGACCTTTTCCCCAGGCTAGGTTTGGAACAACTGGCATAAAGGAAAAGTTTTTCTGCATAGTGGACATTTACCTAGGATCATTACATTACTTTGCACTTAGAGCTTTTGCTTGATTAGCTCCACCTAGTCAAGAGAAACATAGATCACTAATTTGTTCTGTTTCTAACTCCTTAGAAATAGAGTTGGGGTCTGGATTTAATGTGAGGGTGAGAACAATGTGATTTTTTTTTCTAAAAAATCAAGAGATTCCAAGTAAATGTAAATGAGGAGAAGACAAGGATGAAACCCTAAATGCACACCTGTTGGAATTAGACTGCTTGACAAATGTTGGCAATCACTATAATTGTGCAAGATTATTCAGAGGCTCAAGCCTAAGAAATCACATAACAAAGTAAGTAAAAATACATTAACATGGAAAGGAAGAATCCAAAATATCAATAGTAATCAATGATAACATTCTTTCCAAATCTCAAGAGAACATGAAAAATGATTAACATTACTAAGAAAATTAAGTAAACAGACTTTAGCCTTACATGAGAGGAAAATTCCAGAATAAAAAATTAAATATAAAAAATAATCAACCATTAGATTTAGGTTTATGAGAAATGAATTTAATGGCCTGGGTGGCTGATCTCTTTTTCACTCTTGGTCGCTTAACAGAGCTAGCTCAGCAGGTCTGAGTTAGTTCAACAGAATGGTTGTTGGGGTCCAGAGGCTCCCTCTTTCTAACAAGGTTATCTCCTGTGAGATTTCCCCTGTTATAGATCACATAGATGTCCCCTGTCCCTTAGCCTTATAAATATGTGAGAGGTTACTGATTCAGATCCCCTCTCTACAGGAAGTTGGCCTTGTACACATACACCTGAGCAGTGGTGACAAGAATGGAGGGCTTGGGATAGTGTGGGCTCTCCTACTTCTCTGCTCATTAGTTTTCTCTTGATAACCCCATGTTCCGTGTGCCCTGGGAAGTGTTGGTGGGTGTGGCCATGACCCCTGTGCTCATAAAAGCATAAGCAAATCTTTATATATTTTCCAGGTGGAGGAAACCTCTAAGAATGACACCAGTGCCAGCAATATCAAAAGCAGGGAATTATACACTTGCTTAAGACTTTGTTATGTTAAAAGTTCCTGTATGAAAGATGGGGATATGCAAAAGACCAAATGTGAAGTGTAGCACATTTTACATACTGATTTTAAAAAGGCATGTCCCTTCAAAGAAAAATAGGCAGAGGAATGCATAGGTATAAAAAATACCCAAATGTCCAGTGTTCACTTTATAAACATGATACAGAATATGTAAATTAAAACAATGAGATACAATTTTTGCTTCTCAAATAGGGCATCTCTGTGTATATATAATTATCAGTGAGTGTTGAGAGTCAAAGGCAATAACATATTACTATTGGTAGGAGCATTTTGGCAATATGTGACAGTAAATAGAAAATATGTATATCTTTGAACCACTTACAGGAGTTGTTTCTAAAGAAATATTCATTAATATGTTTAATTAGTTATTGGATATTTATCAGTGAATTGTTTTTTAATTTAAAAAAATGATAGCAACCTAAATTCTAACAGTAGAGAATTGCTTAAATAATGATTAGTTGATATGATGGAATATTACACAACTATTAATGAAGTTTCAGGAAAATACACAATGCCTTAAAAATGCTATCAGTATGTAATTCAACAATAGAAAATTCTCTCATCATCTCATCCAGGAAGGCTATTCACCAGTCTCTTCATCTCATAAGAGAAAATAATCACTAGGTTATCTCTAGGTGGTGGAATTATGGGGCCTTAATTTGTTTTTCTGCATTTCTGTGTGCTTTTGTTTTTGTATTTCCAAAATTTACCAAAACATGTTACTTGATGTGCTCACAAAAATAAAATGTTCACTTCAAAAGTAACAGACATATAAAAAAATTACTAAGCTTCGGAGATTTAAACCTAGGATTTTACTTGTTGAAACCATTATCCTCGTCCTCACCAGACTAATTCCCTCAAGGGTTTGCCTTAGGGGAGGGAGAACTCAATATAAATAAAAGTTTTAAGTGTCATAACAGAAGCACGGTCTTAAAAGAACTTATATTTCAAGAGCTGGGTTTTGGGGGAAGGAAATATCATTTGAGTGTCAAAGGCTAAAAGCTTGAGGGACTCAGCATATATAGAAAGTAATACACTTTTCTCCTGCCCAATAATACAACAGAAGTTTGGCCAGTTGACAGAAAGAGAACTGGAAGTGAATTTGAGCAGATCTAAATGCTGGTGGGTACCTGGGAAATGGACCAATGTCCCATTCTCTAGGCCCATTTTGACACATGGCAGTAGCAAGCAAGATGACAAAAACTCAATACATGCTTTAGGAAATCCTGGAGTAGAAGGATCTTTATCTACCTTCCCAAAGTGTAGCCTGGGTAGTAAGCCCCATAGAAATGCTCTGTGTCCAGCATGATGCCTCAGTAGCCACAAAGAGTAGATGGGGTGCCTGGGGAGGTGGCTTGAGGGCAGAATTCCAGTCAAGCTTGCCTAGGAAGACCCAAAGAACTCCTCAGCCCATCGCTTTGAGGATACAATGAGCTGGGTGGGATTGGTACCTGAAAAACAGGGGGGACATACATGTTTCAAGGTGAATGTAAGAACAATAATCAAAGAACAATTGTACAAAAATGTGAATTATGCATCACATCAGGAAGGCAAGATGGGTAGATATTAATGACCTTGGATTGGACGCTTGTCCCCAGAAGTCCCACCAGAAGGAAAAATTTAACACTAGGAAGATGAGAAAGAAAATGGCGAAGAGAATTCTGAGCAAACCAAATATTTTCCTCAAAGAAAGTGTGTTTAAACTAGAAAAAAAGTAACTGAGTTTATTTTACATTGGCAAGATCACATGTTTTGCCACCAGTGAGAATGGGGTAAGTTAAATTCACTTATAGAGAAAAATTTTTGAAGCTACATTTTCATACCTAAGTTGTGTAAAATTCATATCTCAATTAGAAAAGAAATGGTTACTTGTAATTCTATTTGAGATCATGTTAAAATAATTTATGTTTTAGAAAGTGGGAGTTAGATGATTTTCACTGAAGAGATACTTCTGTGCAAATACATTTTCTTTTGAACATTTACTTTTCAACCAAATGTTTAATTAAGCATGTCTCTGACTTTATTTTTCCAAAGGCAAAAAGTTGCCTAATGGAAGGTGAAGAAAAACAGTGCAATGGTTCTCCTAAACTGTTCTCATCCTAATCATTTTTCCTTAATTATAGAGGAAGTTACACTAATATATTTTACTCCAAATACGGAGTGGAAAACTGAAAAACTAGATTATGTAGCCAAGAGAAAATAACATTATGAAATAGTCTTACTGACTTTACTACACCACCAAATAAGAGAAAGAAAAAAATGTGAGAAAGAACCAGGAATGTGTTTTCAAGAATGAGCTTTTACTTTGTGTTATTTCATTCTGGCTCTAAATTTAATTTACAAATTAAATGAAAGGATGACTTTTTTCTTTTCATAAGAAAAAAAACAAAGAACAGTGTGTTGTGTCATGTGCTTTATAACATGTCATTATGCTAGCTTTCTTTTTTTTCTTTTTTGAGTCTTTTTATTTAGGAATAATTTCAAACTATAAAAAGACAAAAGAATAATACTGAGAACACCTGTACACTCTTTACCAGATTCACCTATTGTTACTTTACACTTTTAATGGTACTTTTCAAAATATTTAACATACTGAGAACTGAAACAAAAGTGAGCTGTGCTGCCTTGTTCTCTGTTTCATAGGCGCATGCCTGTTTTGTGTGGTTTGCAAGTCCTCTCAGGGCAGTGGGGCCAAATTGCCTTTCTTTTGTAATCCTAAGAGGGGTCACTCCAACAGTTGAAAGAAGAGTCAGCCAAGCTTCCAACCATTCTAGCTAATGAATAAATTTAAGAAGAATAAGCAAATTAATATGTAAGTCAAAAATACTAGGTATATATTTTAAAAGTTGAGAGTCCCATTCTTCAACCTCACTGTTTGTTCTGCAGTTAACAGTATCTTGGTCTTCTGAGAAAGACATAGAAGATATATAGTTTTTGTTATAGTGATACATATAATAGTTATAGACATGTACAGAAGTATAGATACACCTGTAAAAAAAAGTACAGATATAGATTTATAAATCGTTTTCCACATTTTACCTAATGGGATTGCACTATATATACTCTTCTGCAGTTTGGTCTTTTCATGTAATAATACGTGAACTAGGTTGTGGTTTTAATTCATACAGATCTGGTTCAGTCTTTTCAAAAGCTGCATAATATTGCATTGTATGGATATGCCATAGTTTTTTAAACTATATGCCAAATGATAACCATTTAATTCTATTCTATTTTTATTTTTGCTGTTACAAAACTAATAAACAAACATTTGCTGTATATATCCATCTGAGATTCTTCCATAAAATAAATTTATAACATGGTCATTTGTGCATTTAAATTGTGATAATTGTTAAATAATTTTGATAATCATTGTTTGAAGTTTCTCGTCTTTGGCACATAGTATACATTCAGTAAATGTGTATAGAAGGAAGGAAGAGAAGGAAAGAGGGAGGGAGATGTGAAGAAAGGCAGGCAGACTAGTCTTTTGGGGATAGTTTCCTTTACCTAAGTGAAAAAGAACAAGGACCTCCCAGCCAAGGTTATGATTGCCTTTGCATACCAATTTTCTGCTGTGCTTTTGCATCTTTTATTTCTGTACTTTTTAAGTACTTACTTTTTATATCTTTCAGAGGCTATTTTGAGTGTTACTTCCTCAGGAATAGTTTTAACAAACAGGATGTAAATATTGTATGATCCTGTCATACCCAAAACTTCTTTATCACTCTTGCAGTTTTTTTCAGTGTCTGTCCCCTTAGATAGACAAGAAGCAAGAAGAACCATGAGAGGCAATGTGTGTCTTGTTTGTCAGCATATTCTCTAGTTCAGAAAGGTGTCTGGGTGCTCAACATGTGCTATAAATTTAAAAAAAGGGTGGGGGCAGGAGAATTAGAGAGACTGACACACAGAGAGAGAAATAGAAAGACAGAGTGGAGAATGAAAATGAGGAAGGGAAGGAGGACTGCAAGGAGGAAGGAAGGCAGGAGGGGGCAAGAAGTTTGATGATGCCAGCGTGAGAGCTGTAAATATGGGAGAAATATGTAAAAATGATGGTAATAAAGAAAAAAACTGAAATATAAAAATCACAGTATTTTCTGACTTCAAAATCAGGGAGACATTACGTCATGTTCTAGAACACCAAGTCGATGCCCACAGCTTGGCTTCTGACCGCAGGGTAAAAGATATGGGTGCTGGATGGGTCCAGAATAACAATTGATTTGAGGGCTTGTTTTAATTTAAGTAGTGCAAAGAGGATTGGGAAAGTAAAGGTGAAATACCTGCTTTCCATTACCTAATGCTGTGGGAGTAGAAATGTAATCACAGTCGCGAATCCATCATAGTTGGAGCAGCTCTGACATTGCACTGGACCAGGAGCCCAAGTAATGTAACAACGTAAATGTTTTATGAGGTAGTTTTGCTTGGTTTTATGTTATTTTTTATTTATTTTTATTATTTTTTTAAATAATTTATTTTGGTATCATTAATCTACAATTACATGGGCAATATTATAGTTATTAAACTACCCCCTTCATCAGGTCCCTCCACCAACCCCATTACACTCACTGTCCATCAGCGTAGTGAGATGCTATAGAGTCACTACCTGTCTTCTCTGAGTTGTACAGCCCTCCCTATGCCCCCCCAACATTACGTCTGCTAGTCGTAATGCCCCTTTTTGCCCCCCGTCCCGCCCTTCCCATCCCTCTTCCCCAGACCCTTTCCCTTGGTAACTTTAGTCCATTCTTGGGTTCTGTGAGTCTGCGGCTGTTTTGTTCCTTCAGTTTTTTTCTTTGTTCTTATACTCCACATATGAATGAGATCATTTGATATTTGTCTTTCTCCGCTTGGCTTATTTCACTGAGCATAATACACTCAAGCTCCATCCATATTGTTGCAAATGGTAGGATTTGTTTTCTTCTTATGGCTGAATAATATTCCATTGTGAATATGTACCACCTCTTCTTTATCCATTCATCTACTGATGGACACTTAGGTTGCTTCCATTTTTTGGCTATTGTAAATAGTGCCACGATAAACATAGGGGTGCATATGTCTTTTTGAAACTGGGCTGCTGCATACCTAGGGTAAATTCCTAGGAGTGGGATTCCTGGGTCAAATGGTATTTCTATTTTGAGTTTTTTGAGGAACCTCCATACTGCTTTCCACAATAGTTAAACTAATTTACATTCCCACCAGCAGTGTAGGAGGGTTCCCATTTCTCCACATCCTCCCCAACATTTGTTGTTGTTTGTGTTTTGGATGTTGGCCATACTCACTGGTGTGAGGTTATATCTCACTGTGGTTTTAATTTGCATTTCTCTGATGATTAGCGATGTGGAGCATCTTTTCATGTGCCTGTTGGCCATCTGAATTTCTTCTTTGGAGACGTGTCTATTCATGTCCTCTGCCCGTTTCTTAATTGGATTACTTGCTTTTTGTTTGTTGAGGTGTGTGAGTTCTTTGTATATTGTGGATATCAACCCCTTATCGGATATGTCATTTATGAATATATTCTCCCATACTGTAGGATGTCTTTTTGTCCTACTGATGGTGTCCTTTGCTGTACAGAAGATTTTAAGCTTAATATAGTCCCACTTGTTCATTTTTCCTTTTGTTTCCCTTGCTCGGGGAGATATGTTCATGAAGAAGTCGCTCATGTTTATGTCCAAGAGATTTTTGCCTATGTTTTTTTCTAAGAGTTTTACGGTTTCATGACTTACATTCAGCTCTTTGATCCATTTTGAATTTACTTTTGTGTATGGAGTTAGACAGTAGTCCAGTTTCATTCTCTTACATGTAGCTGTCCAGTTTTGCCAACACCAGCTGCCGAAGAGGCTGTCATCTCTCCACTGTATATCCAAGGCTTCTTTATCATATATTAATTGACTGTATATGTTTGGGTTCAAGTTTGAATTTTCTGTTCTGTTCCACTAGTCTGTGGGTCTGTTTTTATGCCAATACCAAATTGTCTTCATTATTGTGGCTTTGTAGTAGAGCTTGAAGTCAGGGAGCGTAATTCCCCCTCTTTTATTCCTCCTTCTCAGGATTGCTTTGGCTATTCGGGGTCTTTTGTGGTTCCATATGAATTTTAGAATCACTTGTTCCAGTTCATTGAAGAAAGCTGTTGGTAGTTTGATAGGGATTGCATTGAATCTGTAGATTGCTTTAGGTAGTATAGCCATTTTGACAATATTTATTCTTCCTAGCCATGAGCATGGGATGAACTTCCATTTGTCACTGTCCTCTTTAATTTCTCTTAGGAGTGTCATGTAGTTTTCAGAGTATAGGTCTTTCACTTCCTTCATTAGGTTTATTCCTAGGTATTTTATTCTTTTTGATGCAATTGTGAATGGAATTGTTTTTCTGATTTCTCTTTCTGTTAGTTCTTCGTTAGTGTATAGGAAAGCAACAGATTTCTGTGTGTTAATTTTGTATCCTGCTACTTTGCTGAATTCAGATATTAGTTCTAGTAGTTTCGGAGTGGAGTCCTTAGGGTTTTTTATGTACACTATCATGTCATCTGCAAATAGTGACAATTTGACTTCTTCTTTACCAGTCTGGATGCCTTGTATTTCTTTATCTGATTGCCATGGCTAGGACCTCCAGTACTATGTTGAATAACAGTGGAGAGAGTGGGCATCCCTGTCTTGTTCCCGATCTTTGATAAAAAGCTTACAGCTTCTCGCTGTTAAGTATGATGTTAGCTGTGTGTTTGTCATATATGGCCTTTATGATGTTGAGGTACTTGCCCTCTATACCCATTTTGTTGAGAGTTTTAATCAGGAATGGATGCTGAATTTTGTCAAATGCTTTTTCAGCATCTATGGAGATGATCATGTGGTTTTTGTTCTTTTTGTTGATGTGGTGGATGATGTTGATGGATTTTCGAATGTTGTACCATCCTTGCATCCCTGGGATGAATCCCACTTGATCATGGTGTATGATCCTCTTGATGTATTTTTGAATTCGGTTGGCTAATATTTTGTTGAGTATTTTTGCATCTACATTCATCAGGGATATTTGGTCTGTAATTTTCTTTTTTGGTGAGGTCTTTGCCAGGTTGTAGCATTAGAGTGAGCTGGCTTCATAGAATGAGTTTGGAAGTATTCCCTCCTCTTCTATTTTTTGGAAAACTTTAAGGAGAGTGGGGGTTATTTCTTCTCTATATGTCTGGTTATTAAACCCTCTGGTAGAATTCAGAGGTGAATCCATCTGGCCCGGGGCTTTTGGTCTTTGGTCGTTTTTTTGATTACCGATTCAATTTCATTGCTGGTGATTGGTCTGTTTAGTTTTTCTGTTTCTTGCTTGTTCAGTCTTGGAAGGTTGTATTTTTCTAAGAAGTTGTCCATTTCTTCTAAGGTTTCCAGCTTGTTTGCATATAGATTCTCATAATATTCTCTTATAATTCTTTATTTCTGTGGGGTCTGTTGTTATTTTTCCTTTCTCATTTCTGATTCTGTTTATGTGTGTAGATTATCTTTTTCTCTTAATAAGTCTGGCTAGGGGTTTATCTATTTTGTTTATTTTTTCAAAGAACCAGCTCTTGGTTTCATTGAGTTTTTCTAATGTTTTATTCTTTTTAATTTCATTTATTTCTTCTCTGATCTTTGTTATATCCCTCCTTCTGGTGACTTTGGGCCTCATTTGTTGTTCTTTTTCCAATTTCAGTAATTGTGTCTGTAGACTATTCATTTGGGAATGTTCTTCCTTCTTTAAATAGGCCTGGATTGCAATATACTTTCCTCTTAGAACTGCCTTTGCTGTGTCCCACAGATGTTGTGGCTTTGTGTTGTTGTTGTCATTAGTCTCCATTTATTCTTTGATTTCTGTGTTGATTTGGTCATTTACCCATTGATTAATTAGGAGAATGTTGTTAAGTCTCCATGTATTTGTGAACCTTTTGGTTTTCTTTCTAAAATTTATTTCTAGTTGTATACCTTTGTGATCTGAGTTGGTTGGTAGAATTTCAATATTTTTTAATTTACTGAGGCTCTTTTTGTGGCCTAGTATGTGGTCTATTCTGGAAAATGTTCCATGTGCACTTGAGAAGAATGTGTATTCTGTTGCTTTTGGGTGCAGAGTTCTGTAGATGTCTGTTAGGTCCATCTGTTCTAGTGTGTTGTTCAGTGCCTCTGTGTCTTTACTTATTTTCTGTCTGGTTGATCTGTCCTTTGGAGTGAGTCGTGTGTTTAAGTCTCCTAAAATGACTGCATTGCTTTTTATTTCCTCCTTGAATTCTATTAGTAATTGTTTCACTTATGTCGGCGCTCCTGGGTTGGGTGCATATGTATTTTAAATGGTTATATCCTCTTGTTTGACTGACCCCTTTATCATTATGTAATGCCCTTCTTTATCTCTTGCTACTTTCTTTGTTTTGAAGTCTATTTTGTCTGTTCCAAGTACTGCAACACCTCCTTTTTTCTCCTTGTTGTTTGCATGACATATCTTTTTCCATCCCTTTACTTTTAGTCTGTGTATATCTTTGGGTTTGAGGTGAGTCTGTGCTAAGCAGCACATAGATGGGTCTTGCTTTTTTATCAATTCAGTAATTCTGTGTCTTTTGATTGGTGCCTTCAGTCTATTTACATTTAGGGTGATTAACAATAGGTATGTACTTATTGCCATTGCTAGCTTTGGATTCATGGTTAGTAAAGGTTCTAGGGTAGCTTCTCTACTATCGAAAAGTCTAACTTAACTTTCTTGTTACGTTATTGTAAACAGTCTGATGCTTCTTTATTTCTCTCCCTTCTTATTCTTCCTCCTCCATTCTTTATATACTAGGTGTTTTATTCTTTGCCTTTAGTTAGTATTTGGATGGTCTGCTTTCTTTGCTATGATTTTATTTTCTCTGGTGACATCTTTTTAGCCTTAGGAGTGCTTCCATCTAGAGCAGTCCTTTTAAGATATCCTGAAGAGGTGGTTTATGGGAGGCAAATTCCCTCAGCTTTCACTTATCTGGAAATTTTTTAATCCCTCCCTCAAATTTAAATTATAATCATGCTGGTTACAGTATTCTTGGTTCGAGGCCCTTCTGTTTCATTACGTTAAATATAGCATGCCTTTGTATTCTGGCCTGTAAGGTTTCTGTTGAGAAGTCTGATGATAGTCTGATGAATTTTCCTTTATAGGTGATGTTTTTTCTCTCTGTAGCTGCCTTTAATACTCTGTCCTTATCTTTGATGTTTGCCATTTTAATTATTATGTGTCTAGGTGTTGTCTTCCTTGAGTCCCTTGTGTTTGGAGATCTGTAGGCTTCCATGGTTTGAGAGACTTTTTCCTTCCTTAGCTTGGGGAAATTTTCAACAATTATTTCTTCAAAGACACTTTCTATCCCTTTTTCTTTCTCTTCTATCTCTGGTACTCCTATGTGTATATTGTTCTGTTTGGATTTGTCACACAGTTCTCTTAAAATTCTTTCATTCCTAGAGATTCTTTTATCTCTCTCTGCCTCAGCTTCTCTGTATTCCTGTTCTCTGTTTTCTATTCCATTAACAATCTCTTGCATCTCGTCCAGTCTGCTGCTAAGCCCGTCGATTGCTTGTCTCATCTCTGTATTGTCTTTCCTCACTTCCCTCACTTCTTCCCTTAGCTCTTGCATATTTCTCTGTAGATACATCAGTATGGTTATGACTTTTATTCTGAATTCTTTTTCAGAAAGATTGTGCATGCCCATCCCATCAGGCTCCCTTTCTGGGGTTGTCTGGGCAAGCTTTGTTTGTACCATATTCCTCTGTCTTTTCATGGTGATAGAAGTGGTCAGAAAAAGAAAAAAAAAGAAGGGAAAATTGAGAGGAAAAAAACCCCGCCTGCCGGTGTAGTTTCTGTGAAGATCCTGTAGGTGGCACTGCTGCTCCACTATTCTGCAGCCACGCCACTCTGCTGGGCCCTTTGTGACTCTGGCTGGGGAGGGAACGAATGGGTGGCTGCTGATTTCTGTGCAAAGTCTCGGTCCGACTGCTTTTCCCAGCCACAGTTCAAAGGGACCAAAATTCCCCAGGACTCCCAGCCTGTTTGGCTGAGTGTGTTGGGACGGTCCTGCTCCTCCATTGGGCCCTTGTCTCTTTAAGACCCCTAAAAAATCACGTGCTTTTCTTTTGTCCCGGGGAACTGGCTGTGTGGACCTGCCATCTTGTATCCTGCACCTCTGTCTCTCCAATCTCCGATACACCGCACGAAGTGTGTCAGTGCGCTCCTGGTGCAGATCACCAGGACTGGTTATTTGGTGGGACTCTGCTTCCACTCCCTCCTGTCTCTGAATCCTCTCCTCCCACCGGTGCGCTGGGGTTAGGGAGTGCTCGGGTCCCGCCGTGTCATGGCTCCATATCTTACCTGCTTCACGGGGTGCCAAGTCCTCTCAGGTGTAGTTGCAGGTTGGGTGTCGTCCTATATCTTCTGATCTCTCTTTTAGGAATAGTTGTATTTATTGTATTTTCATAAATATATTTCGTTTTGGGAGGAGATTTTCGCCGCCCTGCTCTCACCACCATCTTGCTTGGTTTTATTTTAGATTAGAGTGTAACATAGTAAAGTTATTTATAAAACATTTTATAGCTAAATTTGTTTTGATTCTATTGTAATAGTATAAACATATATATGTCCATTTTTCTATATGTTTATATATACATACATGTGCTTATATAATTAAAATGTATGTAGACATTCACATTAAAGAAATGAACTATCTTAAATTTTATACCATTCACAAATGTTATTAACCCTAAATAATTAGGAAATAAATTATTCAATTTATAAGCTTTTTTTTTCTTCTCTTTCACTATCTCCTTTTTCGGCCATGTGTCTCTTTTCACTAACATTGGAAAGGGTTCATGAAAAGAAAGTAAGTGAAATAGTCACATAATTAATAGCAGGTTGCACTGCTTTTTGTTCACTTATCAATATTCTCATAATATCAGTGTGCCTGACTGACTGATTTCAATAATGCCAGAGGTGGGATTCAAGTTATCTTTAATACAAGGATTTGTTAACATACGGAACATGCCTCACTTGGATTTCCTCTCAATTTATTGGAGTTAACAGGAGGCTGATGTTGTTCATACTTTGAAGAAGCAACTGGCAGAAAGCAGTGCTCATGGCAAAGTTTCCTTTACAAATCAGAAAAGCATTTCAACTTCATCCTACATATATTCAACTCCAAGGTCTTTTGCTACTGTTTTCTGAATTACTCAGTGGCTTGATGAATGGCAGTTAAAAGTAGTGTTCTTATTTCAATATACAGAGGTTGATATTTTCCATCATTTTCTTGGAGTAAATGGAGGACTTCCATATTGAAAAAAGCTCATTTTGGATGTAATAAAAGAACTTAGATTTCCACTTTTTAAAGATCTATAACTCCTACTTTTCATTCCTGTTTTTTAAAGAAAGTTTATTTAAAGAATCTGTCTTCCTTGGCTTTAAGAGAAAGCAGATGTTACCTAATGGAATAAAGCTAGGAGGTTTAATGAGTATTAATAGAGAGTTAGAAACAGAAAAATCATGCTGAAGGTCAGAAATAGGTTAGAATTCTTACATAAAACTGGGTAAAGCTCACAGTGTGTGCACATTTGTGTGTTGTGTATGTGTGCTTGCAGAGAGAGGGAAAGAGAGGATGATGAAAAGGAGACCAAAAAAAGGAAATGTTGGGTGAAAATATTTTATGATAAAATTCAATTCTACAAATGTCTTGAGATCACGTACATTTCAAATTTATTTAAACTGTATATTTGAGGTTCACATATTGTGTGAGACTTTTAAATCTGGGCTTATAATTCAATATAAATGAATATATGGATGAATTTCTTAGAAAAGTTTCCAAGGGCTTTTAAAATCCATACACTTGCTATTTGAGCACCTTACTATGTCCAGAAATTTAAGGTTGTTTTTGGAAAGAAAACAAAAAAATAAGTTTGTTATGGAAAGTAATGTGACTTTGTAAATAAATAGGACTCCTGCCAACATTTCACACTAGCAAAACTTTACAGTGAAATTTGAATGATATTCATGATTATTAAAGTACCTTTTCCTGTGATGTAGTGTTCAACTGTGTTAAAGAATCTTGATAAGTTTGTCATTCTGTTCATGTAAATATTTCCAAGGTCAGGAAAACATGTAGTGAAAAAAGGAAGTTATTTAGGGGAAAATTCCTTTTAGAAACGTTTCAAGATTTTGTTTATAGGATTTATTTATTAAAGTGTAATGATTTTCACTTTTCTTAATGTTTCATTATTTCAGTAAAATATCCCTTTAATATCAGACAAATTTGAAGTAATCCAGAGTGATAAATGCCAATTTTATTTTTATTTCTCATTTATTTTTGAAGCTGGCCAAAGTAATAATGAAATATATCATGATTTTTTAAAGCCTTAATTTTTTAGAGCAGTTTTAGTTTCACAGCAAAAATTGAGAAAAAAGTACAGATTTCCCACATACCTCCTGCCCCACATATGCATAGCCTCCCCCATTATCGACATTCCTCACCCGAGTGGTACATTTGTTAACATCAATGAACCTACGCTGACACATCATAATCACCTGAAGTCCATAGTTTATATCAAAGTTCACTCTTGGTGTTGTACGTTCTGTGAGTTTGGCCAAATGTGTAATGACATGTATCTGTCATTACAGTATCATACAGAGTGTTTTCACTGCCCCCACATCCTCTGTGCTCTACCTATTCATCCTCCCCCTTAACGTCTGGCGACCACTGATGTCTTTGCTGTCTCCATAGTTTTGCCTTTTCCAGAAGGTCATATAGTTAGAATCATGAAGCATGTAGCAGTTTCAGACTGGCTTCTTTCACTAAGTAATATTCATTTAAGGTTCCTCCATGTCTTTCATGGCTTGATAGCTCATTTCCTTTTAGCATTGAATAATATTCTGTTGTCTGGATATATCAGTTTATTTATCTAGTCATCTGAAGGACATCTTAGTTGCCTCCAAGTTTTTGCAATTATAAAAAAAATGCTGTAAACATCAGTGTGCAGGTTTTTGTGTGGACATAGTTTTTAACTTCTTTGAGTAAATATCAAGGGGTACTATAGTGATTGTTTTCATGATGCTGTTAATGTTTACAACATTTCCTAATTTTTTGTTTATATTGCCTTTGTGGAATTTCTTAAAATTTCTATTTGATGTTTAACAGCATATTTTGGTAGATTTCCATTGACACTTAGCCTGTCTGTAGATTTGCATGTTTGTATGCTACATTCTGTAAGTTTCAGTGTCCATAGCCTTGTGCCTGGTAATGGATTTTGTCTGGTAAAATAATAGCTTTCTTTGAATAGTCCATAACTGCCCTCAAGATGATAAAGTAAAAAAAAGCCAAAAATTATAAACTGTGTTAGTACAAACCACAAGTGTTTTAGTAGTTCTATCCTTCTTTCAATCATATCTGAGCACCATTTTACCCATGGGAAATTTCTCATGACTTTAAAAAAGGCTAAGTAATAGTCATTAGTATCTGTGGATTTTCAGACAATTTGCATATTTATAATTATACTTATGAAGTAGTTCTAAGTAATTTATTAATTGAAGAGATTCCATTTACCCTTTGTAGGTCCTCTTTCTGATCACATTAACAATTTCTTTAATTTAATAGAAGTTCTAATAAAAATAAATGACAGCATTGAGGTGCAGAGGAAAATGAAAGTCTGCTCTCTGTTCACTGATGATATTGTACTGATTTTACTGGAGTGACTATCCCTGAATTCATCAGAATCCCAATTGGACATAGTACTGAAGGATAAAAAGATGCAAATTTAAGGAAGAGAGAACAATTTTTTTCCAGCTTTTCTGAGGTACACTGATAAATGAAAATTGTATACATGTAAGCTGTACAGTGTGATTATTTGATACACATATACATTATGAGATTATTCCAAAAATGAAGCTAATTAAAATATTCTTCCATCATCTCACATATATATATATATACATACACACATACATATTTAGTGAGATTACAAGATATACTTTCAGCAAATTTCAAGTATGCAATACCATATTATTAACTATAGTCACCGTGCTGTACATTAGATCCCTAAAAACTATTGCTCTTATAACTGGATTTATACCTGTTGACCAACAGCTCCCCATTTCCTCTACCCCTAGCCCCTGGCAACCACCATTCTACTCTTTGATTCTGTAATTTTGATTATTTTAAGACTCTGCATATAAATGAGGTCATATAGTACTTGTCTTTCTGTGTCTGGCTTATTTCACTTAGCATAGTGTCCATCTTGTTGCAAATAGCAGCATTTCCTTCTTTTTTATGGCTGAATGATGTTCCATTAACAATATTTTTATGCATGAATAATATATAATGGAATATTGTACATACCACGTATTCTTTACCCATTCACCCATCAGTGGACACTCAGGTTGTTTCCATATCTTGTCTGTTGTGAATAAAGCTGCAGTGAACATGGGCGGGTAGATCTCTTTGAGATATCCAGGCTTCATTTCCTTTGGATATATACGCACAATAGTGAGATTGCTGCATCATATGATGATTCTATTTTTAGCTTTATGAGGAACACCCATACTGTTTTCCATGTGGCTATACCAATTTACATTCCAATCAGCTGTGTACAAAGACTCCCTTTATTCCACATCCTCGTCAACACTTACTATCTCTTGACTTTTTGATAATACTCTCACAGGTGTGAGGTGATGTCTCATTGTGGTTGTGATGTTGAGCACCTTCTCATATACCTGGTGGCCATGGGTTTGTTTTGTTTGGAAAAATGTCTATTCAGGTACTTTGCCCATTTTTTTAATGGGGGTATTTGTTTATTTGCTATTGAGTTGAATGAGTTCCTTACATAATTTGGATGTTAACTTCTTATCAGATATATGGATTGTAAATATTTTCTCCCAAAAGAATATTAACAAAATGTTATGCTACTTTAATGCCTATAGACAGTCACTTTTTATCTCCCATTCTATCTTTTGTCTTTTCTGATACTCATCACATCATTCCTTACATTATAATAATTCACACCTACATCTATCTCCTTTACAGTTTCAATTTTCTTTAATTCCATATCTCAGCACATCACCTTAAAAATAATAGTATAGAATGTGTGTTGGTTTAAGTAATCAGTGTAATTTAAAGACACTTTATCTTAAGGTTTTATCAGAATGGACCTAAAGCTAAAAAGCCATTTGGGGCCTTGTTTTTGATACTATAAAATTTACAAAGGTTATATAAGCACCTTTCTAAATATAAACCTGTATTCATTTTCAGTGATAATTATAAAGGATTTTATACCCATATTGCTATCTCAGATCTGGTTATTAGCCCAGAAACTTGCTGGCTGGAGGGTTCTATCAGTCATGGTTAAATTGCTCAGGGTGGGCTGTAGCCATTATCAGTCATTATCAGTTGTGGGAGGAGCCGGTCACACTGCAGTTTCACTAAGTAGTTCTATCAGGTCTCCAGAAGAAAATGCAAATAAACATGTTCAAAACCCCTTCAGAGCACACTGTAAATCTTTTTAACTTCATGGCCAAATGGTAAACTGCAGGACCACATGACTCAATTCCCTTGAGATAGTCATGTTATTCCTGTCAGACTTTTCTTCCCTCATTCATCAGCTGGAGGCTTTCATCTCCCTTTAAAGTCGTGGCCTTTCAAGTAGGGGTGAAATTACACCTGTCAGTAGTAACTGTTCCCAGTACTCACTATCATTCTGTCATTTCACGAAAGAAATGAAAAAGAAGCACAGCCTATTCCATATTTAGTTAGCAACACTTTTTTTCTTTCTCTATAGTACTTTTAAATACCTTCCAATTATGTTACTGTTGAGAGAATTTTTAAATATCCACCTAAATTGGGGGACAATATGGGAATGTTGGGGAAAATTCACTTCTGTGTAAGCTCTACATTAATTCAGTAACTGCCTTAAACTTATTCCACAGAAAGATTTAAATGTATACATAATCTACAATGGCAATCTAAATGTGCCCCTTAACACACTTGTTCTGTTTATTTTTTCTACGTTACACTCTGATAACTTGGTGGCTGCCTGTAATACCATACAGCAGGTGCACCTGGACAGCCACCATTTATTTACATAGAGAACAAAGTTAATGTTTTATCAAGTGCAGGCCACACCTGGGTTGGGACAATAGTAGGAAGCAGGGTTCAAATCAGAACTGCAACTCGCTTTTAGCCTGATATTTGAACTCCATTGAGCAACCTCTCTTGACTTCTCTTGAAAGTTCTGAGGACTTGGACTTTTAACTCCCCATTAACCAAAGGATAAAAGCCGGACTGAATACATTGCCCATGGTGCTGACTATGGTTGGTCTTGACTTAAGCAGTGAGAGTAATTGAATTGTCATTACTGCCCATACCATACACTGTCCCAGTCAGACAATTTGTTAAATAAAAATATGTTGGATCTGATGTACCTGAGTGTGAAGGGAAAAACTTCTGGTCACTGTCCTAAAACTAAGCTAGGTCAGTGAATGCATGTGTGGGACCTCATGATGACAGTCACGCTTCCAAGTTTAGTTGTTGTGGCTGTTGTTATCTCTCAAGGAGAAAAGTATGTGCCAATTATTTTTAGATTGGTGGTATATCTAAGAATACACGAATACAATTAGCCATTCACAATTATTAGCAAAACATTATATACATATATATACGTATATATATTCCAGAAGACAAAGCAAATAACTCCTCTATTTCTGTGCCTTGTTTCTTACCCTGTTTTCCCTTTTCTTCAATGGTAGACTAAAAAATAGAGCCTAAAACTTAGTGAAAAAGATGGATTAACTCAGCGTGTTATAAAGAATTTATCTAAAAAACACTATGAATTTAATTTCTCTGGAAATGATTGCATTAGCACTGATGGGTAAAAAAAAACTAACATATCTATTTCAAGTCTAACCATCTAATACCCTTACTTATAGAGACAACTTCATCTGTATATAAGGCTGAAAATGAATTACTATTATTTAATATTATCTTTTGTGAAATCTTTGTATGTATATAATTTATGAAAATTGAATTATTCTTACTTGTGTACCCAAGTCCTCATACTAACTAATCTTATATAGTTTAATTTAAAGTGTTTCAATAATAACTTCCACTTAAAAAGAGATTGAATTTGATACTCTAAATCCTCTGAAGTGAGTATGAAATGCCTCTGAACATTCCATACCTTAACACTGTGTCCGTGGGATCTCACTCCAAGTCTTCTTCCATTTCATGCAAGCTTGTTTATCCATTTTATTTCTCTTTAGAAGATAAGAAACATCAAACTTAAAGAATTAAACACAGTAGCGAGAGAAGAAAGACTAAGAGCCAAGGAGAGAAGGGAAAAGTAATAATGATGTGCTGCACATGTTGTTAGGCTCTTTCATATGCATTTAATCCCTTCAAACTTACATGAGGCATATTATTTATTTCAAAAATAAGTACATTAAGACATAGAGCATAAGACATGCAGTTTCCCCAAGGCTAGTAAGCAGCAGAATTGGGATATTAACTCAGGATATTTTACCTTAAGCCATGTTATGTTTAAGTGGTGAATGTTCACAGGGATGACAGAAGTCATCTATTCAAGTTTAAATGTTGTCTGACATATTTGTTGGAGCAAGAAATAGAGAAAGAATTTTAGGGAGATCCACAGAAATGGTTAAAATATACAGAGCTTTGAATTATTGGCATCATGTCTTTTGTGGAACCTTTCACTTTCTAAAAGATAATTAACACAGTGTTTTACATATTTGTGTTGTTGGTGCTTGAACCACTTAACACTAAAGCTGATGTAGCAATATGGGGTTTCAGATTAATTTAAATAACTTAATCCACTCAACTCAATTCATTATAAATCCAAATTACCTTACATCCTCATTCTTTCTCCAAATCTAGGTTACATACGTATTGCCAATCAGGACAAATAGAAGTACTTGTCTCTACCTCCCCTCTGACAAATTTCAGCTGGCTTTTATGTTTTACTGACGTCCACGCATATCACATTGCAGAATTTTACAAAGTACAATCTACACATCACCTGCATGAAAATCACTTATGTTGCTTTTGTAGAAAGCTGAACTAGGTCCTCAGGGGTTAGGTTTTAGGTGCATAAAGTCCTGAGAACCACTGCCTTTTAGTTCAACATCATTTCCCTTTGTACTTTAAGATAATGGTGCTTTGCAACTGACTGCACTTCACAATCCATCTGCACCTGCAGACTAATGTTTGACCAAACACTGTTGATGAGACAAAAATGATGGGGAAAACAAAAGTCTCTTTAATTTAAAACTGATCATTGTTGGCTATGCTTTTCCCTATATTTTTGCCACAGAAAAACAGGCATGCACATGTTTGATTCATTCTCTCTGATTATTTTAAGAATTACAGTTGTTTCTCAACTAGTATGGAATTGGGTTTTGTTAATTGATGCTCTTGTCTAGGGGGCCTGTCCTATCTGTTAATTATATCTGTAACTGTATTCCATTTTTCCTCTGTGTATATATAACAAATCATCCATTTACAAGTAAAATTCACCAAGAAATGTTAATGTCAATTGTGCTAAAATTATGCTATTCTTTCTCTTAATGGGGAGAGTTTTGGTTAAAATTAACTGCTTGCTACCTTAGAATATTTTAAATCTCGAGGAGTGATTCCATACAGTGGAAACTGTGTTCCTGACAGCAAGTATCCCAAGAAGTATGTTTTTGTGACTGAAGATGACCAGACTCCAGTAGCTCTGTATTGTCAGAGGTGACAGACAGTCCATGCCAGTGGCTAAGCATCAGCTCTGTATTAAGGCTTTTCTATTGTAATGGAAACCTTGAGGAATAGACATCACAGATACTCAGAGAAGATGGCTCTGATCTGATGTGGGTAATGCAGAAGACCAGGTCTTCTGCAGAGAAGCATGTATACTTGGAAGCCTGGCCACGGTAGTGAAAGGAAACAAATTTCATGTAGTTTGTTTCACAGAGAGGTTCATAGATATGGGACAATGCTTTTTTTTTTAACTTGGAAAATTAAATGCTAATAATGTGGCTTTTTCTAAATGTGGTTACAAGTCCTGAATTTCAATGAGTTAGGCCAATTTATCAAACATTTTGTAAAAGCATTGCATCCACATGTTGTTAAAATGTTGTTTGTAGTTGAAATATTTTGAAATGGTTTCTGATCAGAAAAGAAAAACATCATTTTAATGTCAACATGCAGGAGACATGTTTCGTTGCATTTATACCCAAATTTCATTAATCAATATATTTAATTATAGCCTCAAGTTCTCATTTCTTCATTGATATATTTAAATGTTCATCAGCTAATTATATTTTAAATTCCATATTATATTTTCTTAATGGTAAAGAGTATTAAAATTTCATTTGCATTTTAATAATATACTTTATTTTAAAAATCTCTGTATTTTTATTGTATTAACTCTTTCCTGACCTCTTTGTAGCCAATAAAATTTGGCTATTACTAAGATCCAAAGCTGATAATACTTACTGATATGACCAAATTTACTAGTCTAGTTTACTAGACTTTGGGAACCCAGCTTTGAACTTAGGGAACTGCAAACTGAGTGCAGAATTTAGAAATCACTGATATTTACTGGTCAAACATTGTTCATTGGCTAGGTAAATACTGATATGGAAGCAAACTTACTCATACAAGTGCAAAATAAATAATGTGCTTACTTTTTTCTAATATTTTCATCTACTTACAACAAAGTATTATGGGTTATTGGAAACTTCTTTGCAAAGTGAAGGTTTAGGAATATTTTAATACCTAACTGCAATGTATCTACTTTGGAATAGAAAACCAACACCACTGATTCACCCTAAGGTGGGGATGCAGCTTGATACTTCAAGTAACTATAGCATAGAAGTAATTTATATCTTCCCTATTAAACTTAGAAACTACTGCAAGACCTTTTGGACATTACTGGAAGAAACCACATTATTGCCTGTAGGCGTAGAGTAGAGTAGGTTTAGCTGGGTGGGTATTTGGGCCCTCAGTACCTCCTTCAGAGTATAGTGGGAGTTCACGCTCAACTCCATTCTGTTAGCTTCTAGGGAACTAGTAATTAACCTTAATTACTATTGCTTAGTTATCAGTCCTGTTCAGGAAAGGGGATCTGTTTCCTCTAACTGGTCAATACAACATCAGATGTCTGAGATAACTGCTCATAAAAATTACATCCAATATCACATGCCCTATTTCCTTGTAAGTTTTGTTTGTGTGCCTTCCTAAGTAAATTGTAAACTTTCATATGTGTATTTTGGGTGTCAAGCCTGGAACCAGACCAAAGCTGTTCTTTGTAAGCCCAGGCCTTCTGGCTGCCTCAAACCATATACAAATGACAATGGAGGATTAAAAATCCCTGATCACATATGAAGCATGTCATAGTCATGAATGAAAGTTAAGTCTGGAAGGAATAAGCTTTACTTTTTCAGGTCTTCAAAGAAAAAATAAGTGGTAGAGCAAGTTATAATTCCTGGAATTAAGAAGTAAGAGGTGTTGCCTAAAGACAAACTTTGTTTTTTTAAGGAAAAATTATTACATGCAACATGTAAAAATTTTATCTCATGAGTATGTAAATTAATCAAGTAAATAGTTCTTTCAAACTGAGGCATAAGAGTGAAGGACAACCAAGTAAGTAAGTGATAATCATTCAATATAATTGTTTTAGGCGTGCTGTCAAGTATTCTTATATTCAAAAGTGCACCATGGATATAAAAATGTTGAGGACCTTTACTGTGTTAGAAAAAAATTTAGAGGTATATAAAAATAATTTAAAGGTGAAATGTTATAAAGTAAATATAAGGACTTCCGGGAAGATGGCGGTGTGAGCAGGGCAGCAGAAATCTCCTCCCAAAACTATATAAATCTATGAAAACACAGCAAATACAGCTATTCCTAAAAGAGAAATCGGAGCACACAGGAAAGTGCACAGCGTGCAGCCACACCTGGGAGGACTCAGCACCCCGCGAGGCGGGTAAGATACAGAGCCACGACCCGGCGGCACCCGAACACTCACCCAGCCCAGCACGCCGGCAGGAGAAGAGGATTCAGAGCCAGGAGGGAGTGGAAGAGCAGGTCCGCGAAATAATGAGCCCCGGTGGTCTGCGCCAGAGCAGCGGGAGTGCTGACACACATCGCGTGGTGCATCAGGCATTGGAGAGGCAGAAGGTGCAGGTTTTGAGCTGGGAAGATGCCGGGACCATGCAACCAGCACCCAGGGACAAGAGAAAAGCGTGCACCATTTGTAGCAGTCTCGGAGAGGCGGGGGGCCCAGCGAGGGAACACCAGCGCCCCGGCGGGCCGAGCCCTGCAGGCTTGAAGTCCGGAGGAACTTGGGTCCCCTTTGCTAGTGCAGCCAGCGCCCAGAGACAAGAGGAAAGCACACACCATTTGTAGCGGTCTCGGAGGGGCAGGGGGCCCAGAGAGGGAACACCATCGCCCCGGCAGGCTCAGCCCTGCAGCCTGGAAGTCCTGGGGAACTTCGGTCCCCTTTGCTAGTGCAGCCAGCGCCCAGGGCCAAGAGAAAAGTGCGCGCCATTTGTAGTGGTCTTGGAGAGGCGGGAGGCCCAGCGAGGGAACAACATCACCCCGGCGGGCTCAGCCCTGCAGGCTGGAAGTCCTGGGGAACTTTGGTCCCCTTCTTCTTTTTTTTGCTGGTTTGTTTTTTTTTAGTGGTGCTTTTTTTTTCTTTTTTTTTCTCTTTTCTTGTTAAACCTTAAAGAGCCTAGCTGACATACGTGGCACCTACCAGTGACCACTCCTGTCAACATGACAAGACAGAAGAATATGATACAGACAAAAATCACCAAGATTCAGAGCCCCTCTGAGAAGGAATCTGAAGGGATGGAAATGCAGCATCTTCCTGAAAAAGAATTCAGAATAAAAGTCATAACCATGCTGATGGATCTACAGAGAAATATGCAAGAGCTAAGGGAAGAAGTGAGGGAAGTCAGGAAAGATAATGCAGAAATGAGACAAGCCATCGACGGGCTCAGCAGCAGACTGGACAAGATGCAAGAGACTGTTAATGCAATAGAAATCAGAGAACAGGAATACAGAGCAGCTGAGGCAGAGAGAGATAAAAGGATCTCTAGGAATGAAAGAATATTAAGAGAACTGTGTGACCAATCCAAATGGAACAATATTCGCATTATAGGAGTACCAGAGGAAGAAGAGAGAGAAAAAGGGATAGAAAGTGTCTTTGAAGAAATAATTGCTGAAAACTTCCCCATGCTGGGGAAGGAAATAGTCTCGCCGTCCATGGAAGCCCACAGATCTTCTACCACAAGGGACCCCAGAAGACAACACCAAGACACATAATAATTAAAATGGCAAAGATCAAAGATAAGGACAGAGTATTAAAGGCAACTAGAGAAAGAAAAAAGACCACCTTCAAAGGAAAACCCATCAGACTAACATCAGACTTCTCAACAGAAACCTTACAGGCTAGAACAGACTGGCATAATATATTTAATGCAATGAAACAGAAGGGCCTCGAACCAAGAATACTGTATCCAGCACGATTATCATTTAAATATGATGGAGGGATTAAACAATTTCCAGACAAGCAAAAGCTGAGACAACCTGCCTCCCATAAACCACCTCTACAGGACATTAAAGGAACTGCTCTAGAAGGAAGCACTCCTAAGGCTAAAAAGCTGTCAGCACAGAAAATAAAATCATAGCAAAGAAAGCAGACCATCCAAAACTAATTAAAAGCAAAGAATAAAACACCTAGTATATAAAAAATGGAGGAGGAAGAAAAAGAAGGGAGAGAAATAAAAAAACATCAGACTGTGTTTACAATAACTTAACAAGAAAGTTAAGTTAGATTGTTAGATAGTAAAGAAGCAACCCTTGAAACTTTGGTAACCACGAATCTAAAGCCAGCAATGGCAATAAGTACATATCTTTCGATAATCACCCTAAACGTAAATGGACTGAATGCACCAACCAAAAGACACAGAGTAACAGAATGGATAAAAAAGCAAGACCCATCTATATGCTGCCTACAAGAAACTCACCTCAAATGCAAAGATATCCCCAGATTAAAAGTGAAGGGATGGAAAAACATATTTCATGCAAATAACAAGGAGAAAAAAGCAGGTGTTACAGTAATTGTATCAGACAAAATAGACTTCAAAACGAAGAAAGTAGCAAGAGATAAAGAAGGACATTACATAATGATAAAGGGGTCAAACCAACAAGAAGACATAACCATTTTAAATATATATGCACCCAACACAGGGGCACTGGAATTTGTGAAACAAATACTAACAGAATTAAAGGAGGAAATAGACAGCAATGCATTCATCTTAGGTGACTTCAACACACCACTCACTCCAAAGGACAGATCAACCAGATAGAAAATAAGTAAAGACACAGAGGCACTGAACAACACACTAGAACAGATGGACCTAACAGACATCTGCAGAACTCTACACCCAAAATCAACAGGATACACATTCTTCTCAAGTGCACAGGGAACATTTTCCAGAATAGACCACATACTAGGCCACAAAAAGAACCTCAGTAAAATCGAAAATATTGAAATTCTACCAACCAACTTCTTGGATCATAAAGGTATTAAACTAGAATTAAACTTTAGAAAGAAAACAAAAAGGCTCACAAACACATGGAGTCTTAACAACATTGTCCTAATTAATCAATGGGTCAATGACCAAATCAAAACAGAAATCAAAGAGTATATGGAGACAAATGACAACAACAACACAAAGCCACAGCTTCTGTGGGACGCAGCAAAGGCAGTTCTAAGACGAAAGTATATTGCAATCCAGGCTTATCTAAAGAAAGAAGAACACTCCCAAATGAGTAGTCTAAAGACACAATTAGTGAAATTGGAAAAAGAACAAATGAGGCCCAAAGTCACCAGAATGAAGGACATAATAAAGATCAGAGAAGAAATAAATAAAATTGAGAAGAACAAAACAATAGAAAGAATCAATGAAACCAAGAGCTGGTTCTTTGAAACAATAAACAAAATAAATAAACCCCTAGCCAGACTCATTAAGAGAAAAAGAGAATCTACACACATAAACAGAAATGAGAAAGGAAAAATCACGACAGATCCCACAGAAATACAAAGAATTATAAGAGAATATTATGAGAATCTATATGCTAACAAGCTGGAAAACCTAGAAGAAATGGACAACTTCTTAGAAAAATACAACCTTCCAAGACTGACCAACCAAGAAACAAAAAAACTAAACAGACCAATCACCAGCAACGAAATTGAAGCGGTAATCAAAAAACTACCCAAGAACAAAACCCCCGGACCAGAGAGATTCACCTCTGAGTTCTACCAGACATATAGAGAAGAAATAACACCCATTCTCCTTAAAGTTTTCCAAAAAATAGAAGTGGTGGGTATACTTCCAAACTCATTCTATGAAGCGAGCATCACTCTAATACCAAAAACAGGCAAAGACCTCACCAAAAAAGAAAACTACCAACCAATATCCCTGATGAACGTGAATGCAAAAACACTCAACAAAATATTAGCCAACCGAATTCAAAAATATATCAAGAGGATCATACACCATCATCAAGTGGGATTCATCCCAGGTATGCAAGGATGGTACAACATTCGAAAATCCATCAACATCATCCACCAAATCAATAAAAAGAAGAACAAAAACCACATGATCATCTCCATAGATGCTGAAAAAGCATTTGACAAAATTCAGCATCCATTCATGAGTAAAACTCTCAACAAAATGGGTATAGAGGGCAAGTACCTCAACATCATAAAGGCCATATATGACAAACCCTCAGCTAACATCATACTTAATGGCGAGACGCTGAAAGCTTTTCATCTAAGATTGGGAACAAGACAGGGATGCCCACTCTCTCCACTGTTATTCAACATTGTACTGGAGATCCTAGCCACAGCAATCAGACAAAACAAAGACATACAAGGCATCCAGATTGGAAAAGAAGAAGTCAAATTGTCACTATTTGCAGATGACATGATATTGTGCATAAAAAACCCTAAGGACTCCACTCCAAAACTACTAGAACTAATATCTGAATTCAGCAAAGTTGCAGGATACAAAATTAACACACAGAAATCTGTTGCTTTCCTGTACACTAATGATGAACTAACAGAAAGAGAAATCAGAAAAACAATACCATTCAGAATTGCATCAAAAAGAATAAAATACCTAGGAATAAACCTAACGAAGGAAGTGAAAGACCTGTACCCTGAAAACTACAAGACATTCCTAAGAGAAATTAAAGAGGACACTAACAAATGGAAATGCATCCCATGCTCTTGGCTAGGAAAAATAAATATTGTCAAAATGGCTATACTACCCAAAGTAATCTGTAGATTCAATGCAATCCCTATCAAACTACCAACAGCTTTCTTCAATGAACTCGAATAAATAATTCTAAAATTCATATGGCACCACAAAAGACCCTGAATAGCCAAAGCAATCCTGAGAAGGAGGAATAAAACGGGGAATTATGCTCCCTGACTTCAAGCTCTACTACAAAGCCACAGTAATCAAGACAATTTGGTATTGGCACAAAAACAGACCCACAGACCAGTGGAACAGAATAGAAAATCCAAACATTAACCCAAACATATACAGTCAATTAATATTTGATAAAAGAGCCTTGGATATACAATGGGGAGATGACAGCCTCTTCAGCAGCTGGTGTTGGAAAAACTGGACAGCTACATGTAAGAGAATGAAATTGGACTACTGTCTAACCCCTTACACAAAGGTAAACTCAAGGTGGATCAAAGACCTGAATGTAAGTCATGAAACTATAAAACTCTTAGAAAACAATATAGGCAAAAAGCTCTTGGACATAAACATTAGCGACTTCTTCATGAACATATCTCCCTGAGCAAGGGAAACAAAAGCAAAAATGAACCAGTGGGACTATATGAAGCTGAAAAACTTCTGTACAGCAAAGGACACCATCAGTAGAACAAAAAGAATTCCTACAGTATGGGAGAATATATTCATAAATGATGTATCCGATAAGGGGTTGACATCCAAAATATATAAAGAACTCACGCACCTCAACAAACAAAAAGCAAGTAATCCAATTAAGAAATGGGCAGAGGAGCTGAACAGACACTTCTCCAAAGAAGAAATTCAGATGGCCAACAGGCACATGAAAAGATGCTCTACATCACTAATCATCAGAGAAATGCAGATTAAAACCGCAATGAGATATCACCTCACACCAATGAGGATGGCCAACATCCAAAACCCAACAACAACAAATGTTGTCGAGGATGTGGAGAAAAGGGAACCCTCCTACACTGCTGGTGGGTCTGCAAATTAGTTCAACCATTGTGGAAAGCAGTATGGAGGTTCCTCAAAAAACTCAAAATAGAAATACCATTTGACCCAGGAATTCCACTCCTAGGAATTTACCCTAAGAATGCAGCAGCCCAGTTTGAAAAAGGCAGATACACCCCTCTCTTTTTCGCAGCACTATTTACAATAGCCAAGAAATGGAAGCAACCTAAGTGTCCATCAGTAGATTAATGGATAAAGAAGAGGTGGTACATATACACAATGGAATATTATTCAGCCATAAGAAGAAAACAAATCCTAACATTTGCATCAGCATGGATGGAGCTAGAGGGTATTATGCTCAGTGAAATAAGCCAAGCTGAAAAAGGCAAGTACCAAATGATTTCACTCATATGTGGAGTATAAGAACTAAGGCAAAAATAAATAAATAAAAACTGAAAGAACAAAACAGCAGGAGACTCACAGAACCCAAGAATGGACTAATAGTTACCAAAGGGAAAGGGACTGGGGAGGATGGGTGTGAAGGGATGGGCAAGGGGGAAGAAGGGACATTATGATTAGCAGATGTAATTTTGGGGGGGCGCATAGGGAGGGCTGTACAACTCAGAGAGGACAAGTAGTGACTCTATGGCATCTCACTACGCTGATGGACAGTGAGTGTAATGGGGTTGGGGGGGGGACCTGATGAAGGGGTTGTGTAATCACCATAATATTACTCATTTAATTGTAGATTAATGATATCAAAATAAACTTAAAGAAAAAAGTAAATATCATTGAAGTCTTAGAAAATATAATGGAATACAAGTCAAAATTACGTAAAAATAGTTGAGGAAGCAGGAAGGGAGTTCTTTCTGGAGGTTTTTGCAGCCAAATTAGCTACGTGAACTCTGATTATTTCTATGGTTTTTATTACTAATGAACTAAAAATGCATTAAGTCAATTTTTTCTCAATTTGAGGATGAGGTGGCTAATAAGTGAAATTTTTACATAGTGTAATAAAGGTAGGGTATATTATATTACAAATAATTTAACTTAAGGGCTCAAAACAAATTCATTCTAATAGTAGAAATGAAATAAAATTCCTAAAGCACATGTGAAACCCATAATAGAAATTACTCATTAAAAAAACAGAGAAAGTGTGACATCTGTATATATTATATTTATTGCACTTTTGGGTTCCTGTGCCCAAAATGTGTGTATATAGAGGCTTCCTCACACCATCAAGCAATTCTTGGACACCAGCACGGTATCTGAGAATTCAGCTCAGTTCTGACACTATATGCCTGGAGATAGCATCAGATTTCACAGATGAAGGGCTCAGTCCCGCAAGACTGCTCTCCACTTCAGATTCAAGTCCAGGTTGTTACCTGTACTTCTGAGAGATTGTCTGTTAATCAGAGGTTCCCATGATCCCCTCTTTGGGTTTCATTAATTTGGTATAACAGCTCACAGAACTCAGGAAAGCTCATTTACTCACTAGATTACTAATTTATTACAAAAGATATTTTAGGATACAAGTCAACAGCCAGACGAAGAGAATCATAGGGCAATGTCCTGAACACAAGAGCTTCTGTCCTTCAGGAGCTTGGGGCCTGGCACAGTGGTACCTAGAGGCATTGTGTTTCCCCAGCATGGAAGCTCTCTGACCACACCCCCACTCTTTTGTTTGTTGTTTTTTTGTGTATGGAGGCTTCAGTATATAAGCATGATTGGTTAACTCCCTGCCTGTTGGTATTGATTCAGCCTCTAGCTCCTCTCCCTCCCTTGAAATCAGGGGGTGAGACTGAAGGTTCCAACATTCTCCAAGGTTGGTTCCCCTGGCAACCTGCCTCCATCCTTAGGGGCTTTCCAAAAAATCACCTTCATTAACACAGACCCAGTTGTGGTGGAACAGGGCTTGTTATGAAAAACATGACATCTGGTTAACCTTTATGGCTCTGAAGCGTTTTCAGAAACTGGGGATAGGAGACCAAATAGTATAATAAAAGATGATCCTATTGCTCTTCTAGCTCAGGAAATTCCGAAGATTTTGGGAATTGTGAGCCAGGAACCATCTGAATGGTTAACAGGGTTTTTTCTTTATATACAATGAGCTATAAAAACATCTTATAAACCACAATATCACAATTACTAAAGTGATCTTTGGTAACCTATTGCTTTTTCAAGTCATTCAGAAATCAGGGACAGTTTTAAATGGTTGAATATTTTATTTTATTAGAAGTAATTGACTTGTCTGCCTATGTTAAAATACGAACTAAGATATGAAAAGAATTTTTTCTATAGCATTAAAATCCAGCTAGAATCTGTTTACTACCAAAATGAATATTTGGGAAATATTCCCAGTCCAGTTCACGCTTTGTTTTGTTTGGAATGGATACTTATCAAAACTCATTGAATCAAAATGCCACAAGATGGCAGTGGCCTGCTCAAGGTTGAGTCTTTTCAGAGGGCACTGAAGGTCCTTCTCTTTAGAGTTGGCATTTTATTTCCTTCTTAACATATTTTTGATAATTGAACTTCTTGCTTAAGACACATGGAATTTTCTGAATGCCTTTAGTGTTGAAAAGCATTTCATGACTCA
Source organism: Smutsia gigantea (assembly GCA_032199065.1). Classification (NCBI taxonomy): domain Eukaryota; kingdom Metazoa; phylum Chordata; class Mammalia; order Pholidota; family Manidae; genus Smutsia; species Smutsia gigantea. The sequence goes on from JAVSCE010009563.1 coordinate 251,593, forward strand.
TTTCCATGACCTTTGTTATGCTTCCCAATTCCAAAGGAAAGAAAGAAGAAACCAATAAGGGAAGAAAAAATATACTTATTATATATTATGTGCCAGCCACCTGCCTATATGCCTTACATATATTATGTATCTAGAATGTAGTTAAATATTCAGTAGGTAGTTAATATTCTTAAAGGACTGAACACCGTAGTATATTCTCCCCCATCTCAAAACACAGGGCAAATCCCTCACTCTCCAGGTTCCTATCACCAGCTGTGACAGTTGATTTGCTTTGCTTATGTAAAATACCAGTCCACACGTAGATTTTATGTTCAAGCATATATTCCAGGGTGATTGTGTCTTTATTACAATGAGCTAAACTGGGGTTGAATTTTTCATGACCCTGTTAACTGTCTATTTTCCACTGTGAAAATAATTTTAAAATCTTTAAAATTATTGTTTTCCCATTTATACAGAGACATTGATATATTAATGAAAAATACCACCAACAACCAGAAACATGGAGAGAATAAGCTAATGTAGGGTTATGGAAACAATTTTAAAATATGTGATATAAAATATAAGACATTTTGTCATTGTTATTGTTTTCTTAGATTGATGCTATATATTTTCATTTGTCACATTTAGGGAAATGATGCAAACAAAAAAAAAATCCTACCATCAGTATACACTTGATTCAATACCTGAAGGCAAAGCACAGTGGTGAAGGTTATACAGTGGATAGACAAGAATCTTTGGAGCTGAATGTTTGCCATTACTCTGCTTGTTGGCAAAAGGCGTGGTACAATGTATGACTGTCTGAGAGGCTCATCAGTGGATGACTTCAGAGGAGAATGAAAAGAAAAATTTGTTGAAAAGGAGGTAACTGTAGAGGTGCCAGGGATGTTCTGCTGATGAAGGAGATGTTCTTCTCTGAGATAGCAGGCAAAGATTTCTGAAAAGGCTTTGTGATTGAGAGCCACTGTAACTTTCTGTAAAGATGTTCATGTAACAATTTGGAAATTAATTTAATAAATATTTCATTTGTATTTTGTATTTCGTGTTTGATCCACAATTGAGTGAACTTAAACTGTGTTACTGTTGCTTCAGGGTGATGGCTTGATTCCTGATGCCATACTGATAAATTCAGTTTTGTTTCCTGATTCCTGTCATCATTCTCATCACTCGATTTAATTAGTTCTTTGAGGTCATGTTTAATCAACCTATACTGACTGACTGACAATCTCTCCTGTTTCTTTTGTTTCCTTAAATATGTTCCTTCTAGGAAGCGAGAGTCCTGGCTTTGGAGTAAAGTAGATCTGGATTCAAATTTGCCCTGGCCACTTTCTAGGTGTGAGGTTTTTGATTATTTGTCTTCTATAAACCTTATTTTTCTGGACTATAAAATGAGAGAAATAATATCTGCCTTTGGGGTTGGTTTGTGATGAAACCTAAATAATACAAGTCTGTACAGCACCTGGCCTAAAGTGAATATTTATAAATAAATTGAGCTACTGTTTCTGTGATTGCTACCTCCAGGTTCTGCACTTTCTCAACAGCCCTATCTACTTTATCAAGTGAGTGACCTTTAGCAAAGTCACTGACACCATTTTCTAGCGATCCCCACTGTATATTTCCAGTGGAGTGCTTTTGTCCTTCAGTGATTGCCTTAAATATTTGGTATATCTTGAGAACTGTTTTTCTCTAGGATCCGGTTACAGGTGTGAAGCCACAGTCACTTTTATCTAAGATGCTTTGAAATGTATGTTGTGAATATTCCCACTTGAAGATTACTACTTTACTTTTCCCAAGGAGTAGGCTTGGACTGCTGAATACCCTTAAGAGAGTAGTTATATTATGAAATCTTATGAAAAAATAAATACCATATTCTTTAATATTTGCTATTGGACTCACTGAATAAAAAGCTCAACTAATAAAGACAAACATAGAGGCTCCTCGTGTGTGTGAGACAAGGACTCTCTCTAAAAGATCATAATTGTAATTATTTGTTTAAAAATAATTAATACAACATGGTAAGTGCTTCAAATGAGGTGTGAACCAAGTGCTGGGACATGTAGAAAAGGAAGATATTTAGCTTTATTCTTTAGTGAAGTAGGAATTCTCTAGTCCACTGGGGGTTGTGGGGCTGCTGAAGGGAATGTATTAGAGAAAAAAGAAAATATTTCAGGTAGTAGAGTTGGTAGGGAGAAAGACTAGTCTCACAGTGAAGCATTGTGTTAGGAATATTTGGCTGACATAGAGGCACTTAAGGTTCAGTACTGCAAGCTGAGGCTATAAAGGTAAGCTGAAGTCAGATCATATAGGCCTTGAGTGCCATGCTTAGGAAGGCCGACTCTTTTCTTTATGCTCAGGGATTGGATTCTTTAATGCAAAGATCTGTCATGATCATTATTATTAGAATTAGAATAATAGTTATTCTGGTTATAGAAGAAGATAAACTGATAATGGGTGACCAATTGGAAGGCTGTTGCAACAGACCAGGTGAGAGAGGATGTGAGGTGAACTAAGACAGGCAATAGCACTGAGCAGGAAGACAGCAGTTTAGGTGTTGTCTGAACTATACACAGAGCTTCTGTTTTCCTCTTCAGAACAGAATGATTTTGCCTGACCTATGGCCCTACAGTCTGGATCAGGCGATCCCTAGATGAATTAGGCAGAGAATATTATCACCATTCAGTTTCAAATCTCAGTATGCCAGAATTATCTTTCTTAGATAAGGACATTTATATAGGCATCTTTTCTAAAACCATGTTTTTTCATAAAACTATGTTAACTTCATTGGCCTTTATGATTTTTCATATGAATATGTTTCTAATAACTTACATTTCTGGTTGGGATAGCCAATGAATTCATATTTAAAGCACTATCTCTGCTCCAAATAATAGTGAAAGATGAAAATGAAAAAAGTCTGAAAGATACAACTGGGTTCAAAAGCAAGATCAATATCTCTGTATGTCCAAAACATGAAGTTTTGAGTGAGTCTAGTACTATAGTCTGCTAGGATCCAGCTGCTGTGTCACATGGTCTAAAATATCTGTATGCAATACTTGAAACTAGAGAGAGTGAGTTTACTGCTTCATGTCTGGGATGGGAATGACTCTTACCTATTCCAGTTCCACTCAGGAAAGGAGGTTTGAATTATGGCTGTGATCATGAGCATAGGGCTATGGCTTTATAAGACACTATAGGCCAAAGTAGGTGAGAACACCAATACATCACCTTTTTAAAAATTGGAAATGAATCAAGTTGCCTATAGTGACAATCTGTGCTATCACTGATCTCACCATAAAGAAGGAACTATTTTATGGTTTTGTTTTAGATATAACTCATAGGGAGATAAAAGGAAACAACTAAAATACAGAGAAATAAGGAAGACTTATAACAGGGAAGAGAGAAAGAAAGAAAGGAAGAGGGAGCAGAAGAATTCCTTTCATTCAAATGAGCTTGCAAGCCAAGATTCCAAAGCACATGAACAAACTAATTAATGTTAAGAAACACAGCCAACAAACTAGCCAAATATTCACAAGAATGCATCTAACATGAAATTAATTTTAAGGAATAGTCTGATAATAATACTCATGAATAAAGGACAAAAATTATGAAACAAAAATAATTAGACATGAATAGAACCAAGTGAAACTTTGGGAAATACAACTCTTTTTATTGAAGTTAGTAAAACTTGTAGATGGAATAAATTCTAGGCTGAACATAGTCTAAGAGAAAATTAGTGAACTATAGTGAACTATATGGTAGAACTGAGGAACTCACTCAGCATGAAGCACAGTGAGGCAGTGAGATGAGAAAGATGATAAAACTGCTATGAGATATGGAGGATAGATTAAGAGGTTCATACTTTGAACAGTACTTCCAAAAGTGAATGGAAGTAATAGTACAAAAGCAACATTTGTGCATATGCCTGTTTTTTTTTCCTTTGGAGAAATGGAAAACATTGATAAATAGTTAAGTAAAATCATTTCAAATTTATCCTCATCACTCCGCATCTGTAAAAGTTGGATATGTCAGGCTTATTTTCCCTGTTATCAGGAAAGTTCTGTCTTTAAAGATGTCTTAAAAGGAAATTTATAATCTGCACTAAATTTGTCTTCTACTTTATAAATTGGTGATGACATAATCTTTTAAAGCTCTAGTTTTACTGCTGACTAAATTAAAATGAAATTTTTAAAGAAATTTTGAAATAATGAGTTTAAGAAATTTTGTTTTAGGATGCTTTAGAAAAGACCTTTGTGGCAACCATAATGTTCGTATTGTTTATCTAATCACATTTTGTTGATTTCAATGGAAATAAATGGCATAAGCTTATTTTTTTAAAGCAAAATACAGTTTCTTAGGAAATTTCAAGAAAACCCACCAAACGAGGTGATGTAATATGTTGAAATTTTGGGAATATTTAATAGTGCAATTGTACAAGTACTAGATTTGCTAAGATATATGATAAACACAGTACATTGCAACTATAAATCAATCTATTCAAAGATTCTTATTTTCTTTTAATGGCTTGATTATAGATGTACCTTTCATAGTTTCTTCAAAACTTACAACTTGTAAAATAGATACCTTGGTATAGTATTTGAAAACATAAATTGTCCTTATATTTTGGAAACAAGTAGCTGTATATTTTGCTTTTCCTTCTTTGAGATCCTTAACTATTTTTACTTGGATAAACTTGTCAAAAGTTTGAAGTAGCCCAGGGATCTGGGAAATGAGTTTCCTTTAAGGCCATGGGACTCATTCAAAGAAAGATAAAAATAATGATGAAGTTTTCAGCATATACATTTAATTATTTAGTACATGGGATTTAAATTATTCATTATTTATTTTGATTATAGATGGAAATTAATGATCCATTTATTATTCAGTAATATATTGACCATAGCTGCATGGAAGTACTTAAATGAAATTACTTGATTAATGGTAGGTTTTCCAAAAAAATTAATGCCAAGAATAAGATTTATAAATTATTATTTTCTTACTCAAACATACTTAAGAGTTTTGTTAACATGTTAATTTAGCAGAAAATTTTTTAGAGATAATTTGGCTTAAAATGAAAATAGACCCTTGTCAACTCTCATTAATGACTGGAGGATGCCATTTAGACTATTAAAATACTAAAATTAGAAAGCATAAAAGAAGTATGATCTGTGGTAGGGCTATTCATAAATAATAGTTTTTGCTTCCTATATTAATGTTTTATTAATTAATTATAAAATAACACTATTTTCACATCAGTTGGCCCAATCTTTACTATGTTAAACTGTTATAGTCACTAGGATTATCTTCTTAACTAAATTTCAAAGTACAATCAGAGTAGTGCTATTTATAATTTATCTTATATGAAATGTTTGTTGATATAGTGTTACATAATACATGCCTTTTAAATTTATATTTACATATATATTATTGGCTAATAAATCATACAAAGTTCACAAAATTTCAATGCAAGTATTTCAAATAGATGCTCACATAAATATGAAGGGCAAATTAGGAATTAAATACTAGGGCTAGAAATCAGTAGTTGATAAAATTAGGTATTAAAAAGAAAAAATATATGGGGTGGAATTCCATAGCTGTATACATTTCTTCCCTTTAAATAATTTACCATTAAGCAAACATCCTTTCCTTTATGCTTCTTGGTATGTTATAATCCTAATAGCTTAGATGTTCAACTATATATGTTTCATTCTGAAAATGAGAGAGTACTTCACCTCTTTCTAGAGTTAACTACTGTCATAATTCTATCTGTATGTATGAACATACTGTTTTCAAGTTAGTCAGTTTACATAAATTTCCTTTAAAATTTTTTTCTTTTTAATCCACATCACCATGGATTATAACTGCTTTTGTCAGGTTAACAATAATCAAGGTATTTTAGAAAATTAGAGTTATTCAGACCATTTTCACTATAATTTCATGTTGTAGTTCACTTTATTGATTTTTTATTATGATGTAAACATTTTGTGATATAAATAATTTTTTGTATCAAAATTATTTTTTAAATAATGTAGTGTTCTTTTCACAAAGGCTAAATAAGTTATTATTAAAACTGAATTATTCATTTCCCATTTCTTCATATTAGTTTATTCACTCAGTGAATCTACATTTTTGCAGCATCTGTTATGTGCATGCCAAGTTCCAGCTGCTGGTGATGAAGCTTTGGATGGTATTGACAAGTCTCTTGACATCATGGAAATTAATGCTTCATAGGAGAGATGGACAATACACAAATGAACAAATGAATAAAATATACTATGAAGGAAACAAAGATCACAAAGATCAAGAATAATGGGTTATATAGGGCAGGTTAATTTACATATACCTACATATGATAATACATACATACACTTGTCACTTTTCCTGTATACAGTGAGAAGTAAAATCATTTTTTTATGAGGTGGCCTTTTTGCAAGATCCTTTGTATATATTCAACACTTAAAGATAGTAGAACTAAGAAAAAATACATCTTTAAGTAAATAGAAATTTAAATATTTCCTAAGATATCACTGATGGAATTTTTTAAACCCATTTATCTGATTCATAAAAACAGAAAAGAGCATGAAGATTTTCTACATGAATAATGTAATTTCAATAAGCACAATCCATATCATGTTGAAAACTCAGAATGATAGTTTATGAGTGTTTTATATTTGATATCAATTAAGACATTAAAAATATACTGAAAGGACATATGTTAAATATGATAATTTTTCTTCTATTAAAAATAACATTAAAAAAAATAAATGTCTACCTTAACACTATCATTTCTTCTTAAAATTGAGAAACATGTAAATTATATAAATCACATGCAATATGTTAGTAGACTCTTGTCTCTTTAAAATATGAACATAACTACTTAACTTAAAATAACAGTTTAAAAATTACCATGTAATTTTAATAGACCTTATGACTTGGCTTCAATTTTCCATTCTTAGACATATTTTACTAGATTATGGCATAACTTTAGGGTTTTATATGGCAAGGTACTATCAGGAATGTAGATATTTTGTTTCCTGAATTTTCTTTGCATCTAATTAAGATTACAATTAACCTGGCCTTAAAAAAATAAAATCTTGCTTCTTTGCTTGCTTCTGAATTTCATGGGAAAATAATTTATTTTTAACTGTATTGATTATATACTTTGGTCAGAAACCAAATTTATACAATACCATTTTATTAATGCATAATAAGCAGTATTTCCTGAAAATAATTAATCTTAATTACCAGTTTTCATGGGTTAAAATTTTTCCTCTTTAAAATTTTTAATAATGTGGAAAACAATGGAACTATTAAAACAAACAAAAAAAAGAATGTAAACTCGTGCTCACTGAGAGGAAATCTCTTAAGACAGAGCAGTATAATGGTTAAGTGTAGAGGCATAGGAGCTAGAGCCAGATCAAGCTCAGTTCAAATTAAGCCCTGTTGCCAGTTTCTTGGGCAAGCTGCCTAATCTCTTTGGTCTTCAGTCCCCACATGTGTAGAGAAGATAACATCCATCTCAGAGTGCCATTTTTTCATTATATATAATGGCAACTTAAAAGAGTGTGCCTGCTATTTTATAAACATTATATTAATATTAGCTAATATTTTTAACATTTCCACTTAGCTGTTTAAGGTATTGTACCTTGATCACAGTTACCATAAAGTAGTGTGATCTTAGAGGGTATAGGTAGAATATATGTGACAGCACACTTTTTTAGGATAGGCTACTGTAAGTGAATCACTAAATTGTACTCAGTAGTACAAGCACATTGGATCTCCTAATTTGAATTTTCTAAGCTTCTAAAAGCATTTAGAGGTTTTTTTTTAGTTCTTTGTAGACAATGTTATAAACATCTACTGTAATTTAGCTGTAGTCTTATTAGTTATACTTGACAGAAAGTTCCATTTATGAATGCCAGTTAAACTAGAATTGCCAAAACAGAAAAAAGGTCTGTAGGATATCTTTTATTTAACTTGAACAAAATGTGAATAATGAGATATAGTTAACATTATGTATTCCATTGAGGTCATTGTAAATCACTTCTTCTCAAACCATCTCCCAAAGGAATTTAATATATAAAAAGGTAAATTATACAGAATTGTACTTTTCTTAATATAGATATCCTTAAAGTAATCTAGCTTTATAAAATTCTGTAATTTTTAGAATTATAAAGTAGGAAATAAATTTCATGCATGTTTATGGAAAATTATTGTTATGACCATGCCCCTCATCTTGAGTTTAATGCAAATAGAATTAAGCTGAAAACAGCTGAAATTGTGATTATCATATGCAGTTTCCCAAAGAAAGTATGTTTAAGGAGAGAGAGCTACTCCACACAATACTGAATCTAGAATGAAATCTCCCTAGTATAAGTTAAAGATCTAAAATTTGTTCTTTCCTTCTTTTAATTTCCTGCTATAATCATCCTGTAACTAACAACCACTTTCACTTTACTTCATTTATAGCTAGCCAAAACAAATAATACTAAAAGAAAATAGATTTACATTTCTAAATTTTGTTGAAATATAACATTTTATTAAAAGCTAAGATAAATTCTAACAAACAAAATTGATTACAAGTGTAATATGTTAGTGCCTTCTGTGTCCTCTTTATCCTCTGTGACTTTTTCTTTATTGTGATGTATTAATAAGAAAGAAATGTGAAGATAAAATAAACAGGTAATTTCATTATTTTATGTGCTCATTTACATATCCACAACTGCCCTCAAGAGTCCTCTCAGGTAGTACAGTAGTATTTCGCTAAAATGATAGTATTGAAAGTAGCCACAGGCATTCATTTGTCAGTTAGTGTTCTCACAACCCTGGGCCTTCATTCATTCAACTTCACTACCTTAGGCAACTGCAAAGAAGTTGGAGATCTTAGATCTTCTGTTAAATATGGCCCACTGATAATTAGATAGTTTCACATTCTGATAGGAATAGAAACTATGTATTTCCTGGAAGAAACTTCACATAAAACCACTAATACCCAAAGGAAACATACCATGAAAAGTAAATTTCTGCTAGCTAATAGGAGTCCTGTATTATTACCAAAATGATAAATTTTTTGAGTACTATCTCAATTGTCATGTACCATGGCCACTAATATTCCTCAAAATGTTCAGAAAATAAAAGCCCATCCTTTTCCTGAAAGCTCCCTTCTTCTTAAGAGGTGCAAATAGGAAGTAGAGAGGGAGAAAGACAGCATCTCCCTGACGGGGCAGAACAGCAGCCCTAACCCTGGCTGTTCAAGTGGCATCAAACGCCTCAGTCAGATAATCCACAGATCCTTCCTTTTCAATATTAAAAGTTCGGCTGTGGAAGAATGGAACATTTCACTTATAACCACTAAGAAATTTTATTGATTAGTTCTAAAAGCTTACTTTTCAAAGGAAAGCAATAAAAAATTAAACTATTTTGCAAAAGAGAATTTTTAAGATTGAAAAAAGCTGTTCACAACATTTAACATTTAGCTTCTTAGCATTTGTTCATGAGTAGTCCAGGGCATGTGCAAATGACTGTGGAAATATTAGAATTTGATAACATTCACTTAGACTAAACACATACAGTTACGAATGAGGAAGCTCAGATAGGGTAAAAGACATGCCCAAAGTGACATATTTAATAGAAAAGGCCACTGTACTATCTGGACATACTATATTTATGATTTGCCTAACCCCAGTTACAGAATAGGTTAAAGCAGGAGTCAGCAAACTATGGTCTGTGGGCCAAATCTAGTCTGTTTGTGTTTATAAGTAAAGTTCCATTGGAGCACAGACATGCTCATTCATTTACACAGTGTCTATGGCTATGTTTGCTCTAGATGGAAAAGTTCATTGTAATAGAGACTGTATGGCCCACAAAATGTAAAATATATATTATCTGGCCTATTACAGAAAAAGTTTACAAACCCTTGGTATAGAGAATTGAGGTGTGAGTGTATGCTAGAAAAGAGTAAATTCGAAGTTTTTAAAAAGTGTTCAATATGCCTATGAAAAAAATAGTTTTAAACTTTACTCTGAGTCTCTAATCAAAAATAAAGATATAGCCATCTATGGATGCTATAAGGGCTGGTTCTGACATAAATTATCTTCATTTATATTTTAAAGACCAAGAATCTAAGATCCATTGTATTAGTTTAATAAAGGTAAAATGTTAGTATGGAGGGTCTGTAAAAAAGGTATGGATATTCTCTAAATTGTGTTCCAACAAAATAGAGGGGAAATGAAAAAAAGGCATTGTCAGCAAAGTATAATGGATATAATATAATGTACAGTAAAAAGGAGAAGTGATAGACACGCATTTTCATTCTTGTGAAATTCCCTTACTTTGGGAAGGAATGCTTGTCAATGCCTGTGCGTTTCCTTGACAGGTCATACCATGCTGCACAATGCCAGCATTTGTCTTTGGTCTGTGGACCTAAGACATTTAGTATCGATGGGACCTTTTTCAGTACAGGTAATAATAAGGTGGTCAGTCATGCAACTGAAAGATCGAGTTTAAAGCAAAATTAAAGAAGAATTCCCAGCACTATAGCATTTCATTTCTGTAAAGCCCTCCACTATCCAGGCTCGTTTACTTGTCATAGGTCCGCAAATGAGAATACAAGGTTGACATGAAAGATATAAAAAAATAAGGTAGTCTTATTCCATACAAAAGGAGCTAACAGAAACGCTAAAACAAGCCTATTATATGACGTAACAGAGTAGCAGAAAGGGTAATTAACAAAATATATCATCTCTATCATGTACTTTAAAAAATAACATGCGCAAACAGTTCAACTAAAGGTCACGGCACCTTACCACTCAACTCTTCACTGGAGAATTCACAGTAAAAAAGTCAGTACAATGTATCTTTTGTCACACATAGTTAACTTTCTTAAGATACTTAATTTATAATATCGTGGTTGATTTCTAGCAATAAAGAAAATTCTTTTTTATTAACTTTCTGCTTGTACATAGCATTTGGATGGGAGGGATGTTGGTGACTTTTTCTGTTCAGAGTTCAGGGAGATTGACCACCAAATCTTCTTGTGTTGACAAATGGGGAAACTGAGGCTCTGAGAGTCTCATTTCCAGTTACACAATGAGTAGGAGTATGGCTCATAGATCAGAAAAAAATTACTCCAACCTCCTGGCATAGGCTCTTTGCACAATACCACTCCAATTCCCTACTTGGATAACTATTCAATTTTCTTGTCGAGTTGTGGCAAGGAGTTATGCTATGCTAAGGGCTCCAATTTCAGATATTTGCTTCAACATTTAGATATTCTTGTGTGTTTTACTAATGTGTATGTTGGTGATACTACAAGCCTTGAGGTCTCTTTAGCCATCCTTCTTGGGTTTAATCATAGATCCCCAGATGAGAATACAAGGTTGATGAGAATGATAAAAACAAGTAAGGTAGCCTTACTCTTGTTTCTTATTTCAAAGAAAAGGTGCCCAAAATTTCCAGAATCAGAAACACTGAGACAAGCCTACTGAATGATTTAAAACATGGAGTCTAAGACTCGGGTCACACTTTCCTGAGTTCCTGAGAATATACACAGTTCAATTTCAGGGACTAAGATCAAATTCCTGACTAGAGTCTCTGGATCACCAAAACGATCACATTTCCTGATGTTCTGTTGTTTTTCCCTCACTTCCTGTTAAATTTTAAAGTCCAGTAACATTGCCAAGGATGATCCACCATGCATCCACTATTGGTACATGCCTCCATTCTTATATTCAGTGAACATATTAGAGCACTCATTTTTTATCAGGTTTTCAGTCTATTAGGGGTCTTATAAGAAAGTATCATAGACTAGGAGGCTTAAACAACAAAAATAATTTTTTCACATTTTCTGGAGACTGTAAGTCTGAAATCAGGGTGCTAGCACGGTCAGTTTCTGGATGCTCATTATCAATTTGAAGACGCTCTCTCTTGCTTGTGGCTGCCTTCTCACTGTGTCTTTACAAGGTAGAAAAAACAAGAGTAAGCTCTCTGGTTTCTCTTCTAATAAGGACAATCCATCCATCATGAGCACCCATTTTCCCATAAACTCATCTGATTACCTCCCAGTAGCCCTGTCTCCAAATATCTTCACACTGGGTATTAGGGCTTCAACATATGCATTTTGAGCGGGCACAATTCACTGCATAGCACAGAACCTACACCAGGTCTGAAGGATACAAGGATAAGTAAGACACATACATTTCCTCTAGCAAGGAAGACAGATTTGAAAAGATCACAATGCAATGTGAAGAGTGCCATTAGAAAACAAAATACAGTTGCTCTAAGGAACATAGTGGGCTAGAACCAGTCTGTTTTCCATCGCAGAAGATGTGAAATTTAAGAATATGAAGATGATTTTGGTATGGAGAAGATATAGGTAGGGTATTATATTCACAGCAAGACCAGCTACATAATTTGTGAGGGGACCATGCAAAATGATAATGGAGAAGCTTTTGTTCTAAAATTGTTAAGAATTTCAACGCAAGGACAAAAAACCATTAAGCCAAGTGTGGGCAAAAGACAAATATTGTATGATTCCCCTTGTATGACATACCCAAGAGTAGTCAAATTCAAAAAAACAGAAAGTAGACTAGTGTTTGCCAGGGACTGAGGGAAGAATTTTTTAAGGGAAATGGAATTTCAATTTGGGATAATGAGAAAGTTCTGCAGTGGATGGCAGTGATGTCTGCACAACACTGTACATGTACTTAACGTCCCTGGACTGTACACTTAAATTATTAAAACATTAGGTTTTACGTTATGTATATTATGCCATGATAAAAAAACAAACCAACCAACTGGAGCATAGTGCTTCTGAGTCCAGGATACTGCATGTGTGCTGTATGTCCTGAAGGCATGCTCATGAACCCAGCTCTGATTTACAACATGCTGTGAAAATGATAAGTCCTTAGATCTGCTATGCCAGAGGCACATTTGTGGTAGATCACAGCTGGCAGGAGATGAGGGCTGGAACAGTAGACTGAGACCAGGCGATTTAAGCAGATAACACTGCTTCCCTACTCAACCAGGTTTATACTTAAAATTTTTTTTTAATTTTGGTATCATTAATATACAATTACATGAGCAACACTGTAGTTACTAGATTCCCCCATTATCAAGTCACCACCACATACCCCATTACAGTCACTGTCAATCAGCATAGTAAGATGCTATAGAGTCACTACTTGTCTTCTCTGTGCTACACTGCCTTCCCCATGTCCCCTCCTACATTATGTGTGCTAATCGTAATGCCCCTTATTCCCCTTATCCCTCCCTTCCCACCCATCCTCCCCAGTCCCTTTCCCTTTGGTAACTGTTAGTCCATTCTTGGGTTCTGTGAGCCTGCTGCTGTTTTGTTCTCTCAGTTTTTTCTTTGTTTTCATACTCCACAGATGAGTGAAATCATTTGGTACTTGTCTTTCTCCACCTGGCTTATTTCACTGAGCATAATACCCTCTAGCTCCATCCATGTTGTTGCAAATGGTAGGATTTGTTTTCTTCTTATGGCTGAATAATATTCCATAGTGTATATGTACCACCTCTTCTTTATCCATTCATCTACTGATGGACACTTAGGTTGCTTCCATTTCTTGGCTATTGTAAATAGTGCTGAGATAAACATAGGGGTGCATATGTCTTTTTCAAACTGGGCTGCTGCATTCTTAGGGTAAATTCCTAGGAGTGGAATTCCTGGGTCAAGTGGTATTTCAATTTTGAGTTTTTTGAAGAACCTCCATACCGCTTTCCACAATGGATGAACTAATGTACATTCCCACCAGCAGTATATATAGGAGGGTACCCCTTTCTTAACATCCTTGCCAACATTTGTTGTTGTTTGTCATTTGGATGATGGCCATCCTAACTAGTGTGACATAACAGTTCATTGTGGTTTTAATTTGCGTTTCTCTGATGATTAGTGATGTGGAGCATCTTTTCATCTGTCTATTGGCCATCTGAATTTCTTCTTTGGAGAAGTGTCTGTTCAGATCCTCTGCCCATTTTTTAATTGGATTATTTGCTTTTTGTTTGTTGAGGTCCATGAGCTCTTTGTATATTTTGGATGTCAACCCCTTATCGGATATGTCATTTCTGAATATATCTCCCATACTGTAGGATGCCTTTTTGTTCTGCTAATGGTATTTTTTGCTGTGAAGAAGCTTTTTAGTTCGATATAGTCCTACTTCTTCACTTTTGCTTTTGTTTCCCTCGCCTAGGGAGATATGTTCATGAAGAAGCTACTCATGTTTATATTCAAGAGAGTTTTGCCTATGTTTTTTTCTAAGTTTTATGGTTTCATGACTTACATTCAGGTCTTTGATCCATTTTGAGTTTACTTTTGTGTATGGAGTTAGACAGTCATCCAGTTTCATCATCTTACATGTAGCTGTCCAGTTTTGCCAACACCAGCTGTTGAAGAGGCTGTCATTTCCCCATTGTATATCCATGGCTCCTTTATCATATATTAATTGACCATGTATGCTTGGGTTTATATCTGGGCTCTCTATATTCTGTTCCATTGGTCTATGGGTCTGTTCTTATGCCAGTACCAAATTGTCTTGATTACTGTGACTTTGTACTAGAGCTTGAAGTTAGGAAGCGGGATTCCCCCCTGCATTATTCTTCCTTGGATTGCTTTGGCTATTCGGGGTCTTCTGTGGTTCCATATGAATCTTAGAACTATTTGTTCCAGTTCGTTGAAGAATGCTGTTTGTATTTTGATAGGGATTGCATTACATCTGTAGATTGCTTTAGGTAGGATGGCCATTTTGACAATATTCTTCCTACCCAAGAGCATGAGATGAATTTCCATTTATTAGTCACCTCTTCCATTTCTCTTAAGAGTGTCTTGTAGTTTTCAGAGTATAGGTCTTTCACTTACTTGGTTAGGTTTATTCCTAGGTATTTTATTCTTTTTGATGCAATTGTTAATGGAATTGGTTTCCTGATTTCTCTTTCTGTTAGCTCATTGTTAGTGTATAGGAAAGCAACAAATTTCTGTGTATTAATTTTGTATCCTGCAACTTTGCTGAATTCAGATATTAGTTCTGGTAGCTTTGGAGTGGAGTCTTTAGAGTTTTTTATGTACAATATCATGTCATCTGCAAATACTGACAGTTTGACTTCTTCTTTACCAATCTGGATGCCCTGTATGTCTTTGTTTTGTCTGATTGCTGTGGCTAGGACCTCCAGTACTATGTTGAATAAAAGCGGGGAGAGTAGGCATCCCTGTCTTGTTCCCAGTCTTAAAGGAAAGCTTTCAGCTTCTCGCTGTTGAGTATGATGTTAGCTGTGTGTTTGTCCTATATGGCCTTTATGATGTTGAGGTACTTGCCCTCTATACCCATGTTGTTGAGAGTTTTTATTGTGAATGGATGTTGAATTTTGTCAAATGCTTCTACGCATCTATGGAGATAATCATGTGGTTTTGTCCTTCTTTTTGTTGATGTGGCATATGATGTTGATGGATTTTCGAATGTTGTACCATCTTTGCATCCCTGGGATGAATCCCACTTAATCATGGTGTATGATCCTCTTGATGTATTTTATAATTCAGTTTGCTAATATTTTGTTGAGTATTTTTGCATCTATGTTCATCAGGGATATTGGTCTGTAGTTTTCTTTCTTTGTGGTATCTTTGCCTGGTTTTGGTATTAGAGTGATGCTGGCTTCACAGAATGAGTTTGGAAGTATTCCCTCCTCTTCTATTTTTTGGAAAACTTTAATGAGAATGGGTATTATGTCTTCTCTAAATGTCTGACAAAATTCAGCGATGAATCCATCAGGACCAGGGATTTTGTTCTTGGATAGTTTTTTGATTACCAATTCAATTTCTTTGCTGGTATTTCATCTATTCAGATTTTCTGTTTCTTCCTGGGTCAGTCTTGGAAGGTTGTATTTTTATAGAAAGTTGTCTGTTTCTTCTAGGTTATCCAGTTTGTTAGCACATAGTTTTTTGTAGTATTCTCTAATAATTCTTTTTATTTCTGTGGTGTCCATCATGATTTTTCCTTCTCATTTCTGATTCTGTTTATGTGTGTAGATTCTATTTTTTTCTTAATAAGTCTGGCTAGAGGTTTATCTTTCTGTTTATTTTCTCAAAGAACCAGCTCTGGGTTTCTTTAATTTTTTGTTTGTTTTATTCTTCTCAATTTTATTTATTTCTTCTCTGATCTTTATTATGTCCCTCCTTATGCTGACTTTGGGCTTCATTTGTTCTTCCTTTTCCACTTTCAATAACTGAATTTAGACTATTCATTTGGGATTGTTGTTCCTTCTTTAAATAGGCCTGGATTGCTATATACTTTCCTCTTAGAATTGCCTTCATTCAGTCCCACCGAAGTTGGGGCATTGTGCTATTGTTTTCATTTGTCTCCAATATTGCTTGAGCTCTGTTTTAATGTGGTCATTGATCCATTGATTATTTAGGAGCATATTGTTAAGCCTCCATGTGTTTGTGAGCCTTTTCGTTTTCTTTGACAATTTATTTCTAGTTTTATACCTTTGTGATCTGAGAAGTTGGTTGGTACAATTTCAATCTTTTTGAATTTACTGAGGTTCTTTTTGTGGCCTAGTATGTGGTCTATTCTGGAAAATGTTCCATGTGCTCTTGAGAAGAATGTGTATCCTGCTGCTTTTGGGTGGAATGTTCCACAGATGTCCTTTAGGTCCATCTGTTCTAATGTGTTGTTCAGTGCCTCTGTGTCCTTACTTATTTTCTGTCTGGTTCATCTGTCCTTTGGAGTGAGTCGTGTGTTGAAGTCTCCTAAAATGAATGCATTGCATTCTATTTCCTCCTTTAATTCTGTTAGTATTTGTTTCACATATGTAGGTGCTGCTGTGTTCAGTGCATAGATATTTGTAATGGTTATATCCTCTTGTTGGACTGATCCCTTTATCATTATGTAATGTCCTTTGTCTCTTGTTACTTTCTTTGTTTTGAAGTCTATATTGTCTGATACGTGTACTGCAACACCTGTTTTTTTCTCCCTACTGTTTTCATGAAATATCTTTTTTCATCCCTTCACTTTTAGTCTGTGTATGTCTTTGGGTTTGAAGTGAGTCTCTTGTAGGCAGCATATAGATGAGTCTTGATTTTTTATCCACTCTGTTACTCTGTGTCTTTTGATTGGTGCATTCAGTCCATTTACACTTAGGGTGATTATTAATAGATATGTACTTATTGCCATTGCAGGCTTTGGATTCCTGGTTACCAAAGGTTAAAGGGCAGCTTCTTTACTATCTAACTGTCTAACTTAACTCACTTGTGCTATTATAAACACAGTCTCATGATTCTTTATTTCTCTCCCTTCTTTTTCTTCCTCCTCCACTCTTTATATGTCAGGTGTTTTATTCTGTACTCTTTATGTTTCCCTTGACTGATTTTATGGATAGCTGATTTTATTTTGCATTTAGTTAGTGTTTGGTTGGTCTACTTTCTTTGCTGTGGTTTTATTTTCTCTGGTGACAGCTATTTATCCTTAGGCATACTTCCATCTAGAGAAGTCCCTTTAAAATACATTGTAGAGATGGTTTATAAGAGGTAAATTCCCTCAACTTTTGCTTATCTGGGAATTGTTTAATCGCTCCTTCAAATTTAAATGATAGTCTTGCTGTATACAGTATTCTTGGTTCGACGCCCTTGTGTTTCATTGCATTGAATATATCATGCCACTCCCTTCTGGCCTGTAAGATTTCTGCTGAGAAGTCTTATGATATCCTGGTGGGTTTTCCTTTGTTGGTTATCTTTTTTCTCTCTCTGGCTGCTTTTAATACTCTGTCCTTGTCTTTGGTCTTTGCCATTTTAATTATTGTATGTCTTGGTGTTGTCCTTCTTGGGTCCCTTGTGTTGGGAGATCCATGGACTTCCACGGTCTGGGAGACTATTTCCTTTCCCAGATTGTGGAAGTTTTCATCAATTATTTCTTCAAAGACACTTTCTATCCCTTTTACATTCTCTTCTTCTTCTGGTACCCATATAAGGCAAATATTGTTCTGTTTGGATTGGTCACACAGGTTTATGCTTTTTTTCCTTTTAAAACATCACCTGTTTTTTTAAATATACATCCTTTGGGCAAAGTTAACCTGTCTCAAGCTCAGAGCTAATACTGAATAGCTTGTGAAAACAGAGTAATACCCAAGAGTATTCCCATTGCCAGTGGTTAGTTTAACAGTGGCCCCAAATTCATCTTCATATATTTTCCTCCATAGAGTGCTGAGAAAAACATGTAATCATGTTTCAGGAATTCCCCGAACGTGAACTCCAATAGTGATACCAGATATCACCTCTGATATTCATTTTATTGGGTTAAGCATAGTCTGTTTTTTTTTTCTGTGTCTATTTTCTGGTGAATTATTATTTTCCTTCTCTGTGTACATTCCTTGTATTCTGTCTCAGAGAGTAACTCAAGATTAATTAGTGCTCCCCTGTGTATAGAAAGTGACAACCTCTGCAGTTTATCATTGCAGAATATCATCAATTACTTTGCTCTACAAAATCCAGATGAAAATATTTTACATTTCAGTGCAAATATTAAGGTGATGTGTAAACAAATACACTGTGTCCATTAATTTAAAATATCTATAGCTTAAGAGTTATTTCTGTAAGGTTAATGTATTCATCATAGCATATTTAGCTGCATAAACAGTTTCTCTTTTAATCATTTTCAAAATGGTATTTACCTGGAGATTGCACACATTTTGTCCTCTATATCACCTAAAGTTAATAACTTTTAAAATTAGGTATATACTCTGTACAAGATATTTGTTAGGTGCTTTACAGAATTTTATCATGAATGAGAAAATCTATCCACAGCTTACATTTTATACAAGAGTACAAATGATTGTTAACAAGACAGACAAGAGAGGACATCATATGTATGTGACCTTAAAGAGCATTATATGGCCACACAGTGGGGCATAATCACATAGTATTGAGCTAAAAAGGGAGAAGGTATCAATATAAGATGGGAATATGGGATTGGGAGATTCTGTTTAAGGTGAAATCAAGCAAAATACAATTCAACAAGTATTTAAAGAAGGGAATCTTCAGGGTAGAGAGGAAACAGTAAAACCAATGATACTGCTGGGTTAAGCATATACCTACTTCCAGGAAAAAGATGGCTCAGGGTCATGGATATTTAGTGGTAACTACATGAAAATAATGGAGTGGAATGGTTCTGCATTTAATAAGTCCTGAGTGCCAGTCTGAGGAGTTTGTATTTAATCTGTTGCTTTTAGGGAGTTAAAAATATTTATACATTGCAAATTATTCCAATGAGATATTAAGCACTTAGCAAATAAGACAAAACAGAAACCCTTCCCTTATGGAGCTTACATTTCAGTGGCAGAGAAGTAGCAAAAGACACTGAGTGAAATAGGAGGAAAATCTGGAGAGATGCTAAACTTCTACTATAGTAGAAGTAAAAGGACTATTTAAAGGAGGAGAAGTGATCGATTGGGCCAAATGCTGTTGGTGGATGAAGAGGAAGAACAAATGGTCATTAGATTTGGCAATGAGGAAGTGTGGGTGACTTTGTGAAGAACTATTTTTAGGAGAGGGGTGAGAATGGAAGCCTAAGTGGAATGGGACCAAGAGAAAACTGAATTAGAAGAAATGAGTATAAATAATTTAAACCATTTGTTAAAATATGCTGTAAAGGATAGTAGAGAAATAGGCCAATAGCTAGAGAGGAAAGAGGAACACAGTTGGCTTGTCTGTTTTGAAGTGGATCAAATTGCAGGATACTTGTATATTGAAGGGAAAATCCACTAGAGAAGGAAAAAGGATGATAGAGTAAGTAAAGGGAAGAATTCTAGAGTAATGTCTGAGTAGGGAAGAGGCAGTGGCACCCAGCATGAGTTGGAGAGTTGGCCCTTGGATAAGAAGATGGATGGTTTATTTTGTATGATAAGGAAGAAGTAGTGCTTTTGGGTCCAGGGCAGGGATTGGTAGATCTGACTGGGGAACATATGGAATGTCTGTTCTTACAACGTCAGTCCCCCTTCACTCCAGAAAAATAAGAATCAAAGAAATTAGCTGCGAATGAGGAGTTTTTTGTGTAACTCTCATAAATAATCAGAAAAATTATGATTTTATAATAGATTTAAAAGAAAAAAAACAATATGTTACCATGTAGTATGCCCTTCTTGAAAGTTATTTGTAACATTGGACAGTATAGAATGCTTTAGTATCTGTATGAGATACTGATTTTTGCATCATGTGAATTCTAAGTTTCAATATCTCTAATGTCCATCAATAGGGAAGCAGTTGAATGCATTATGGTGCAACCACACTGGGAATACTGCATGGGTATTAGAAAATAAATTTAAGTTAGACCTATAACTATTGAAATGAAGCAGTTTCCAACATGTATTTGTAAGTGAGAAAAGCCAATTACAGAGTAATGTGCTTATTTTGATCCCAGATTTTTATATATCATGTTATTACTATAAAAAAATAAGAATACATAACAGGTTATTAAGTATTAATTGCCTTTTTGGAAGTGAGAATGAAAAGGTGACAGATTAAGAGCTTTATTTTTATAGATCTTTTCACTGTTTCACTGATGATAAGGAGATACATTTTTTTAAATTAAAAACTCATGAGCAAACAGGTCTAGAGACCTTGAATCATTCAATAAGTATCTTTCAGTCACATAAAACCAGACTTCATAATTCCATGTTATGATTCTTTTCATAAAAAATTTAAAATCTCTATTGGCTTTTTGCATATTTTATATTTTTCATACCACTATTCTATTTTCTTCCTTCTACATCCCTGTGGAATCACAGATCAGTTGCTAATTGTGATGCAAGAGATATAATATGTATTTGTCTAAGTGTTCTCTGAGGGTTAATTCAGATGAGCAGAATGTCTAGAAAATGACAACTTCTGTTCCTTCAGTAGATTTTGCATCTTATTTAGACTAATTTTATGCCAGTGACAGCTGCTGCCCCTGAAAAGGACTGTGTGTGACTCTGGCCCAGTTGCCCAACCTCATGGGGCAATATTCCTCACGCTTCAGTATAAAATGAAATAATTTCTAAAATGCCTAATTCATAGGAAAAATGTAAGAAAAAAAGGATAGTTAAGTACAGACTATGTTTCACCTCCACTTTTACTGATCTTTCATCAGTGTTTGTCACTTTAAATCAAGCCCTCCTTTGTCTTTATTAACTTTAGCTTCTGTTATGCCACACTCTTGCACACAAATCTTACCCATGTTTATGTCTTCCATCTCAGACTGCCTTCCAGAGTTCCAAAGTACCTACTTAATAGATCCTTTTCATTAGATTAAAACACTTCAAACCTGATACTGCTCAAGCTGAACTCCCCATCTCTACCATCACTATTCTCCAATGTTTGCCATTTCATAAATGTTGAAGGTCCTTATAAATCCTTACAGTTCTTGCAAGTGGAACAGAGAGGCAGAAGACAGGAAACAGAGATAGCTATCATTCATCCGGTTGTGGAGATGTATTTCAACAGCGAGCAAAGAAGTGAGGCCAGCAGTCCAATAGCCCATGAAGTGCTTCATCCTGCCAATGGCTGTGAGAGTGAGGTTGCAAGCAGGTTCTCCCCCTATCAGGCCCTTAGAAAGTCCAATGATTAGCATCTTTGCTCCACTCTGATTTTCCCTTTTCCTTACAGACCATATTAGTTTTCTATTGCTGTTGTAACAAACTGCCACAAACTTAGTGACTTAACGCAAATTCATTATCCTAAAATTCTGGAAGTCAGAAGCCAGAAACAGGTCTCACTTGAGTAAAGTGAAAATACTGGCAGGGCTGCATTCCTTTTGGAAGTTCAAGGAGAGAATCTAGTAGAGGCCACTTGTGTTCCTTGACTGTGATCACTCCAGAACGTTGATCTGAGTCTTTCTCATGCTGCCATCTCTCAAGTTCCCCCTCTTCTGCCTCTCTCTTCCACTTAACAGAACCCTTAGGGTTACACCAGACCCACCCAGATAATTCAGGATAATCTTCCCATCACAAAGTCACCAAACTTAATTCTATCTGTAACCTTAGTTCCACTTTGTCATGTAACCAAAATATTTTCTAGAGATAAGGATGTAAATATCTTTGTGGGCTACTATTCTGCCTAACATATGGTTCACCCTAGAAAATATATGCAAATTATACATATACACACACACATAACAAAGGGAGAGTAGAGTTGAGATGTCAAATATTTAGAAATTGGAGAGAGACAACTGTGAAAGCAGCCATGATGTGAAAGCATGAGTTGCTCTGGGGTCAGAGATAGCCTTTCCTCTGATATATTCTGAAGTGTTCCCCCAAAAAATCACTCTTGTACAAATAAGAGTTTATGAGAGATTATGAGTTTGGAAACACAGAGACTAAGAGACTAAAATAAGTTGGTTACTGGAGATAACTCCTGCATATTCCTTCCCTTATGTCGAGGCTCTTTGTGAGGGTGAATCTCCTGAGGTCTCACTTGTTCAGTGTGGCTAGAGCTGTTCAGATGGGAAACAGCCCATAGCATAGTCATGCTGGATGCCAGCCCAGGATACCACCTTTTTAATAAGCTCCCTGTCCTTGGCAGATTCAACCTGTGTCCCCCATCTAGGAAATGAGAAATTCTCTTTCACCTCCAAAACACTCTGACTTTTATGGTCAATAATAATAATCAAAAATCATAATGCCAGGGCAAACCCCATTTATATTATAGAGGTGGCCTTTTATTTTGCCTTGAAAGAATAGATGAAATGTTATTCCAGTAGATGATGATGAATATTGAGAGCAAGAGATTCAACTTTATATAATGTGACTGTTTAGATTTATAGCTAATTTAAAGTAATACTATATTTAGAAGCTGAATTAATTTTTAAAAAATTTAGGTCACCCCTGCAGCAATCAGTTGGGAAAATAGCTAGAACTTAGGATGTTTTGACTGCATGCTATCTAAGTTATGGAATGTAAAATACTAGGAGGAAAAGAAGAGTTAATGGCTTTCTAGGTAATAGAAATATCTTCCCATCACTGGGATTATTTTTGAGGCAGGGAAAAGATAGTTGGCTACTCTCGTGCAAGGCTCGCTCTCTTACTTGGCATATTTTCTGAGGGCTTCATGACTTGGATGATCAAGTGCTGGTTGTGCCTTTCCTCACAAACTATAGCAGTAGAAATGGGGAAAATGCTTGGTAGACATTTTCTGCAAAGAATTTTTGTTTAGAACCTGAGTTTTTACTGCAGCTGAATTGCTTTCAGTTTGAAATATTCAAAAGCTTAGCATGATCTCCAAGCATGGGGTTCTTTCCACCCTTTAGCTTTTAGGACTTAGCTTTTAACACACTAGTTACTGAAAAGGCAGCATCCTTTTCCTAAATGTGGTAGTATCTTTGAACCGCAAGTTAATGAAAATGGACAGTTTTAATTGCCAAACCACAACAGTGCTTCCAGTGTCTGTAATCTCCTTTGAGCTGGCACAAATGCATGTGTTCTACATCTGTATTAGAGAGTTTAGCCTTGACATTCCTCCGTCCCATGCAATATTTGTTAAATAAAAGAAAAAGAAAGGAGCAGACATGCTTCACCCAGATGTGATATTTAGACAGCCTGGAAATTCTTTCACCACTGCTCTTTACTGTCACAGAACAGCACCGAGCCAGTGCTGGCCTCCTGTATCCAATTTAGGTTGATTGTTGGTGACATATTATCCTGATTTCTAATCAGCTAATTATAAGAGATCTGTGTACAACAAGCGTGCTGCAGTTTATTCCATTAGAAGCTTTATTTTCAGTTACATATTTACGAATTCTACATTTAACTATCTCCTGTGTGTGCCACTTGAATTTTTGACTGTCTTTAAAAGATGAAGAAAAAAAAGCAATCCAGATCATTTAAAACTTTTTATCAGAAAGCAAGGTCTTGTGTCAGACTTTATCATATTCATTTCTGGAAAACAATGCACAGTAATTTGACTGGTGAAATTCATTGTCTTCTCTCAATCCTGGATTCCAGATAATGTGTGGACTTTTCATGTTGTTTTTGTTCTACCTTCCACCTTCCCTATTCTACCTTCTCTGGCTCCTTCTATCTTCCCTCTCCTCTTTTTCTTTCCCTTTCCAAACTATAAGCCATATTTAGTTGTGCTAATAAGGTAACAACATAAATGCAGAATGGATTAATAAACATTTCAGTTTTATAATACATTCTCCAAACTGACAATATGGTTTTGAAACATATAGTGTAAAAAAAGATTGGAAACTGAATTTCAATTAAGTTTTTCAATTCTTTGATTATATAAATATTTCTAAAGCACTAAAAAATAAAGTGTAAGAATACAGTCTGTGCAAGTATGTGAACAATTCTCCTTAAAATAACATTTGTCAAGTAATAAATAGTATATAGACCTTCTGTGCCAGACACTGCTCTCAGTGCTCCAGACCAGAGAGCACTGGTGAGTACTAGGGTTTTGCCAAGGCTCTATGAATATTCCTTAAAATAGAGCAACACCCTCTCACGTGTTGTAAAACTTTCTGTGTTTACCAGTTTGTTACCTTATGAAGATTGGTAAATAAACTTTCTCTTTTGATCTCTATTCATATGGTTCATATTATAATTATTTTTATCAAATGGATGGATGACTATCTTTGCACTGGTCATGTTAAAAGTAAAAACTCACTTCTATGCTTGTCCCCTTATGTAAAATAGTGGAAGTAAAACATGATTTTACCACATTAGAACTATGGAATCCAAAATTTACTCAGCGTATTTCATAAAGCATAATATCTATAGATGTGCCTGCCTATGATTATGCATGTATAATATGTATATATGTGTATTTATATTTTAACATGTGTATAAAAGTGTATTGATATGTGTATATACAAATAAATAAAGATATATGGATATAGATAATCCTCAAATATTTTTACTGGTAGAGATGAGTGCACAAAAAATTTAGAGACTGAAACTCAAGAAAATAGGTTCTATAAAGGAATAGAACTTCTTATCAGTATACTTCTAGAACCTAGCACAGTTTGTTGCATGTTTTGGAAGTCAACGAATATTAATTATTTGATTATAAATGATAAGTTCAACTCACTTGCATAGAGCTCAGTCAAATGTCAGTTGTCTCAGACACATTTGTTTGGTGAATGCTCTTTTTTCCATAGTCAGTTGAACGGTATCAAATAATGCTTTAAGAGCAAGTAGTAAGATGA
Organism: Smutsia gigantea; assembly: GCA_032199065.1. Classification (NCBI taxonomy): domain Eukaryota; kingdom Metazoa; phylum Chordata; class Mammalia; order Pholidota; family Manidae; genus Smutsia; species Smutsia gigantea. The sequence goes on from JAVSCE010009563.1 coordinate 276,768, forward strand.
TATTATAGATTTAACACATTTTTTGTTTTTGTTACAGGGAGGGGTCTTTCTCACCCCTCCTTTGGTGCACATGAACAGGGAATATGAAGCAAAATGAGAAGGCTAGAAGACAGTTTTATTTGGCAAGGCAGAACGACACTCTCAAAGAGAGAGCAGGCAGCCTGAGAGGCCAGGACCAGCCCTGCTTATCTTAATATTTGGCTGGTTTCATAGGAAAGTGTGAGGGATGGGTTAAGGCAGAGCTAGCTGATTGACAGGTTCAGACTGTAAAACTGCTCTGGCTTTGCATATGCTCTTACCCATAATGCATACATAAAAACCCAGGTCAGGTGAGGGGTTGGGGGGACTAAATCTAATGATCATGGAAATGGGCCAAGGTTATTCTCAGGCATATCTTGGTGTCCTTTGTGCAGGCATCAGCCTTGGGGATTGTAACTCAGGGGGATAATCCAATAGCAAAATACCTTTGAAAGCAAAATCAGTCAAAAGGAGAAATAAAGTTTAAGAAACCCATTTATTTCTTACAAACTTGTCCCATCTCTCTCTTGACCAGTTTGCAGCAGAAGAGAACTCCACCCAACCTCTCTGGTCCAGATAAGCCCTCACTCACCCATGTAATTACCTATTGATATGGAGATGGTTACTTTTCTCCACCCTTGGAAACACCTATTGATATGCAGATGCACTAAAGCCACGGGAGAGATTCTGGAAATATTGCAGTTTTACCTACAGCCCACCCCTCCAGAAATCACACCTCAAAATCTACATGTTCCCCATCTTCCACAATGGCCCCTGTGGGAGAAAACTGGAACATTGTAAATAAGCTGATAACATAAAATAGTAACACCAATAAAATCATGATAATCCTCAAGCTGGAAGATTCAGCTAGGTTCAAAATTCTAGGCAGATTAAGTCCATAGCTTGCCCATTCCACAGGCAGTCAGTAGCTGAACAGGTAGGGAGTTCAGAGCAATCATCACACCACAGTTGCAGCCAGGGGGCATCCAGGACACAAGGACTGTAGAAGAAAATAACCTAAGGGTGATAAGATACATGATACATGTTTTAATGACACCAGGATAGGCAAATCTTGTCCATCAGGTAGGATACATGCAAGAGAGTGGTCCTGTGATAGGACAGTGATAGGAATGGAATCTCGTCCTAGTCTAGTATACCAGACTTTCACCCCCCTCCCTGTGGGAGATATAGATGGGTCAATATATAGGGCTACATGAGGTACATGCACTGCCCATAAAGATAAAACAAAACTTCCCTGTAAGATGCTCTTACCTTGCATACGTTTTGAGTACCTTCCATGATCTTTGAAGGCCACTCTGCTGTTATTCTAGAGATACACATGAGACCAGCTTCCAGACCTTTCCACAAGGTGCCAGAAGGGCCAGCCATCACTGGTCTATGTGTCAAAATATCCAGAGCCATGTCCATTCAACAGTGTTTCCAGGGTTTAATGCATTTGGGGCTGGCAGCAAGATGTTGCTCTGCTGGCCGTATCCTGGCTTCAATAACTCCTCTTTGCTTTGCACATAAAGTTGTATAGGAGAGGCAGCAATGTGTGTTAGCATATCCACAGTGCTCAAGGCTCCTTTTTGGGGCTTCTCATTCAAACGCTGTAGCACTGTCCATAAGTGAACTGACCAGCCCTGAAGACTATAGGTGTCCGACTTCAGGGTGGATTTAAACAAATCATTGTACCACGGGCCTGCCCATGACTGGAGCCATCTGTATGATAGAGAAGTAATGAAACTATCACTTTATTCCTAATTGCTGCACCCATTCTTGTAATGCATGGGTGCTTTGATCACTCTCGATCACCTGCAGCCAGCCATAGGTGCAAAGAGATGCTCTAGGCCCCTTTTTTGGTGGTTTGCTAATCAGCACAATGTGAAGGAAACAGGCCAGTAGCTGTGTCCACACAAGTCATGGCACACCAATACCTTTCTGATATGCCCAGTATAGTCTATCTGCCACCTGACAAGGGACATCAGCCCCTTTACTATTGTCCCATGTTGCTGCAGGACTCGGTGTAAGTCCCTCTTAGAGCACACAGGGCACTCCTTATGGGCTCTGCTGACTTCTTCAGAGGTCAATGGCAAGCCCCACTGACGGGCTACAGCCCACACTAGTTTTTGTCCTGCGTGCAACAAATGCTAATGTAACCATTGGACTACATCAGAGGCAGGCTTTCCTTCTAGCCAACACACCTGGGCCATTGTGTCTGCTTGATCATTCCCTGAGAATGCCAAAGGCAAATAGCCCGTCACATGATATACGGTAACAGTCAGTCTGACCAGAGGCCCACCGGTCTTGCCACAACTCTTGTACGCAAAGTGGCTGGTCACTAATCATCCAGTTGGCATGGTACCATGTTGGTAGCCACAGGGTCAAGTCCTGATAGTCAGCCCAGCTGTCAGTGCAGACAACTATAGGGGAGGGCTCCTGGGTGATCACGAGCCATACTGCCCACAACTCAGCCCATTGGCTGCTCTTCCCCTTTTCATCCTCCATCCATATTGTTTCAGTCTTAGGATGGAAAGCCACAGCCCTCCACTTCAGGCCTGCCCATGACTGGAGCCATCTGTATACCAAGTATCTTCAGGTATGGGTGCTTTTCCATCCTGATAAGGACTCTCAGCTACCAATGGCTCAAAAGCAAGTTCTTTCTGCTTTCCACTGGTATAGATCATTGGCCCCAATAAGCACTGGAGTTCTCCACTTAAGGGGCTAGTAGAGAGGGCACTACACTGCTGTAAATATGCATACCATTTGGCCAGTGTAGGCTTCTGTGCCACGCCACTCCATGGCCTTTGGGTCCAGTATTGCACCCACCCCATGACAGGATAGGTGGTTATTACCTTGGTTGGAGCTGTTCCAGCTATGGGCTCTGTAGTCAACAAGGCGTGGTACACCAGCAGCCAGTTGCTTCTCTATCAAAGTGTCCCAGACCTCTGCTCCTTTCCATAGTGGTGACCAGAATTCACTAGGTTGGCATGTCCATTCAAGCCACTGCCAAAGACCCCATCCATAACCATCTTTGGTTAAATGAACATCTAGCTCACAGGACCTTGATGAGTCCATTACACTCAAGGCCTGCATGACCTTGACTGCTTGCTTAGATCAGTAAAGGCAGCTGCACATGTCTCATCCAAGTCCTACGTGATGCCCTTTCATACCAACCAGTATAAGGGCTTCAGAATTTGTGCCTAGTGCAGGATAAACACTTGCCAGTAGCCCAAAAGACCTGAAAACTCTTGTAAGACTGCCACAGTGATAGGGGTAGGGAAAGCCTGGACCTTGGCTATGACTGCTTCAGGAATAACTTTAGTTTTACCCAACCAGACAACCCCCAAGAATTTTACAGACAAACGAGGACCCTGAACCTTGGTTCTGTTCACAGCCCATCCTTTCTCCTGTAGATGTTGCAGCAGTCTAGGAACTGCCCCTTCTAAATCTGACAGAGAATCAGATGTGAACATAATATCATCCCTGTAGTGATACAGCCACACCATTTGTGGTTTCTTCATTGTGGCCAAATCCTGGCTACAAGTCTGTGACAAACGGTGGGACTGTGGAAGTATCCCTGTGGAAGGACAGTGAATTTCCCCTGCCGGCCTTCACATGTGAAGACAAACTGTTCCTGACTTTCCTCTGCTATGTCAATAGAGAACGCATTAGCAAGGTCCACAACACAATGATACATCCCCAGTTAATGATTTAGTGTGTCCATAAGGGCTGCTTTTGAGGGGACAGCAGCATGCAAAGGGGGTGTGATTTTATTCAATTCCCTATAGTCCACAGTCATACGCCAGGAGCCGTCTGGCTTTTCCACTGGCCACCCTGGGGAATTAAAAGGACTATGAGTGGGCTTTATGATGCCCACCTTCTCCAACTCCTGTAGAGTTTCTCTAACTTTCTTGTGCTCCCAGACAATTTATACTGCTTAGTATTTGTCACTTGCCTAGGTACAGATAGACCTACAGGTGGGTGCTTAGCATGTCCCCTCAATACTGCTTTTACCATTCATACCCTCAGTCTGAACTCACCTACAGTGGTCTGTAACCACAGGCCCTGCAGGATATCCACCCCCAAAATATATTCAGGGATGGGAGAATTGTGCACAGTATACTCCTTTGTTAAACGCCCTGTCCCCAGTGGGATTTGGGCTTTCTTCACTCTAATTGCCTTACCCCCATAGCCATCTGTCATAGAAGGGGTCCCAGGAATATGCTCCGGGTTGCCATAAATAAGAGAACATTCAGGTCCTGTGTCCACCAGCACCAGGACACATTGTCCATTCACAGAGGACCAATGAATTGCTAATTATACATGTGGCCTCTGGTCCCCACCATGTCCTCCAAGGTGGGGGCCTTGACTCTCCCCTCAAACCGCAATGCCCAATTGTCATCCTGTAGGGGTGAGGGCCCAGGCGGAGCCTGAGTGCTGTCCCCTAGGAAGTCTTGCAGGGACACAGGCTGAACATGGGGCTTTGCCTCCAGCTTTGGACCTCAGTGGCTGGAACTGCTGCTCTGGCTTTAATTGGTGCCACAATTCTAATAAGACCCTATTGGGCTGCCCATCAGGTTTTTCTTTCACTACCCCAGCTTTTATCAAATCAACCCACATCTGGGTCCTTGATACTTTCATGGGGCTTTTTGCACCTCTCCTTTCAGTCATAGTCCATACTTCCTTCTGTGCCCTATTGTTTCAACCTCCTCCAGATCTGCTAAAGTATGAGTAGCCTCACATATGGGTTGCCCTATGTGGAGGGCAAGAACAGTCCCTGGGGACCCAAAGAGAGACGGGGAAGTTGTATGGAGCACCAGATTTCTCATTCCTACAGTGAACAACTCCTCATTGGGGCCCTAGCGGTCCATATTATAGATGATATTTTTCATGCCTAATTCCCACAACTCCTGTTGGAGCTCTGTGTTCCTTTTCCACCTAGTGGATAAGTTTGATAAATCAACCTGATTAAGTCACACTGCCCTGATGGCTGCTGTCAGCCAATCCAGAAGCACCCGAATCCCTTAGGTGTGACAGGTTCTGTGCAACCACTGCTGGAGAGAAGGGTGAGTTGTCAGGGAAGCCAGTCTACTCATTTTAGAACCTGACATAACAATGTTTTCCATCCCCATATCACAGAGATGCAAAAGCCATGAAGGCAGAAGTTCTGATGGCTTCTGCCGGTACTGGATGCTCATGTCCACCAGCTCATCCTGGGTGTAGGGGCGTGGCACAGAGTGCTCCAGAACCTGGGGAGGGGGCGGCTCCTCCCTCCCAGGAGCCCACAGTACTTCTAGATTCTCTCACCTGGCCTTAGTCCATCTCTGTGTCAAAAGGTAATTACAAGGGGGAGTGAGGGCATATCTGGACTGGAGAGGTTGGGTGGAGTCCCTTTTTACAGCCAGGTTGCAAGACACATGGGTAAGTAGAAGTGGATGACTGCTTGTAAGCAATAAACAGATTTTTCTCACTTTATTTCTCCCTTTGACTGATTTTAGCTTGAAAGGTAATTTGCCCCAGGCTGGGAAAATATTTTCCCTCTGGTGTTTCAACTAACCAAAAGAGATACGAGATGAACAGAAAGCATTTATAGAGAAGGGAGGAACCTGTTGGTCTTTGAGTCAGGCGTGGGGAGGAGCTGCCTGTAGGCCAAGGCATTGGGACTTGTAAGTAAGGTGGACTTTTTCTTAACTAGTGACATTTCCTGAGTCTGAAAATGACATCAATCATTAATTCATGGAACATCTGTTAAGATGGGTATAAAGTATTATGAAGAACCTGTGGAACAGTGACTAATTCTGCCTATAGGAAAGCTTCTTCCTAGAGGAAATGATAATCATTTTGAGTTAATGGAGACATATTTGGGACTACAGGTTACTGTTTGAAGAGGGAAAAGAGCAGAGGCAGAAATACTCCTATTGATATGATGCAATGCAAAGTCCTTCATGAACTTAGTAACAGTTACCCTTTATTTTAAGGCAGTTTCTGTTGATTTTTAAAAATAAATTCCAAATGAGTGGAAATTAAGACATTTTCATTTCCTCCTACTTTATTAGCCCTTTTATATTCAGAAATAACACCACTAAGTTAGTATCTTGGAACCTTTTAACTTATTTAAAGTAAAAAATTAATTTAAAAAACCATTAGATCAAAACTGAATCATTATGACTAAATAAAATGAAAAGTAAAATAAAAATACAATTTTATTGTATAGAAAAATAAAATGTTAGCTCAAATTGTATTATTATTAAAAAGCCACTAAAATTGGATTTTTAAAATCTTTTGAAAGATTCATAATTGTTTTCGTATACTTGTTTCATGTATGTTTAAGAAAAATGTCTTCTTTAGATATTAAGAAGTTTCCTTCCAGGTACATGTAAGAGAATGAAACTGGATTACTGTCTAACCCCATGCACAAAAGTAAACTCAAAATGGATCAAAAACCTGAATGTAAGTCATGAAACCATAAAACTTATAGGAAAAAACATAGGCAAAAATCTCTTAGACATAAACATGGGAACTTCTTCATGAACATATCTCCCCGGGCAAGGGAAACAAAAGAAAAATGAACAAGTGGGACTATATCAAACTAAAAAGCTTCTGTACAGCAAAGGACACCATCAGTAGAACAAAAAGATATCCTACAGTATGGGAGAATATATTCGTAAATGACATCTGATAAGGGGTTGACATCCAAAATATATAAAGAGCTCATGCACCTCAACAAATAAAAAGCAAATAATCCAATTAAGAAATGGGCAGAGGACATGAATAGACACTTCTCTAAAGAAGAAATTCAGATGGCCAACAGGCACATGAAAAGATGCTCCACCTCGCTAATTATCAGAGAAATGCAGATTAAAACCACAATGAGATATCACCTCACACCAGTAAGGATGCTCACCATCCAAAAGACAAACAACAACAAATTTTGGCGAGGATGTGGAGAAAGGGGAACCCTCCTACACTGCTGGTGGGAATGTAAACCATTGTGGAAAGCAGTATGGAGGTTCCTCAAAAAACTCAAAATAGAAATACCATTTGACCCAGGAATTCCACTCCTAGGAATTTACCCTAAGAATGCAGCAGCCCAATTTGAAAAGGACAGATGCACCCCTATGTTTATTGCAGCACTATTTACAATAGCCAAGAAATGGAAGCAACCTAAGTGTCCATCAGTAGATGAATGGCTAAAGAAGATGTGGTACATATACACAATGGAATATTATTCAGCCATAAGAAGAAAACAAATCCTACCATTTGCAACAACATGGATGGAGCTAGAGGGTATTATGCTCAGTGAAATAAGCCAGGCGGAGAAAGACAAGTATCAAATGATTTCACTCATCTGTGGAGTATGAGAACAAAACAGGAGCAGACTCACAGAACCCAAGAATGGACTAACAGTTACCAAAGGGAAAGGGCCTGGGGAGGATGGGTGGGAAGGGAGGGATAAGGGGAATAAGGGGCATTATGATTAGCACAGATAATGTAGCTGGGGATGGGGACACACGGGAAAGGCAATATTTACAGAGAAGACAAGTAGTGATTCTATAGCATCTTACTATGCTGATGGATAGTGACTGTAATGAGGTATGTGGTGGGGACTTGATAATAGGGGGTCTAGTAACCGTAATGTTGTTCAAGTGATTGTACATTAACGATACCAAAATTAAAAAAAATAAAAATAAAAAAGTTTCCTTCCATAAATCACTGAAGAATATATTCTTTATGCAATGAACTTTCAGTTTTATGCATGATTAATAGGGAAAAAAAGTACAATTGTATTAGTTTTTTCAGTGCTGTATGTACTGGCTTTCCACTTGTAAATAAGCAAAATAGTGACAAAATGGCTTCATAATACAGAAGTGCCTTATTTCATATATACAATATAGAAAAATATTGAGGTAGGGCAGGGACATGGGATGAGCATCATGATTAATTTTTCTATCTATGATGAAAAATCCTGAGATACAAGTAGTATCATAAGAGCAGAAGGTACTCCATCTTAAGGCTAAGATTCCATTTAAAAACCAGGGAGTTAGGAAATAAGATTCCTAACATTTTATGGTAATCAGCCAACAACTAATCTTATCTTAAGGCAGGGCAAGTAGTCCTTAATGATATGTCCCCACTGCTTGAGGGTGACCACTATCTTGGAAAAGAACAGGATAAAGAAATTCATTGTGTTAAGTTTATCTTACAGAATATCTAGAGGACTGACTATAGATGGTGACATAATGTCTCTCACTGGAAATAGACATCATGAGACCACATGCCAAGCCTACACTCCCTACCCTCTTTGCCCCATCCTTGAAATCCTTAAAAGGAAGAATCCTAAGCTTTAAGCATGCCTGCTCCCTGAGGTTGCCCTCATTCCCCTTTCTTTGAGTGCGTACTGTGCCTTAAATAAAGACTTTTCGCTGCTCAACTTACCATGTTTTGTCTCTGTGCTTTTGCAGTGATAAGAATTTTGTTACTTTTCTATTTCATTCAATTTTCTAGACTTAAGCACAACTCTTCACTCTCTCTGTTCTACTTCAGACAAATCAGGAAGGGCTACTGAGATCTCTGATTTGGCCTTGCAAGTTTCCATCGGGTGACCCAGACAGGACTGCAGCTGTACAATCATGCTGTTTAGTGGCCTGCCTAAAAATACCCTTTCCTTGCCTTTTGGAAGTTCTCAGAACATAATCTCACTCCATCCAGTGCTCTGAGCTCCTCCAAATCCTGGAGTGATAGGGGTTTTACTTCCCATGCCATGCAGATTCAAGCAGACATTGGATGCCAGGTGACCCTGGCTTCAGGAGTTGGCAAGGGATCTGCCCTATGCTACACTAAGCAGGAGTTCAATGAAATTTCCCTTCCTCCCTCTAATCTTCCTTGCTCTCTACTGCCTGCACGGCTGCTGCCATTTGCTACTACTATGGCTTTAATGAATTCCTTCCTTACCTACATTGTCCTGACCTGTTTGGGAATTCTTTCTCAGTCAAGAACCCACCCCCATCCAGGTGTCCAGGTTGAGGCTTCACTTAGTGCCCAGGGAGAGCCCTCCCTAGATGCATCTGCCAGACAACAATATGAGTAGAGCTTATATATGGAATCATTTTTAAATATATTGGGAAGGTTAATATTTGCTTGCTGAGTGCATAGCATTCCTTAAATTAATACATAAAGAAAAAAATATAGAAACACCAATAACAAAAAAATTACTTTTTTATTCTATCATGCCCAAGAGTATTTTGTAGGCTATATTTTTTTCTGTATGCATAAACTATGTAAACTACTTTTTTTTAGTATTTTCTTATAAAAATTGCATTCATGCATCATTTCTTGACTTTAGTTCTTAGGATATCTGTTTAGCAACTTTTAATATTCTAAATCACTTTCAAAGAATGTTAATGACTTATACAAATGTTATCATAGTGATGTATCATATTTTATTTAGCCAATCATCTATGAGTGGCATTTACACCATTAATATTGTCTCTAATGTTACCATGGGGGCGAACTGTCTGAGAACTAAATTCTTGTGCCCATCTCTTAGAGGACAGTATAGGGATATAGGTAGTAAGCATCTTAAAGCTTTTGATTCATAGTGTGAAATAATTATCCTATTTATATGCCTACTCTCTCTCTAAACTCTCCCATCCTAGGTAGTACTTTTGTTTTGTTTGCATTTTTTGTATTTTCTTTTGTAGTTTTCTGCTTAAAAATCATTTCTTTGTTATTGAACATGTTTCACATTTATTGGCTGTTTTTTTGTGTGAATTGCATGGTAATACACTCTTCTGTGAATTTATATTGGTGCCTTTTGTCATTCAGGTTGCAAGTATTTTTCTCCTTTTGTCCTTTCTTTGATATTTTGTTTATGGCATTTTTTAAATGCAGGTATTTATAGTTTGTAAGTCTAACCCAAGGACCTTACTTCCCTAACTAGTCTATTAGGTATGTGCACAAGTGTTGGAGTGTGTGTGTGTGTGTGTGTGTGTGTGTGGATGTGTGTGCTTGTAGTGTAGGACTGTAGCAAATGGGCATATAAAAAGGAAAAGCACTCAGGTAAATTTAAAAATATTAATGCACTGCATATTATTCAATTTTACTCAGGACAAAGTCAAAGAGCCTATGTAAATAGTCCATATATTTATGAATTTGAGGAGTCTTAAGTTGCAAGGTTGAGGCCTTAAAAAGGCGGGGCTTCTCTAAAAGGAAGCTCTTACATTTACTATCAGAAACTATGATATATTTTACTCAAAATATATTCAGGTAGCTTTAGAAGATGAAAAGCTACAGATATGCTATAAGGTAAAAGATCAGTGCTATAATTAAGTCTCATAACGCACAAGGCAAATTACACTTTGATTTTCACAATAAAATTGTTATCTGATGATAACTTCTAGCTGACCACATGGGTGCTAATGTTTCCCATTAGAAGTAGCACTGTACATTATAGACAATGAAATACTTTTGTTAGCTGATGTAGAGCTTCAATGATGCCAAAAATATTTCATCAAGTGGCTTCTCTGCATCTGGTAAAATTTCACCAAGTATAAAAATTTTATGAACAATATTTCATAAAATATGTATTTATGTATTTGGCAAAACTATAGAGAAAAACAAGAAATGTAAAACATAAATTTTAGGTAAATAGTTACTTCTGGGAGAGAGGGTGTGATCAGGTAGAGTAAATGGGGGCAACAGTGGTACTGAGAATATTTAAATTGGTGGTGGTTATACAGATTTTTTAATGATAATTATTCTTTATATATACATTATGCATAGGCCTAGCTTAAATAAGCTATTAAAATAATTTAATAATTAATTATAAGACTCACAGAAATATTTTAAATGAATACAATAATCGTCAGTACTTCCTGAATGGGTCCTGTGTGCAAGGCATTTCCTTCATGTTCTGGTTCCCTCTCTAGAGACCACCTGCCCTAGAGATACCCTTCTGTGTCTCTGTGCCTCTGGTGCTCCATCACTCCTCTCTGATGGACTCCTCCACCACCCTTAATTGGTAGTCCAGAGTTTTCTTTGCAGATATACCCTGGGTTAGTTCACTCCAGACATACAAATTAGCTTGAGCTTTGAAACTTGACTTACCTCCAGTTCACTTACCTGTGACCTATTTGCCACAGAGTCTCAGATTCATGCCCCCATGTTTTCCAAGTAGAGAATCAGTGAGTCTAAAAAACTGATACATGAAAGTTGTTAAAAGGCATGGAGCCTCTTCTCTCCTTGTCTCACGTTATCAGTGGCCTTCAGATACAGTGTCCCACACTTTTGCTGTTTACTTAAAGCTGTGAAATGATACTTAATTTTCATCCCAAATCTCTTTTGTAAGCTCTACATTTCTATATTCAACTGCATGCTCTACTTGCATGTAAAGCATATATAGAATTGAATGTTTTAATTCTTCACACTTACTCAAACCTCCTCTCCCTGTGCCATGTCTTGATGAATTTCAGGGCCAGTGCCAACTGATATAGACAAGACACATAAGAGGCACCCTGAAGTCATGCCCCTCCCTCACCTCTCCATTTCCAGGGACTCCACCTATGCCATCTATTTCCTTTTCTCCTTCCCTCTCACTGTTGTATTTTCAAATAAAAAATAGAGGGCTACATTTTTACCCAGCTATAGTATTACACGGTAAAAATTAAAAACATCCTTCTCATTGATGCACCAGGTGGACTACTCAAATTTATTCTCTACACAGTGAGCATTCTTGAACATCTATCTGTTGATGTCATCTTCCTGTTCAAAAATCATGTCTCCTCAATGTTTATGTCATTGATCTCCACAGCACAAACTTCAAGGGTGGGTAAGACAAGCCAATGCAGTGCATGAAGAAGACATTAGCACTTATCTTTATATTTTTGTATTTAGTATTTTATTTTGATATAATTAACATAAAACATTGTATAAGTTTAAGATGTACATGCGTTGATTTGATACACTTACATATTACCATATGATTATTAGTTTTAGCTACCCCTCTATCACACCACAATTATCGTTTCTTTTTGTTCTGAGAACATTTTGTGTTTGTTTTGAATGTAAAAAATCAGGAAGAAATTAATTTTTATTGTTAAAATATGGATTGGCACTTTTTTCATTCAATCTATATATGCTGTGGCCAGTGTTTATGAATAGCAACAAGATACATTAAGGAAAGTGTGGGAATTAAAAAACTGGGTTGGTAGTGGTATCATGTGTTGACATATTGCAGCTTCCATGTCAGGCTAAATGAATTTATCAAGTCTCGTATCTATTTTCAACTCAATTAACCCTCAGAAAATAGTCAAAAAACTAAGAAATATTTTTGCAAAATGAAAGGAAGGCAAGAGAAGGAGAGAGGGGAGAGGAAGGAAGGAAGGAAAGTAAGAAGGAGTGCAGGGAGGAAGGGAGAGAGGAGAAGAGGGGAAAGACAGGGAGGGAAGAAAGAAAGTCTGGTGATTAGGAATAATACCAATGATGGAAACACAAGTGATAATTTGTAGATGGTAGAGCTGACCCTTCCACATGTGGTACAAGCTAATATCATTCACATTGCATATAAAACAGCAGTGAGCTAGTTAGATGACAAGAAGTTGGGCAGACTAAATTAGACAATTGTAAATATGTATTTACAGCCATTATCTTTAATAGTAAATCTTTCCAGAAGTATGCCTTCAAATAGTAATGAAAGTATAGTATGACACTCCAGTGATTTGCAAGTCAAATACCTACAGCATGAAAACAAACTACATTTTGAAGCACTCTTGTTATGGGAGAGAGTTTTTTGAAAATTGACTTGAAGATTTTCCACTATTGTATTGCTGAAAATAATTTTGGAACAATTCTAAATAATCATCTATGAATTAAAAATTTTAGAAAATGAATCTTTAATTCTTTTACTGTTAAATGAAGAGGTTTTGTGATCTTTGGAAACTGTTAAAAATAAAAACTGCATTTCTAAACACTCTTTTCCATACATCGCTGAAAGCATTTTTTAAATGAGGAAGGAAGAGCCTCCTTCCTTAGCTTCACTAGATTAAACAGAAGATTTAACAAATAAACCAACAACACTAAATATCTAGTATCTTTCAATTAATTTGCCAGGAAAAAAAAACCCTGATTAGTATTAGGGAAGATGGAAATTTGCTAACTGAATTTTAACCAAAACTACTGTGTCATTTGTGGATGGAACTGAGAAATGAGAGTCATGATTTAGTTAGAGCAGCTTGGGTTGCACTTTTTCTTCTTGCATCTAATTAAGTTTGTGAGTTTTTCTTTCAGTTCTGACAGACATCAAGGACAAGTGGGCATGTAATCCAAATATAGGACTAGATTTTAAAGCACTATTTTACAATGTTAGATGTAAATATGAAGGGAAAATGAGGCATGTTTATTTTTAAAGTACTCTATATTTTATCTCTAGTACATCCTTTAAAAAATATTTTTATGTGTGTTTAAACATAGGAAAGTAATAAATGCATGCATGTATGCATTTTAAATAAAAACAGGGCACAAGCTTGAAAGGTTTGTTTTTTACTTCATTTTTACTGATAATGTTTAATGAAAACAAGATTCATAAAATTAGCATAAATTTAGGATATTTATGAAGGATAATGTTAAAATGAAAAGTTTTAATGAAATAAATAGGGCCATTCATAATCCTGACCATCTAATTTAAATACAGGTGTGTAATAAATTTCACTGTCTGGTTTCCTACTCTTCCTAAAGGAAGGTACTTGTGAGATAGACACAGGCATAAAAGTCTGAAGAGATAGCTAACATCCTGAGAGCAAAGGAAAAAATCAGAAACTGTCTCAAAAGTGTTTACTCAGCTATACAATGCTTTATATAAAAATAGATATTCATGATGGTATAAAGACTTATTTTTATATTAAATTGTTTTGATTTTTCACTGAAAATTTTTAAAGTTTATCACTTGAAATTTTACATTCCCAATATTGAAAGATTTTTCATAGTCTAAGATATTTTTTTCTTGACAACAGATTGGACAATAGTGTTCTTTCCTTGCTAGACATGCCATGTGATGTTTTATGAAATTATTCACTGCCATCATTTGCTCACATATCAGTTAATGTCTGTTATATGTATGTGGGTATGCATATCATGCTAATTAAGGAGAATTCATTTTTACATAATGACCATGGTAGGCAGGCATTAAGCACTTTTATTTCAGATGCTCACTCTTTGCCGTTACTACATTTCAGATATAAGATTTCCTCTGAATTATCACTAACCTGATCATAAAGCTCCATGATGTTGACTACTGGGGAGTGACAGGAATCTTCTGAAAGCAGATTAATAATATCAATACACTATTGGATTAATGTTTTCTGAACTTTTGTGTATCTTTTTAATTGTTCATGTTCAAGGAAGGTGAAGCACATTTAGTAATTCATTGTGCACTCAGGATAAAATGAGGCACAAAAAAAGGCATAAAGTCAGATGGCAGGTATTTAGGTAGCATTTATTTATCAGTATAAATTGTTCATGGAATTTTCATAAACTCTCCAGTGTTCCAAAGTCCTCATGCCTTTTATTAGGTCTTGTTAAACTCCATGTTAAATAATGAGTTTACTTGGTCTCTCCTCTTTTCAGCCTTTAGGTCACTCTGTGTTTAAGGTCTGATTAACCTATTGTGAAATTTTCTGATATAAATGAATGATTATTGGAGGACAAAGTGTCAGTAGAAAATGAAAGCGCACAAATATAAGAGATCCACAGACACACTGCTTATATTGCACTAATTTACTAATGCATACAATTTTATGTTCATTATTCTAAGTTACTGTTTTCAAAGAATAATAGGTCTATTTTTTTAAATAAGAAATATTCCAAGACTTCTGTTTCCTAGTCCCTTTAGTCATACCCCCACCCCAAAAAAAGGGAACGTTTTTATAAAAGACATTAAGGGTGAATTATAGGGTGATGGCATCTAATTGTCAACATTAAGCTATTACTTTTACTTAAAAATAATGTCCCAAGAGTTTGTATTCTGTACAGAATTAATCAAAGACAGTCAAGGTTTTCAATGAAATTTATTTACTACCACATACAACATAAACTTAAAATGGACTGAGGACCTAAATGTAAGATCTGAAACCTTGAAATTCCTAAAAGAAAACAGGCAGTCAACCCTTGGACATTGGTCTTAGCAGTTTTTTTCTGGATACATCTCCCTAGTCAAGAGAAAGAGAAGTACAAATAAACAAGTGGGACTACAACAGATACAAAGGCTTCTGCTCAGTGAAAGAAACCATCACCAAAATGAAGACAACCTACTGAATGGGAGAAGATATCTGCAAATGATGTATCCAGCAAGGGGTTAATATCCAAAATATATAAGGAACTCTTACAACTCAACTTAAAACTCTTACAAAAAAAATGATCTGATTGAAAAACCGGGCAGAGGACTTGAATAGACATTTTTCCAAAGACAACATGTAGATGGCCAACTGACACATGAAAAGATGCTCAACATCGCTAATCATCAGGGAAATGCAAATCAAAATCACAATGAGGTATCACCTCACACCGGTCAAGTATCAAAAACACAAGAAATAACAAGTGTTGACAAGGATGTGGAGAAAAAGGAGCCCTCATGCATTGTCAATGGGAATGTAAACTTGTGCAGCCATTATGGAAAACAGTAGGGAGGTTTCTAAAAAAATTAAAAATAGAAATACCATATGGGGAAAATTGAAGTTCCTATGGCCAGGATCCTCACCTAAACATAAACTACCTGATGATGTAACTGGCCTACTGCTAGGGTACTGCTTCCATGCCTGTAGGCAATAAGCTATTATTGACTGAGTCACTATATAAAGAGCTCTGCCCAGTGCTCTGGGAGGAGGTAGAGATGAAGGAGAATATCAGACCTATAGATGGTTGGATGCAGACATAATTCTAGTGCTCGACCTATTGCCAGGAGAACAAGCCAGGTAATAAACCCTTTTACCCCAAAAACATTCCATTGTCATTCTTCAATCTCACTGAATCCATAGTGAACTTGCCCAGGGCTGAAACCCATTGGTAAGATATACCATATGACTCTGTAATTCCACTTCTGGGTATTTACTCCAAAAAACCAAAATTCCTAATTCAAAAAGATATAGGTACTCCTCTATTTATTTCAGCATTATATAAAATAACCAAGTTAAGGAATCAAACCTAATTGTCCATGAATAGATGAATGGATAAAGAAGGTTGGTACATATATATGATAGAATATTACTCAGCCATAAAAAAGGATGAAATCTTGCCATTTGTGACAACATTATGCTGAGTGAACTAATTTAGACAAAGACAAATACCATCTCATTTCACTTATATACGGAATCTGAAAAATGAAACAAATGAACAAACAAAACAGAAATAGGCTCATAAATATAGAAAACAAACTGGTGGTTGCCATAAGGGAAGGGGGTAAGGGGATGGACAAAGTAGGTAGGGGATAAAGCTACGCAGTCTCTTTAGCATAATAGATAAAAGAAAAGGTTTACTGTGAGGTGGAAATGACACTGGAAAATACTAAGATAAGCTATTTCCATTGGTGCCTGATACATTATTACTGAAATACTGATATTAAAAACAAATATTCTAGAACTGTGGCAGGAAATAAATTTCATGTGTCTTAAATATGAATCTGTAAAAGCTAGAAAGGATACTGGGTAGACAGAATTGGTATGTTTTGTGGGTCCTGCAGCTGTGTTGGCTTCAGAAATGCTTTGCATGTATTGTTCTTGGAGAGCAAATAAAAACGTCCTCATCTTCCAAGGATGCGGGAATACTTTTTTTTCCTTTTCATAATAGCTCCAAATATGATCCTCATTTTATTTTCTTCAAATGTTTGAGTGAGGAGAAGCAGCAGACTCTTCAGCTTGAATACACAGCTGTTCAGTTGATCAGGCACAAAAGAAGCCCAACAATATTCTCAAAGTAAAATTGAAATTGTAATTATGTGAATTTTAGCAACTGGAATTACAAACATGGGTCCCACAAGGAAAGCTGGAAAACTGCCAACTGAATTTTATGAAAACATTTAAATATATCACAAAGAAATTTACATTTCGTCACCCTCTCATCGTTATTGGCATGTAAACCATCTCCTTGTTTTCTACCACTTCTATTTGAAGGTGGAAGTCAGGTGGTTGGAAGTTGCTTTGATGATTTCTGCTCGTCTGCTCATAATGAACAGCTGCACTAAGTTGTGTGCCATCATTTTAAATATGCATAAGCCAGTAATCGGCTCAGATTAAAAGAAAAGTGTAACTTTGCTTCCTGACTGTTTTAATGTTTGCACTGAAAAATTTTAAGACATTTTTAAAAACTGGAGCAGAACAATTATTGTTGCCCTTTGATACTGTACAAAATGGACTATTATTTTGGGATTTTGAGATACAGTAAATTATTTTCTTTATACTTTGGAAATTCTTAGCAACCTCTGACAAAAATCAGAGAAATTTTTCCTTCTCAAAAGTTTCTTTGTACCACCCAGAGAAGACAAGTAGTGATTCTATAGCATCTCACTACGCTGATGGACAGTGACTGTAATGGGGTTGGTGGGGGGACCTGATGAAGGGGTAGTTTAATAACCATAATATTGCACATGTAATTGTAGATTAATGATACCAAAATAAATTATATTAAGAAAAGTTTCTAAAAAATTTTTACTTAGTGATTTTTATGATTACTCCTCAAAATTATTAATCCAGGTTTTGGTGGCTGATGGTAGTCATTTGCTCCTCTCAAAGCCATGTATGTGAAAAAATGTGCTCCTCTCCACATATTCCTCCATATTACAGCAATGCTAGAACTATATGCCATTTCATTAGTTTTCATTTTTTAATGCAATTTTTTAGTCTGTCTAGCTATATATTTGTTCTATTTTTTAATAATTTCTTTCTTAAATTTTTGAAAAGTATAATTTTTTGAAATTACCTCTTTGAATGTGTTCATTATTGCCTTAAATTTTAATTTATTGTTTATAATGTAGTTTCAGCTATAACTTCAGATTCTTTTCATAAAAAAAATCCCCAAACAAGAAAAAGTATTGGTTACTATTTGCATTTAGGGTCAGCATCTGCTATTTAAACTGATGCTAAAAATGTACTTTAATCAATAGTTATCTTGTTTATCTCTCGAGGATTCTAAATACTAAAGGATGCCCTGGAAGGAAAGTGAATATTTAAAGTGTAAATATTATTTTTATATCCATTATTGTGATTTTTGAAGTGGCAAATGATTTTGAATTATTATCAATATTTTAGGAAATTTTCTAAATTACTGATATAAAAATATCTTTTAAATTATTTTAAAAATAAACTACTTCTAAGTCTCAATATTCTGAGGTATCTGGAGTTAGAACTGTTTACTATGGCTAAATCTGTTGTTCACTTCTAAGACTTATATTGATTAGGTTCTTTTTGTAGCATCTGACAGTATTATTCATTTATGCTTTCTGCCTTTTTCAATGCTCCCTCCTACCCCTCAGCATGGTACTTTTTTTCATAGCAGCATCCCTTCACTGCTAGCCTCCTAAATATGTCTCAGAGTTTTCTTCATGTTTGTATAAATTCCTTTCTTACTCAACTTACTCTACCCTGAGTATTTTCTTTCCTTATGTTTTCACCTCATGCTCAAGTCTCACAGATCTCTCTGTCTTCATCTCAGCTTTATCCCCTGAATTTGAGAACCATATCATCAAGAGCTACTGTAAATCTCCACTGAGTTGCTCTTCAGATACTTTAAACTTAACTTATCCAAAACAGAACATACCGTTTTTCATTTTCCACTATTCATTCCAACCTGATCCCAGCCCCATATTTCCCCACCACCATTTGAAAAAGCCAGGAGCATGGACATCATCCTGTAGACCTGTCTTCCTTTTCACCTTATCTTTCACAGTATTCCTCAAGGCTCTTCAAACTCAGCTTTACATTAACCTATAGCAGATTGTCTCTTTCAACATTCATTCCAACCTGCTTCAATTTTGACTTCTTGTATTCTAGAAGCTGGAAAATAACAAAATTATATATGTGTGTGTGTGTGTGTATATATATATTCCAGACTCTCTTGCAACTAGGTTTCTACATGTGACATAGATACCACCAAGTTAGGGAAGAGCTAAGCAAAAAGAAGCAGTATTCACACTTACCAATCATCGTGTCTCCTGTCAAGTCTTGCTGGTACTGTATGACTTTTTTGGACAGCCTATGTGGAGTCCCTAGCAGGAAAGGTGCCAAGAGAGGAAGAGTGATTGAAAATTTCTACTGACTTGAGTCATCTCCAATTTCCATAGTCTGGCATTCAAGGCTCTCCATGACCAGCCCATCTACCTTTTTATATCTCCCATTTTTCTGTACTACAAACGCAAGTGCTTCTGTTATTCATACCTAGACCATATCACATATAGGATCCTAGCCTCACTCCTAAAAATGTTATCTTATCCTTCATAAACCACTTAAATTCTATTCTCTTTTTATTTTATATACTGGAATTTATTTATTTATGTGAAGATTCTTTTCTGTTCTAATGTTTTATAATTTTCTTTAAGAAATGGTTTATATTTTTCTTTGTATTCCTGCAACTTTTAGCATGAGTTTTTGGACATTTAATATTTAAATATTTCGAATGAATAAATGGTTTTGATTAAGGATTACTGAGCTATAAATGCAATTATTGATCAACATTTTATATTGTGGTAAAAATACACAAAACATAAAATTTGCCAGTTTAACTATTTTAAGTGTACAGTGTAATGGCATTAAGTACATTCTTATTGTTGGGCAACTATCATTACCATCTGTCTCTAGGACTTTTTCATCTTCCTGAACTGAAACTTCATACCCATTAAACAAAAACTTTCCATTCCACAAGAACTAGTCCTAGCTCCTGTGAACCACCATTCTATTTTCTTTTCTTTTTTTTTTAACAGGAGAAAAGTATACAAATTTATTTAATTTAAGTTTTACATGCCTCAGGAGCCTTCATAAGGAAATGAAGACCTGAAGAAGTGGCAAAACTGACATGCCTTTTTTTTTTAATTAAAGTATCATCGATATACAATCTTATGCTGGTTTCAAATACACAACACTTACCCATATTATCAAGTGGTTCAACATTTACCCATATTATCAAGTCCTCACCCCCTCCAGTGTCACTGTCCATTAATGTAGTAAGATGTTACAGAATTATTAACTGTATTCTCCATTCTGTACTACTGTCCCCGTAACCAACTTATATTGTGATTGCAAATTATACCATTCTATTTTCTGCCTCAATGAATTTAACTACTTTAGGTACCTCATGTAAGTGGAATCATACATTTGTCCTTTTGTGACTAGCTTATTTCATTTAGCATAATGTCCTAGAGATTCATCCAGGTTGTTGCATGTATCAGAATTTCATTCCTTTTTAAGGCTGAATAGTATTTCATTGTATGTAAATACCACATTTTGTTTATCAATTCATCTGTTAATGGACACCTGGGTTGCTTCCACCTTTTGGCTGTTGTGAATATGCTGCTATGAATATGGGTGTACACATGTCTGTTCAAGTCCCTGCTTTCAGTTTGGGTATATATCCAGAAGTGGAGTTGCTGGATCATGTGGTAATTCCATGTTTAACTTTTAGAGGCGCTTCTGTACCGTTTTCCACAGTGACTACCATTTTAAATTCCCAAAAGCAAAGTACTAATTTCTCTATATCCTTGTCAGCACTTATTTTTTCCTCTTTGTTTGTTTGTCTTTGGTAGTAGCCATCCTAATATATGTGAAATAATTTTGATTGACATTGCCCTAATGATTAAGGATTTTGAAAATCTTCTTATGTGCTGCTTGGCCATTTGTGTGTTTTCTTTGGAGAAATGTTTATTCAAGTCCTTTATTTGTTAATTGGGTTGTTTATTTTTTATTACTGTTTTTGAGTTGTAGAAGTTCTTTTATATATTCTGGATAATAATCCCTTATCAGATATATGATTTGAAAATATTTTCTTCCATTGTATGGGCTGCCTTAACACTCTGTTGATAATACCTTTGATGCATAAAATTTTGTAATTTTGGTAAAGTCTAATTTTTCTGTTTCTTTTCTCGCCTGTGCTTTTGGTGTCATATCTAAGAAACCGTGGACAAATCCAGTGTCATGAAACTTTTCCCTATTGTTTCTTCTAAGAGTTTTATAGTTTTAGATCTTATGTTTAGTTTTTGATCAGTTTTGAGTTCAGTTCTATAAATAACATAAGGTAAGGGTCTAACTTCTTCTGCATGTGGGTATCTAGTTTTTCAACATCATTTGTTGAAAAGATTATTCTTTCCCTCCATTGAATGGCCTTGACATCCTTGTTGAAAATCGTTTGACCATACATGTGAGGATTTATTTTTGAATTCTATATTCCATTCCATTGTTCAATATGTCTCTCTTTATGCTGGTATCACACTGTTTGATTTAATTTGTACTAAATTTTGAAATAAGGAAATGTGCGAATTCCAACTTTGTTCTTTTTCAAGATTGTTCTGGCTAGTCAGGGTCCCTTGAGATTCCATATGAATCTCAGTTATCAGCTACATTTTTCATCTTTTTCTTGCTCATTTGCACACAAATGATCATAAGAACAAAAGCATTTAGTATTCCATCAACTTTTTTTTAGTGCATTTTTTAAAATTCTAATATTACCTGTAATATTACTCTGAGAATACAAAGAAAGTATCGTGTAATGGAAAAAACTCTGGAATAGTAGTTAAGAAGTTGAGGAATCTGGTTCTAACTTCTAACTAGCTGTGTAGTCATCAGCCAACTGTTTAATCCTTCTGGGCCTCAGTTTCCTCATTCTTATAATGAGGGTATTGAAGTGGATTATCTCTAAGATGTATTCCAACTCTAAAATTTTATGAAAAATGTAATCTTTGGAAAATCTGCATGATAGTTTTTAATCTCTTTCTCTACCTACTCCTAGCTAAATATTATGAGTATGAGAAATTCCCCTTCTCTTTACTGAATGTGTATTATGTGTGTCCCTTCCTGTGTCAGAGGGAAGTTTCTCTTGTAAATTTTGTATATGCATGTGTTTGTTAATAGTCCATCAATCAGAAGATTGATGAGGTGGAAGTTTAACAAAGGATGACAGACAAGTTGTACCCAGGTGTGCAGAGAGAAGGAATCAGGTAAATAAAAGAAATCATAAGGGTTAGTGCCAGAGGCAAAAAGTTGTGAAAGGGCAGTGAAGAAGGGAGGTAGAAAGCCTGTAGAACTGGAAATTTTGAGACTGGAATGCTGGAAACTTTGGCAGCAAAGAACATATCATCTATTTAGGCATCTGAACTAGAATTAGGTCTACCCACTCCTTTAGTTGCCCAGGGACCTAGAGGTACAGAGGCAGAGAAAAAAAAGAAAAAATATTTCTGAAATGTTGAAAGGGAAGAAGGAAACATTAAAACAGGATGAAATTACAAAGAGAATGTATGTAATTTAGGATTAGCCAAATGTAACTTAACAAATGCCAAATGTGTCAGATGCATTATGTGATCCTGACCAATAACTATCAAATATTCAGCAAAGTCCCCTAAGCTCATGAATGCTGTGTGACAAACAAAACATTTGGTGTGTGAGAACTGACAAATGGTTAATTTTCATGTATTCATGTAGTCTGTTGCAAAGGTAAACCTTAAGAATTCAAGAACCTGGGGAACATTAGCCCATCAGAATCTCCCAGAATTTGGAGGAAGTCCGTGGAAATTTACAACCTCAGGAACTATAGAGCATAGGGTGTCAAAGTGATGTTGGAATACAAATGGAAGAGTAAGAGGAACCATTAACTTGTTGAATGGGCTGAATTCAGTGGGATATACAAAAAAGGTTAATTTTATTTTTCTCCATCTACTGCTTTCCAATTTGTTCAGTGGAATCTGCTTTTCTTTTCCCCAGACAATATCATGGTCACAGTTTTCTATTTTTTCCCCACTAAAAATAGTCTTACAGTAATTCAAATTCACTTTTAGTTTTTAAAACTCCAGTTCAGTTTAAATCAGATCTTTAGTGTGCAATTATTGTTATCAGATAGGGTCTCACCTTACATTTAGGGTAGCAAGCTGAGATCTGTTTCATTGTTTATTTTGAACCTGTCCTCCTTGCATCTGGCTTCTCATGTTGGAGAACGAAAGAGAGATTAGAGAAAGAGGGAGAATGGTTTTATATGATTGATGCTTCTGTATTCAGCATCAATTTCAATCAGTTCTTTTGGTATGAGTGGTGCCCAAAACATGACCTCCCTTACAGATTATGCCAATAGGCTCTTTGCAGGACCTCTGCCCACGCACCCCAACCATGGAAATTCCCACTATACAGTGTCCTGATACAAGTAATGCAATTTTGAGTTAATCTCTTTGCTGCTCCAGTTCATTTTCTTTATACAGCCTACCAGCCATAAAGAAAAAGTTATGAACTGTTTAACTTACCCAGCATCACAGAGTAAGTTTTCATATCTGAACTTCTCATTTGTAAACTTGGAATCATTCCCTCCACCTAGATACAATAGTTTAAGATGTATAAAGAGCTTAGACAGTGCTGGCACATACTATGTAATATTGTCTATTATTATTGGAGCTGAGTCCCACTAAACAGTCTTCTTAAATAGATAAGAGGAAAGGGCAGGCTTCAAACCTTCCACCTGAATACTTGACCCACTAGAACTGAGGCATTCTTATCCTGTCAAATGGAAAAGTGACGTTTGCCCCACTGTTGATCACTTTCTCCTGGCTCTACTTTGTATACCACTCCAGCTATCTTCCCATCCCAAGGGAAAGAGAAAAGCAATGCTGTCTTTACTGCTACAAATTTTTCTGTTCCTAACTCTCTAGCTGTCTCTGAGCAGGGTGGAAAGGAGAGTTTGATGGAGGAATCTGTCCAACTTGGTAAATCCTGTCATCTAGTGGGTCTCTTTAGAATGTGGAATGTTTGTCAACTATTATCTTCAGTGTCAAGTCTTTAGTCAGATTCTGAGACAATAGACAAAAAATTTTATTTAATATCTTATTTAGGGGCAAAATTTTCAGACCGGAGAACATAGAACAAGGAGGAAGCCATGTTAACATCTAACTAACTGGTCCCTCGGTTCTATCACAAACAGCAGGTTAGTTCTTGAAGGTTTTATTTTCATTCTAAAGTCATAAATCTCATTATTGTACTTAGAAAGTGCTTATTGTTTTATATTCAACCTCATGAATTTGATTTGTTTGGGGACTTTGTTAGAAACAGGAAGGAAAGGAAATTCAACTTATTTTCTAGACATTTCCCCAACATTCTAAGAGCCATCAGAGAAAAAATTTAAAGATACTCAAACCATTTAAAAGTGGGTTTTAAATATTCAAGTATAAAAGTTTCAGAAATACATACATTCAATTATATTTTAAGCACAGCATTTTGTAAGTGGAAGCAAATTGTCTGTCTGAAGAAGGTAATTTTCAAATTGTTAGTGTTCTTTGTTTACTCCAAATGTAGGAAGGATAGTTGGGGATTTTAAATAAACCCCATGTATTAAATAGGCTTATTCTTGCCAACCTCCTGATTTTCTTACCTATTGCAATGAAAATTAAGGGAAATGAGCATTATAATTCTTAAAGTGCAATAATCCTCAGCATCCATAAAACTCAAATTTCTTGGCAACATTTGTACTTTTACTTTGACTTATGACTTTAAGAAGTGAATATCTTGATTGGCCTTCAAAATTCATTGATTTTGATTCCCTCTTACTAGCATCTTTTCATGTCTTTGATGAACTAAAGATACAGAGTTGTAAATGACTGCAAGGTGCAGTGATTTTTGGAGAACTCAACAGATAATCCCAGTCAATAGATTCAATCCTTTGTCTTAAATTTCAGTTCTTTGAAAAGTAAATATGCATGAGACAATCAAAGAATCACAGCTCTATCAGATATTAACAATTTAACAGTATAACTTTTTATTTAAAAAAAATGAAAAAGAGATAAAGTAGAACATTGTGAAGTGGAAAGGGTTAGCAGAAAAGGAATTATGAGAGAAGCTGTACTTGGAGGAACTGCTACTTTCTCTCCAGTTTTCTGGAGACCAGACCTGACATGAAGTTATATTTAATAAATATGAAGCCTTCGAATATAGGATTTTGATTTAATTAAGTTCTTAATCAGTAGTATTATTAATATTAAGGTCAAAATGTGGAACTAATTCAATCTCTTGTCAATATGAGCCATAGCTTTGGAATGGATAGTTTCAATTGCCTATTGTATAGAGCAAGGAAAGTTTAACCTCATTAAATTGCATTGTAAGATACAAATTTTCTCACTTATTTCTAGTTTCTTTGTGTTAAAACCTGGACTTACTGTGAAGACATACAAAATACTGTCAAAGGCCTTTTATCTTCCAGTTTGCACTAATTTAGATGATGAACACATTGTTAATGGTAATAATAACTAATATTTATTGAGCGTTTCCTATGAGTCAGACTTGTGCTAAGAGGTCTGCTCACTTTATCTCTGGAGTTTTCCTTCCCAGCAACTATGTGATTTAGCTATTCTTATTCCCATTTTACAGATGAGGAAATTGAGGCACAGGGACCTCAAATAACATGTCCTAAGTCAGACTGGTAGCTAGTGACAGAGCTGGTTAGTCTCATTTCAAAGTCAGTGTTTCCACTCTCAAATTGTACCTATCTCTTTTATCTTAAAAGTATTACCAACATTCTATATTCTTAAGAGTAATACAATTTTAATGATTAGAATTAGTGTGTTCTATTGAACAGCACATGGTATTTGCCATTTATTTTATTTTGATAGTTTGTTACAGAGTCATAAGAGATATTTGGCAGATTACAGTTACCCTCTATAAGGTATTTTATAAGAAGAACAATAGATAAAATTTCTTGAGCCTTACTAAATGCTAAGCATTATGAATTTTCTATGCATAGCACACTTATTCTTTTTAACAACCTTTCTGTTACCTCCATCATGCAGGTGAAGGAAATGAGACTTAGAAGGTTAAGTCCCTTTCTCAAAAGTCATATTTTCACTGCTTTTTGGCTAGGTCTTCTCCACCCTTTATTTTAAGACTCTAAGGCAGTATTTTATGTATGTTGCTTAGGTTTCATCTTCCAAGTTTCTCCCTATCAATTCTGGCTGCTGATTTACAGGCTGTAAATTACCTGTGATTCAGCCCATTTTTCTTCATCTGGTCCACAGGTTTTGCCAAATTTTTCTTCTCTCTCTAGTATAACACCTGTGTGTCAAAGACAATACAAGACTAAATTTGCTATTCTATGGGCTGATGTGGTAGTGCTGGTGGGAAGAGCACAATGTAAATGTGAAATGTCTATAAACTATTATTGTAGATTCACAAAAGTGGAGACTATCTCAAAGGGTCTCCCAATACATTCTCCTCCATACTGACAGCTTAATAGTTTTATCATTCAATTCTTAAATCTCTATAGGTCCTCATGCTGTTAGTAATAAAATCTAGTGCCTAATAAAGTTTCCCTTGATTATTCAACCTGATATTTTCTTATTATTTACCAAGAGATATTTTTAAATAGGGGAGACTGATAATTATCTGGTAACATGAAACGTACAGGTATATTTAGAAAGTCTCTACTTTCCTTCAACTAACCTAATATATTCTCTTGAATGTATTTATATTTTTAGCCCAACTTTAAAAGTTGAATTCCATATATTTATTACTTAACTAATTAATTATTTTAGAACTTTTTATAATTTTAATTTTGGGAAATTAGGAATAGCACATTTATGAGATAGTTACTGAGCATGTATTATTTACACAGTGCCTAATCCACAGCAGATGCTCAAGAAAATATTTGTTTAAAGAGCTTTTGTGTTATCATGAAAATCTAGTGCATTTCCTTTTCTGTATTCTAAAACTTCTTTGAGTGCCAAGGAGGGCACATTAGTCCTAGTATCTTAATATTTGGCAGATAACTCCATTTTTATAACTTTTAGGATTCCATAGAATTCAATCCTGTTTCTAAGTTTTACTTTCTAGAGTCCCAGTTGTTTCAAATATAGTCTTACATGAGAGCTACATACCATTCTTGCTAATTGCAGTTTATTTCTGACTCTTGCCAAAGCAGTTATATTTTTATTTTTCTACAACTGATTAATCAGAATGTAAGCTTCCAGGTATACCTGACCACTGTTTGTTGTTTGAGGGCATCTTAAGACTTTTTTGTTTGTTTTATTTCTGCCATTTACCCAAAGGTATCTACTTTTTAAAAAATCTTTCTATTATATGCTAATTTAATACGTTAAGAGAATCAGGAAGCAATTAATATTATCTAACCTAGGGTCCTTCTGTCACAAATGAATTATATTTTTCTTGTTTTTTACCCAATAAATAAGATTTAGCCACTATTTTCCAGGATGACTAGTCTTTAACATCATTGAAAACTCTTGTTACAATCATGTTTATGCTTTTCTTTTTTGGAGTAAATAAACATATATAATTCTATTGATTTTATGTCTGATTACAGTCTCAAAACTTTCTCTTCCATTGAAGCTAGGAACTTCATACATAAGTGTATATATTATGTTTGTCCCAATTTAAAGTCCAGAAAAAAATTTAAATAATAGAAGTAAAGCACTAAAGTTCACATAAATAGCACAATGATATTGATATTTAGTATTTTTATTATTACATATAACTTAAATATATTAGAAAATTATTTAAAATTTGGATCTGGACATGCTTTATCAAGGCAACAAACAGGAAACTTACTTGCAAAGCCAGAATTAAATACTCCATGCAACTCAATAGTCCTTTAAATTTTTTTCATTTAAAAGTAAATTTTGGGCTGGCCCCACACATTCGCCTAACATTTCTCTGGAGTTTTCATCACTTATTCTAAGAAGCTCTTGTTCAGCAAGTGAATTTTCAGACTGTTATTAAATTTAGGTTACTAGTTTTCAGATTTGATTTGAAATCTCTAAGGAAAAAATCCAGAGCTTCACTGTTAGCTACCCAATGCATAATGTATGTCTGCTTTCAAAACAATGAGACGGGAAATGTGACTCCATGCTTGGGAATTGAAATCTTGCCAATTGCACTGAAGTGTTACATTCATTATGTCATACCACACACATCTGATAAGGGACGACATAATGCTGTTGGATAGGTCTTGTATACAAGAACTCTATAGGTCAAGTAAAGAGCTGTTTTTCATTTAATAACTGAACTATGCAGGTGCTAATTTGGACCATATGTACAACAATGCAGAAATATGTTTCTCCACAGTGGAATGGTAGCATATGTTTGAGTTGATATTAAGGGGAATTTTTTGATTAATTAAGGTGCCTATGCTCTGCTTAATTTAAACCATAATAATAAATTGACATAACTTTGTAAAAAATAAAGCTTGCAGAAAACTGTCCTAATGCTGAAATTTTTTCCTGTTCCTTCTCTTCACACACCCTGACTTTTTGAAGCTCCCTGTGGACCAGTTCATCTGAGAGAAACATATTGGACACTGGGAAAGGCCAAATTAGAACTGAGGCAGCAATTGACTCCCTCATTAAATATGCCTACCATGGGATCTGCATAGTGTGTCTGGCACAGGTAATATTGAGTGATTCAGGTTCTTAATATATTTCATCTTCTTGTGGGAACTAAGAAAAAAGACCCCAGAGGTAACATACTAAGAACCATTTTTACAATTTAACTGCAAATTTGCATTAACCAACCAAGTATAACGTACATGTTGAGGATTAAATAAATCCATGAGAATGCCTGTGAAAATTTTGTTTGAATGCTATCAGAATCAACCCCTAAGAGAACTTTTTAGATTGTTGCCTTATCTAATAGTGAAATCTACATTTTGCAACCTTCTTCCTTCTAGTTACCTATATGCTTCTCTAGCTTTTTGTGCTATTCTTTTAATCCTTTCTGAGGCTATGTTATAGTCAAATCTTACTCTCTTAAAAAAATCATTAAAGCTAAGTAATTCTTTAGTTCATTATAATCATACACATGTGTATCAAGGAAAATTTCGTCACCTTACTGGATGCAGAAATGCTCCCCAACTGACACTATTTTGTGTGTTTTACTGATATTGAGCAACTATGGGGTTCATAAGTGAGTGGCAGTGCCTGGACACCATTCCTGAGAAGCAGGAAGATTTCCAGAGAATATAATTATTGATCATATCTTTGGCACTTAATCAGGATATGGTCTTTCCTGAGCCTAAATTTCTGCTGAAGCATCTGCCCTGCAAAATTAAAATATGGACAGATTTCTTCCAAAGATGCATGCAGAACTGATCTCCGCCCTGCAGCACAATGATTTGGAGATCACACGCATGGTATAACATTTCTGTTTCTTCCTTTGTGCTTCCAACTGAAATCACCTGAGCAACGCACCTTATATAACTCTCCCTATATACTTACGGCTTTCTGATTGGACTTATCCCCTCTAATACACCCATGCATATCAGTTTCATAAATCTCTATGAAACATACTTTACAAAAGTTTCCCTTCTCCTTAGAAAACACTTTTGTCTGTATAATAAAACCCTAACCCCAGCAGAATCATCAAGTTATCCCACCATCTGGGCCAAGCTACCAGTCATATTTCTCCCTTACTACCCTCCAATGCATGTCTGCACAACAGCAAATCCCTCCTATCTCTAGACTTCTGATACCATATGTCAACGTTCTTTAACCTGTGCTTGCCCAACTCCATTTCCCTGAATGTGCTTTTCCTTCTTATCTACATATTAAAGCCCTGTATTCCACATTAATCTCAAACTCCAGCCCCCACACCCATAATCTTCTCAGCCTCAGAACTCTTGAAATTAGTTATTGTAATATCTAAGAATTTTCATACTTACATCTACCTTAATATCTTCATTGTATTAATAAGAAAATGAGGCCCACAGATGATAAAATTGCCAGCTTGCTACTACAGAAAGTGTTAAATATACACAGAGGAGATATTTACCCTGAGGTGAGGCATAGCTATTGTAAATTCTTTGAGATTAGGGTTTGGGTCTTATACCCATCCCAAGCAGGTAGGTAATAAGTGCACTGATGATGAAACACTGATCAGATTTGCGTGATAGAGTATTGTAATCATTTTTAGTCACCTAAAGGTTATCCAAACCATGGAATTTTAGCTTCCATCATTAGAAATTTAGCAACAAAATAATTTGTAAGATTCTTTCATTCAACTCAGTAGATTATTAGCTATAATAAACAGCTAAATTTAGTCACAGAGGAAATCATTCCTAGTATTTCTCTATGCACAAAATTATAAAAACCCTGTATTTGAAAACTTAATATGGTTAAAATTTTCACTTCCCTAACAACTGTGGTGTTAGGGAACAACTGTCTCA
Organism: Smutsia gigantea; assembly: GCA_032199065.1. Taxonomy (NCBI): domain Eukaryota; kingdom Metazoa; phylum Chordata; class Mammalia; order Pholidota; family Manidae; genus Smutsia; species Smutsia gigantea. The sequence goes on from JAVSCE010009563.1 coordinate 307,173, forward strand.
CTACTTAATACTGGAAATACAACAGTTGAGTTCTGAAAATCACACATGGAGTACATTCTTTGGAATCTTCCTTGTTTGATCACTGCTGACCAACATGCAAAGCTTTGTATTTTTTCACCTGAATAAATAGTGCCCTTCATTTCACCCTTTGAGGTCAATACATATGTTTCACAAGACAGGCGTTCTTCAGCTCTTCTCCTGCAGATTCTAATGAAAAGCAAAGAGCTCAGCATTCATGCCACCTGACTGAGAATAAGAAGTCTGTGTTTTTCCTTCTTATTTTGCAAGGCCAGATGCTGGTCACCAGTAGTTTTATATATGGTAATGTTTTCCCAGTAGGAAAGAACAGTATATATCTATATGTTACTCTCAACTTTGATTACCAATAGTTTTCAAGCCAGATTACTTGCTAAATATTCTGAATATTTTAATTTTATTGTAGTATGTAATAACAGGTATGCAGAAGAATTGCCAGTATCTGCACAGTACTTGTGAATTTGATTATTATTTGCCAGAATAAAATGGTGTTTAACTGATATCTTGAATGCCAACTTGGCAATAGCTCTTTCAGAAGTTTCAGCTTTCATTAGGAATCATTGTATCCATTGTTTAATAGATGTCAATTTTCGATAGAAAGCATCTTTGTTATTTTTAAGACATCTCAGGTTATTTGCAACATGTATTTAGATGAAATTGGGGTGGGGTTTTTTTGTAGTTGTGTCTTGAATTTGAAACTTTAAAAAATAAATTGAAAAAGCTACTGTGATTGAATTGTACAGAACAATTGCATTTTAAGTTTGAGACTCCAAAGCAAAACAAAAACTTCATTTGCATAGCTTGAATGAATCTCTATAACTTGACCTATTGTTAGATGCAAAAACCAGATTTGGGGGCTAAAAGCATTAAAATGGTGACCAGATCATTAATTTTGCTAACAAACCCTATAGTATCTGTAGTATTTGGAAATGTCTCATAGTAGCCTCATAAAAACAAAGTATATACTTAGTTGTGATGAAAGCCAAGTTAATACATATGTGCAGGTAGCTTCCTTATTTGGGCACAGGATGATATTTCTATAGCACCTCCACAACTCATTATTCATTTAGGGAAATAATTCATGTGTTGTTAAATAATAGCCAGTGTGGACTTTTCTGGATAATCCTACATAAATAAGAAAATAATTCCATAAACACCTCTTCCAAGTAAAGTCTAGTGATAATCTTTGGACTGCTAAAGACTTCTTGTTTTGTTTTGTCTTTTTTACCACTTAGCTTCTTCCCACTTACCTTATTCCAGAGACAGCTTTCTCACATGAGTGAGGTTCAGTTGCCATCCTCAGGAGATACCTTCACTACTCAGATGGGACAATCTGTATTCTGTTGATTTACATGCTCTTTTTCAGAATGAAAGTGTGGTCCAAATGGATGTGTGCATCTGTATAAATATTGTTTGTGTTATTCCCCACCACCATACCTTCAGATGATCATCTCCTTTCATATAGGTAGAGTTGACTGTATCAGAAATCAACAAATGCAGACCACACATTTCTACTGTACTAGAGTAGAAAACAACCATGTGTCTTATTTTATCATCTAAAATATGATAACTTGGGCCTACACAGACAGAGCTTCATATATTAAAATTATAAGAAGAGGAGAAAAAAATTTGATTCACTGTCTTAAATACACTAATTCAAATGAGTCATTTGTTCAGTGGACATATAGGAAGGAGAAGAGGCTGTATACATGAAAAAGTGTGGTCTTACTGCACCATATGAAAAACACCCTGATAGGAATCAAAAGTGACTTTTGACAGTCAAATACTAAGGTATAAGACAGAGAAATAACACAGCACAAGATCTGTAAGAGTAGAGTGAATCTACAAACTTTTTCACCTAATCTCTAAAATTATTCTTTCTTTAATGATTGTTTTTCTATGTTCTAGATAGTAAGGATATAGACAGTGAATAAAGTAGACACTGAGTATGCGGAGCAGAGGGTAACACAAAGTCCCTCTTCCTAATAATTTATGTTCTAGTCAGGGAGATAGACAATAAACAAAAATGAAAAATAAACTCGATAATCTTGTGGTAAATGCAAAAGAGGATAAAAAACAAGGTATGTGATAAAGAGTGAGGGGCAGCTTTCAAAGGGTGGCCAAGGCTTCTCTGAGATGGTGACATTGAGGTGAGGTCTGAATGGCTAATAGCAGTGGGAAGATGGATGAGAGTGTTCTAGGCAGAAGGAACATTAAGTGTGAATTATACCCTGAGGCATAAATAAGCTTAATTTGCATGAGAAATAGGAGCAGCTCAATGTACTCAGACTATGGTGAGCACTGAAAAGAGCAGTATGACATGAAGGTGGGGTGGTGGCCAGACACAACTCATACGTGACCATTTGAAAAGAGAAGCAATTTGAATTATATTTTATGTGTCAGTGGAAAAAGTGAAGTGATGTTCAGTACACTTGAGACATATAGAGGACTAATGTTTGTATAAAGATTTTAATCAAAGTAGTTAAATCTTTAAAAATTAGTCACTACTTAAAGCAGTTGTTTCTAGTTGTCAGGAAAATGATCTAAGTGAAACAACTTGGAACTGGAGATCCTGGTTAATTAAATGAAGATTTACAGACAATGAATTTCTTTATAGGATAGTCTAAGGTTTGAAGGTAATTTTAGAAAGAAATACATTTGTACAACCATTGTTTCTGTTGTCTTTTTAATTTGTCATTCTCATAATAGAACCCTATTGCCTCATCCTTCCCAGTCTATTGAAACAGATACCAGAGCCATGACTACCCCATCTGCAAACAAACAAATAAACAAAACAAGGCAACAATAGTGAAAGACAAAGTGAAATGAGGATCAAGTGGTCCCTGGCCTTTTGAGCATGGTGTTACAAACCTACATAACTTAGGCTAACCTCAGCCATGGTATTGGGTGACAGTAGTGGGGCCACTCTGTGGGAGGGGTCCTCAGTACCTCCTAGGGCTATTTAATAGTGGCTTTGGACCAAGGTGAAGGTAAGAATGATCATAACAATTGTTAAGACAGATGGTAGCACACAAGAGCAAGATTTATGACTGCTAGCAACAGGCTTCCCTTTGGCTCTCCGGTTTCATGTGAAGTAACATGATAAGGTGATGCTCAAGATAACTTGGGATTACTATGGGGATAAACTTTTTATTATGATAGGAATACATTTATTATAGTGCATATTATGAAAAAAACAACTCAAACTAAGGATTTCATAGACATTATCTAGATAAGTCCAAGTGACTCTATTTAAAATGAAAATAATTGAATACACCTCCTCAGGCAAGGGAAACAAAATAAAAAATGAACAAATGGTACTACATCATGCTAAAAAGCTTCTGTACAACAAAGGGCACCATCAACAGAACAAAAAGGCATCCCACAGTATGGGAGAATATATTTGTAAATGACATACCTGACAAGGGGTTAACATCCAAAATATATAAAGAACTCACACACCTCAACACCCAAAAGCAAATAACTCTATTAAAAAATGGGCAGAGGATATTAACAGATACTTCTCCAAAGAAAAAATTCAGATGGTCAACAGCCACATGAAAAGCTGCTCCACATCGCTAATTATCAGGGAAATGCAAATTAAAACCACAATGAGATATCACCTCACACCAGTTAGGATGGCCAACATAGAAAAGACTAGGAACGACACATGCTGGCAAGGATGCGGAGAAAGGGGAACCCTCCTACACTGCTGGTGGGAATGCAAACTAGTTCAACCATTGTGGAAAGCAATATGGAGGTTCCTCAAAAAACTGAAAATAGAAATACCATTTGACCTAGAAATTCCACTTCTAGGAATTTACCCTAAGAATGCAGGATCCCAGTTTCAAAAAGACATGAGCACCCCTATGCTTATTGCAGCACTATTTACAATAGCCAAGATATGGAAGCAACCTATGTGTCCCCCAGTAGATGAGTGGATAAAGAAGGTGTGGTACATATACACAATGGAATACTATTCAGCCATAAGAAAGAAACAAATCCTACCATTTGCAAAAACATGGATGGAGCTAGAGAGTATTATGCTCAGTGAAATAAGCCAGGCAGAGAAAGACAAGTACCAAATGATTTCCCTCATTTGTGGAGTATAACAACGAGGCAAAACTGAAGGAACAAAATAGCAGCAGACTCACAGACTCCAAGAAGAGACTAGTGGTTACCAAAGGGGAGAGGTGGGTCAGGGTGGGTGGGGAGTGGGGGAGAAGGGGATTATGGGGTATCATGATTGGTGCATATGGTGTGTGTGGGGTCAGGGAGAAGAGAGTGTAGCTCAGAAAAGACAAATAGGGACTCTGTGGCATCTTACTACGCTGATGGACAGTGACTGCAATGGGGTATGGGGAGGGACTCGATAATAAGGGTGAAAGTAATAACCACATTGTTTTTCTTGTGAAACCTTCATAAGAGTGTATATCAATGATACCATAATAAAAAAAGATTACTTTAGCCCTAGAAAAAAATAAAAATAAAAATAAATGGAAATAGTACCTGATATGACAAAATTGTCAATGTCATAGCTAAATGATGAAAGATTGAGAAATGCTAGCATTGACCTAACATAGATCCCAAAATTGAAATTCTGGCTCTGTAATTTCCCAGCTGTGTGACTTTTTGGTAAATCACTTTAATCTTTAAGGGACCACTTCTTATAAAATAGGGAAAATAATGCAAATTTCATCATTATTTTGTGAGAATTAAATGAGAGAGCTCATATGAAGACACTGTCATAGTGTCTGTCTTATAGTAAGTATACCAAATTAGCAGTTGCCATTACTATTTTCTATCACAGTGGCCTCCCTGAGAACACGAATTACATCTTTTGTACCATTACATCGCCAGGATCTAGTCTAGTGTGTAGAAGGCAACAAATGTTTTTGAATGAATGAATAAATGAATGTGTCTATTGCATTTGAATTTCTTAATAAGTTAAATAATTGGATATTATCTCCACTATTGTTCAGTCAGTGCAGTAAATATTTTGAGGTGCCTACTAAGCACTCTTTTAGGTCAAATGATCATTGTCTTCAGAGGAGTTCACAGCATAATCCCAACACAAATAAGGGTGAGAATGGTGAACAGGTCAAGTGTATTTGGAAAATTATCATGTGTTTTGTTTCTGGTATAATTTTAATTTCCTAAATCCTCATAAGCTTATTTATACCAGAGAAGTAGCTTAACAGTGAATATTTATATTCTGTTCCTTCTTCGTTTATAATAAGTGTCCTAGGCACCCAGACCCAGAGGGGTATAATTGATCTCTACCCCCTGGCCACCTAGTTACACCTGAAATTAGTTAATGTTATTTCAAATGCGTTTGTAAAACTTTATTCCAAATAGGTTCTTCATTTGCTCTGTTGGTCTGGGTGGACTCTGCTGAGCTGTGGGTGGCCTGTCAACATTTCACTTTACCACACTCACTGTTGCTCCAAAAGATACCACGTTATCTGTGGCTACTTTTCCAGAGTCTGTAACTCCCCATCAGCTGCAGCATTTCTTCCAGATGCAGAAAGCACAGTTATCATTCCACCAGGCAGTACCAGCGACGCCCTGAATCCCCATAGTGCTTGAAATGTGATCTGATCTGTGGGAAAATGGGCAATGTGACTTTGTCTCTGATTTACACTCTATTAGAGGCCCAAGAAATGCTGTTAACTAGTATTTTACAGTTTCTCAGTTGTTACAGGTAGTTAAGTTCCAGAGAATAGTTGAAAAGTCAAAATTAAGAATTCTTTTCAACAAAACATATTATGGGTAAAGTTATATTTATGATGTCTGAGTAAGTAAGAGATTAATGTCCAAAATATTCAAGGAATAACTGCTAATCAACAAGAAAATAATTTTTAAAAAGTCAATGTGCTATATTTGAATACCTCCTTAATTCTGATAACTAGGGCTTTGTTACAGGTGTAGCTTTATGTGCTGTACATTACCATATGGATATGCCACTGGCTCCTCAAATTCAGTATTTCCAAAATTTAACTTACTGTGTTATGTCTCAAACTTACTGACTCCTAATATCCTATCCCATTCTTTGGTCAGTTCTTGATCTTATTTAGTTAGGTAGTTAGTAAGTTCATTCCTAGGTTGAATTCTCCCAGAAAGTTGTTAAGTCCCCTGATCAGAGACTCTGCTAGGTTATTACACATGCCTGAACTTCAGACCTGGACACAGCCTAGACTCAGTTTGGGATCCCCCTTCTCCTGTAACAGTATATGTGGGGGTAAAAATGACAAGAGTTGGCAATGAAAAGTGTCTGTAAGAAACTTAGTTTTATCCTCCAGGTCATTAGGAACCATTTAAGCTGTGAAGTGACTCAACAGAATTTAATAGTAGGTAGATCCTTTTAGCAGGATTAGGGTAGATGGATTGGAAAGAACTAGAAACAAAGAATCTAACAATCATATAGGTAAGATAAAATAATAATCTGAAGAGATCTATTTATTAGGTATATAGGAGCTAAAATGAGCAAAATTTGAAACTAACCCAATAAAGGAAGTGAAGGAAATTGAAAAGTTAAAGGTGGCTTTCATCTTTCTGACTTCCAAGCTTAAGTCACAACAGTGAAGTGGTTGAATATGTAGGATCCAAAGGCAGAACACCTGGTTTTACTACTTACTAGCTGTGTGACCTTGGGCAACTTCTTAAGCCTACTCTTCATCAGATAAGGATAGTAATTACTTCATAGGATTTTTGTGAACACTAAGTGAGTTAATATTTATAAATACTTAGAACAATGCTTGACATACAGTAAACATTCAGATAGCTTTAGTGATTGATGTTACAGTTTGCAGTTAATATAATACTTACTTTTTTGATATGGTCAAATGGATGGTAATGGTGCCACAAACTGGAACAGGCAATAGAAGAGGCAAAGCAAATTTGAAAACTAAGAGTGTTTTAATTTAGATTCCTGAGTTTGATGTGCCAGTCATATAGCCAGATAGCAACATACAGCCAGAAGATGATTCTGCAGTTCTAACAAGGGGTCTAGCTAGAAAAACATGCCTTCTAAAACAGTATTCTAGGGTTGGGGTACTAACTGGAAACCAGTGTGTTCAGGAATAAATGAAATGAAAATGTGACAGGATGTCTAGCCTATTTTTTAGAAAAGCTGTAGATAAGAAAGAAAATATTTATGGCAGTAGCCAGAGAGAGGGAAAAAAATTTTTAACAAAGTTTTTTGAAATAAATTTTTAAAATATTTTAAATGAAAATGGAATAGATTTAATATAATTATAGACTGAATTTATACAAAGCCAGTAAAGGGCAAGGAAAAGAAAATACTTAACAATAAAAATAATGAATATTGATATGTATTAAATACTAGGAGAAAAACATATTTATTGTTTGTCAGTCATTGTTCTAAGCACTTCCATGCATTATCTTACTGGGGCCTCACAACCAAGCAACATGGGTACTAGATGAGGAAGCTTAGGGTTTGAGAAGCTGAGCTTAAGTGTGTGGCCTTGAACCTGGGACAGCCTGGTACCCAAGTTCATGTCTCTAAGCTCTGTACTATTTTGTTTCCCACTTGAAATAAAAGGGATAATGAACAATAGTTCTAAGAACAATAGTAGGGATTAGTACTGAGAACAGAAATGGAAATATCAAGACCATCAAATAATTTTAGATATGGTCTAAGAATCTTTGGATTGGGTTAGAAAGGGAGACATGAAATGATGAAAGGCTATGGAAAATAAATATTCTCTACCTCTGTGAAAATAGAAATGACATTATTTGTATTAAAAATGTCTGAACCCTAATATTCAGTTGTCAAACACCAGTCATCAAACAAGTCTAATTAACTTACTGCTTTTTCAAAATACTTAAATGTGTTGGTTCTCTTGAGAAAGTTCTGAGACTCCTTTGGCAAGAAGCATTTGAAAGTGATAATCTTAGACGTCAGTCCGTTTATCTACACTGATTTTAGACAGGAAATACAATGAGATTTACTGGTGTGTCTATTTTCTTTCCACAAAAGTCTGAGTGTGGTTAACGGGGTAATTGTTAGCAGAAACTTTTTTTCTTAGAGCGGTGTTGGTGAGCTTTAAAATCCCTTACACTTAAATTATCCTTTTCCCCCCTTGTTTGTAGCTATGGAGTATTTACTTGAAAGGGAAAAAAATCCCTATCGATTCATACCAGGCTCATAAAACAGAATGTGTCCTTCTACTTTTTATAGGCAAATGAAATAGAATGATTATAAACAATGAACTTGCCAAAGTGATACTGCTAATCAGCTAGTTTAAACAAAACCCAAAGTATGTGCCAAATACCTGCTGTCTTGTTAAGGAACAGTTTGTGTTCTTTTTATGTGGCTGGGTTTTATTCTCCAGAGATTTGATGCTATGAGGCTGGAATTCCATTTGTATGTGGTTAGGAATGATCTTCGGTCCTGGACACGCTGCCAGGACATAACTTTCCAAGCAGGTGGGAGAATGAGGTGGAATAGAAAACCTCTACAGTGATGCTTGAAAAGATGCATAGATTTATTTTTGAAATGTCCTTTCAAAACTCATCTTGGCCTTTTCAGTTACTCAAGTGAATTGCAAGCTTAGGAAGTTCTCATTACATATTTTGTATTTTCTTTTGCTTAACACAATGTAGAGGACATATTTCAAAGTTCTTAAATAACTCATTTTTCAGAAACTCCTTTTACATATAGTTTATGAATCCATACTTGGTTTATTCAGTTTTCCATTTCTGTAAAAAGACATTTATCAATTAAACTTATGGCACAGAAAATTTCTCTTGGAAATGCTGAAGAAATAAATGATTTCTCTGCTTTAATATACAGCTCTGAGCTGCTTAAGTGGAATGGAGATAAATACCTTACCAAATGTCTGAAATGTTGGCATCAGTGCAGGATAATCTGTGTCTGTGGTAGAGATTAGGTCATTCTAGAAAATTGTACTCAGATAAGACCATACAACTATTTTTATTTATTCCTTTTAAAGTTATTGCCATTTGAGTAAATTCTGGAATTTTATTGAATATTTTTTTCCTGGCCATGTTGCCTCACAACGTCTGTTAAGTAAGAAATAAATGCATCTCTGTGGTAGTTTACATTTTACATTCTTTAAAAGTAAGCATATGAGGCCTCAATTAAATTTGCCTATATTAAGCATTTTATCCTAGTTAATTGCTAGTGAGGTTTAAAATATTTTATCATGTAACAAAAAAGCCTCATCCCAAAAACTTGAAAATATTCCAGTTGAGTCTGTATTCTGATTCATGGAGTATTTCTGTATTAGCCTTGGAAAAACTGAGGTAGTGGAAGAAAAAAATGCTTAACTTTCTGGAAAGATATCATGGAAATAAACTGCTAATACCATCCTTCATAGTTAGATCCACCTCCAGTTCAACATATACTCAGCTTTTTTCCTACTTAAGACCATTTCACCTTCCATGATCTTTTTTGACTTAGGTGGGACTGGAGGGGAATCTACACCTGCCCGCTAACATAAACAAGCATATGTCTACTTAATATAGAAGTTAATAGATCTTGCTTGCTACAAGTTGACCCTAGTTAACATCTATAGTTTTCTTGTTCATTAAACTGAAATCTTTCTGACCAAAAACTGTCTTTGGCCCTGGATTTGCTAACCTACTGCTGTCTATAAAACTAACACTCTATTACCTCAAAGGAAATGTCAATGTCTGAAAGACCTAAGAAAAGAATAATCTATCTTGCTTCATACATCTCCTTAAAGACAACTAAGTGATAATTAGATGATAGGAATGATACTGATAATCAATATTTTTTTATATCTGTGCAGAATAACAGCATCTCTTTTTGTGACCAAGGGTGAAAATTTTAATAAATAAGACAGTTGAAATTAAAGAGAGAAAATAATAACTATAAACAAAACTAAAATATCCTGGAAATGTATGCAAATTATCTGTAGAATTCTTTCTAGCCTCTCCCTGTCTTTTCTGTGTTCTCTCATTCCCCACAGGTCTCTGACATCCAGGAAAACACTCATTCCTTTTTGCACCTGTCTGTCCCTATGTAATCACCAGTGCATAAATAATCTCGGCCCTTCCCTTCTATACACAAAAATGATATAATTTCCATTTAGTTGTTACAGAGTAGTGCCATCTGCTTTCTAGTCTGAAAAACAGGTAAACTGACCCATGCACATTTGTTTGTTATTATGGAAAAATATAACATCTCTTTTCTCAAGGCCAGTTTTTCTGAAATTGTTGCGTTTTTGTGAAAATACTCCTTGCCTTTGTTGTGTGCACAAACTGTTTTTACTGGATTTAACAGACTTAAGATATGTCATACATGTAAGCGGCAGCTTTTGGTGCCATGGGAAAGGGCCAGATTATGTGATGGTGAGAGCATGGGCCAAGTACTCATCTGCCTAGCCAGGTCCTGCTTCTTCCATTATAACCCAAACCCTTGTTCTCTCTGAACAACTTTTCTTATTTTAAGAATTAAATAAGTTAATAAGTGTAAAGCTTATGGAACTGTGTCTAGAGCAGAGAAAGCAAGCAGTAAGTGTGAGCCTTCAGTTCCTATGGATAGTGTGCACATATCAGGTCATCCCGTGGACTTGCTTCAGCAAGCACCTAGGACATTGTTATACACCATAATTCTATGAGAAATCACAGAAGGAACAGTGACAACTGTGCATGTTTAATTTCTAAAAAAGCACTTCTGTTCAAGGCTGAGTCACCGATTTAGTGAGTTTCCTATTACAGTCACAGCAACTTGTGAAATTATCAGGTCTTAAAAAGCCCGTAGGAAATCATGGAAGTGATGGTAAAAAAAAAAATCTCATTGTTTTAACCAAAATATCTTAATGATACATAATGGCTTATGTACACACTCAGAGTTCTCTTCACTGTCTTTAGTGTATTATGTGAAATACAACATATGAAAATGTCAGTTCTGATTCACCAAGAAAGCTGTGAATTGTTATAATGTAACAAGAACATGGATAATTAGATATGGTCTAAAGGCAGAAGAATATAATAACAAAAAATAAATGATAAAATGTAGCAAAAGACAAAGAGTTGTGACTGAAGAGTAGCTAAGGTCCCTTATTACCCATTTTCCTGGATTTAAAGTGTGTTCTCATAGTTTGGTAGTTTCAGAGTTTATGAAGTATTGATTTCCTTAAAAATAGCTACAATGACACCACTGACTACACTACACAGATCTTGACATTCAAGGCTCTCTACATTATGTAACACTCTATTTCCCAGCCCTTTCCTCCATTCTTCCCGCAGGTACACAATCCTGCCGTCAGACAAGGTAAGTATATTTCTCTCCAAACATGTTGTCCATTTGTCTTGCCTTTGCTCATTTATTCCTATGGCTATCTTGGTCCATCTTCAGCTGACAATATCCAGTCTACCTCTTCATAAGTCTAGATTAAGAAAAATAAAGAAACCAGTGGTTGTGGAAGGAAAAGAAGCAGAAAATACATTCTTTTAAAAATCCATTAATAAAAAGGAGAAGAAAAATGGAATAACATTGAGGGCCCTTGAGGAAGATTTCCTTTATCTTTTTTTTTTGTCCTAATGGATATGTAGAATTTTGCTTTAGACTGAGAAAAATAATAGAGAGGAAGAGAATATTGTATGAACTGGGAAAATGAGGAAATTTGACAGAGAAAACCTGGAAGAGGTGAAAATAAATGTAATGAAGAATAAGCGTGGGTGTGTATCTAACATCTAGGAGGTGTATGATATGGCTTCAAGGAGATACTGGAAAGTTATCTGTCTGCTATGATAAGTAAGGAGGAACATATAGAACAAGGCATAGATAGGTGAAAGTTAAAGAATTTGAGTGAACTCACTATGATGGCCTACATCTTCTCAGTAACATAACTGCTGAAAATGAAAAATGCAGGGTTGAAGGTGGACATATAAGAAAAATAGAAGAGCTTGGGGAGAGCTATCATGGGAAATAAGGTAGGTTGTCAGCTAAGTTTAAGGAATGTAAAGTTAAATTGAAGACCTGCTTGAGATTAGACACATATAGAGATGATGCAAATTGCACTTACAGAATCTCATATTTTGTTAACTTCTAAGAAGACATGATGTTGTGAAGTTACATTTTATGGTTAGGTTCATGATAGATACAGCAAATAATAAGCATAATTACATGTCAGTGTACTGTTGGCAAAAGACCAAGCATTCCTGAAATTGCACAAGTAGCATGCCTTTCTTCAAACCTTTAATTTTAATAAAATGGATAAATATTGGTAGCCAAAACAATCTAATGTAATACCAGCCCTGCCTGTCCTACATAGACTGGTATCTGCAGATCTGCCAGACATTTTTGGAGGTTTCAGTCAATTCTAATTCATTATATTTTGTAAAGTATTGATATACATGGTTTTATATTATAGGAGTTGTCAGTTAAGAAGAACTAAGACTACAGGACTAAGTGGTTATTTCACCATTTTAGATGTAATGTTAGAAATAGGATAAGGCTTTCCCAGTCCTTGTATAGACAGGAGAGTATAGAACCATTGTCTTTAGGCTCTGTTACAGGCTCCGGTAGAAACTAGAGATGATGACAACGAAGTCAGAAGTGGTGCAGGCATTGAAGGGACAAGAGAGCTAGAAGTTTTGATTTATAGTGAAAAAAGAAAGAAAATACAACCTTCTTTTTGCCAGTAATCCCAATTACATAATAATAGAGTAATAGTAACTGCTGCAAACATTGACCACAACAATTGTAATTGCTTAAACAACTGGAAGTTTATTTCTTGCTACAGAACAGTCCTGAGCTATTCCTGCTTAGTGGAAAGTAGAGGTTACCCTATTACTTAGTTATCCAGGGACCAGGTTAATGGAGTATCTAAAATCATCAACACATCGCTTCCAAGGTTGTATAGTTGTCTCTTTCCAATGAGAGAATGAGCCAGGTCATGGAAGTTGGTTTATTGGAAGTTTGATGCTAGTTTAGAAGTGTTGCAAGCTGAGTATGCTAATGTTCCTTTATCCAGAACTCTGCCATGTGGCTGAATTAATTGTAAGGTAAACTGAGTTTAATCTTGTGTGCCCAGGAAAAGAGGAAAGCGGGCATGGGACAACTCTGTTTCATAATCGGTGCCATACTAACAGCTGAGTAAGAGGTGTGACAATGACTAGTATATTGATCTAAAAGGGAAAGCTATCTCCTACCTAACCCCAATCTCCTCTTTAAGACTGAGAACAACACTTTGCTGGCTTGTTCTTGTTGGAATACATTTTTTAAATTAAGAAATCAGCAGTTAACTTCATTATCCAACTTTCAGAGACAGTTGAATTTAATTAGAATTCACCTACTCAATGCCATTACTATAAATGACCCTTAATGATGGTAGTGAAGCAACATGGAAAATTTTTGTTCTTTCCAAAGACACAAGGAGTTTTATTCCCACTATGATTGGTAACTGTAAAAATAATGAGTGCATTTTGACTAAGGGGCAGAATGTTGATTTGTTGTTAAGGTAGTAGATTATTATCATTTTTTCATTTTTAAATTTTCTGCTTTTGCTACAATATTGCTTATGCAATAAACACTTGCCTTTTTAATGATGAGTACAAGTTTCTCCAATGTATTTAAGTGCCTGTGTTGAGATGGGTTAACATTTATGTTATCTTTAAATGGCAGCTACAGATTTTCTAAATTCAGATTTAGTCCCTTATAATCCTAACTTGACTTCGAATGTACATTTTCATAAGCAAGTATACCCAGATTCATTCTTTAAAAAATTGTCATTATTATTGGCCTTTGTTACTATGTGCTCTCTGCTATGTCTTATGAAACTATTTATTTTTTCTCACATTTGAGAGTTGGGTGTGTGTGAATGAATGTATTTTTAAAAATTGAAATTAATTAAGACAAATGAAGATGTTCCAGAACCCCTGAATGGTCTGAGAATTAGATGAAAAATCATTCATATTAAGTCTTGCCTCACTAGTTAGCACAAGCTTCAAAGTCTTAAAGAAAAAGGTTTTGCCAAAAGAAAGGTTTTCTGGGGAAAATGAGAATTGAAATCAGGTTTTAAATTATTATCTTCTCTCTTGATACCTTACCAACATGTAATAATACAAATTCTGAATAGTCATAAATATCAATACATAAAATTATAGCCGAATAATTATAAGGAGATAGTTATAAAAATTTAATAGATATATTAAATCATTTCCTGCTGAGGGACAGAAGATTGTGTGTCTCTGTGTTTGTGTGTGTGCACTGTATGTGTATGTTTAGAATACATGTAAGACTGAGTTTCCTAGTTTCCCTTTGTCCAAGTACCAGTTTGTTAGAGTGATATTTACTGAATGGGTTTATGCCACAGTCAGTTTTGACATTTTTATTTATAATTAGATATGCACATGGACTCGTCTGGTTTCACGCATGGGCATGAAACATTGATTTGGTCACTTATAGAACCTACCAAAATATCTCCATCCTAAGGAAGTTGTTCTGGAACTTTAGTATATACAAAAATTAACCAGATAGCTTATTAAAAGTGTAAATTTCTAATGAAATAAAATTAGAGAGGCATGAATATTCATTTACAATGAGCACTCCCTCAAGGCGCTTGATCCCTGGAACACACGTCAAGGCACACTGACTTAGGGAGTGCTTCAAGGAGTATTTTTATCATGCATCTTACATCAAGGCATAAGCAAAATGAAGTTTCTTAAATAAATATTTTGTGCCCTTCCAGATTAATATTTAATCTGAATTTTGTAGTGACACATGAAAGCCCTGACCAGTATCCCACCCTATTTAACCTTTCAGCATGACATCCAAGCTCTAGAACAGGGACTGGCAAGCTATGGCCTTTGATCCGGATCTGCCCTGCTATCTGTATTTTTTGAGCCTGTGAACTAAGAATGGCTTTTATATTTTGAAATGGTTGAAAAAAAATACTTAAGAATATTTAATGACATGTGAAAATTACATTCAAATTTCAGTGCCCATAAATAAAGTTTTATTGGAACATAGCCATTCTCATCTATGTGTTAACTGGCCATTCATGCACTACAATGACAGCTGAGTAGCTACCACAGACACTGCATGTTGTTCTCTTATCACTTCACATTGCTGCTCAGTGCACTACCAATCACAGTGACACAGGTATAATTCTATAGGTTTTCAAGGGTCACACATATGCTCATATCATAGCTTTGGCAAAACATTGTGTTTATTATACAGTGGCACTATAGTTATGTTAAAATAATACAACATATGCCCACATTACCAAACTAAGCACTTATCAATAATATTTCCAGTTCTTAAGAAAAAAATAGTTGGAAAAATTAGAAAATTAAAATGGAATCTCATCATAGCAGATTTCTTCATAAAAGTAAAAAATGCAAATGAACAGACAACCAAATTTCAGAGTCACTTATTTGTTAGTCAAGCAAGGAAAGCCACTTGCATATGTTGAGTTAATTACATCATATTTGATGGCAGTAGCTGAAGAAATTTATCCAGAGAAAATAAACTTGTTTAAGACTTTTAGCCTTTTTGTCAGAACAGTTGTTGAAAGAATTAAGGATTTGGGGAGCATTATCAATAGTCAATTGAAAAACAAAATAAATGATTTTGAATGGTTTTCCTGGCTATTTATCAGCACACAGATGTTGCTGATACTGCCGAGTATTGTTGTTTATTTGAGGAGCCAGTACCAGGTGGAAAGTACTGAAGGATCAGCCCCTGTGAATAATCTGCATAAGACAATGACAGGAAAGAAATTTTTAAAGAAGTTGCGAAAACACTAATTCAAAACCACCTGAAATGGAATGAGCTAAGATGTTATAACTAATGGTATTGAAAATATGTGTAGAGCAGAAAAAGCAGTTATACAAATTTAGAAATTTGGGGGAAACGAAAAGGTGTTTAAAATATTATTTGTCACTTGGTACTTAGTGGAAAATATTTGAATCTATAGTGTATTATTGAACCAATAGTGTCAGTGGTGGACTTCATTCACTCTTGTGGCTTAAACCATTGTCAGTTCCATGAATTTTGTCAGAAATATAAACTGAATACCCTGAGTTGCCCCACCATGCAGCAATTCAATGGCTTAACAGTGGTCAATTTTATTACAGTTTTTTTTTCTTATCTTGGGCTGAGATTGAAATTTTTTTGAACAAGAGGAACAACCTTGAAACCACTATCAAATAGTAAATGATTTTGGAAATTAGTATTACTTAAGACTTGATAATGTTTCTTAATGGATTCAAGCTAAACTTACAGGCAAAAAGGGCTTATATGTGAAATTTTTACTGCAATAACATCATTTCAACAATAACTTACATTTGAATCAAATAAGTTACTTTTCTATTACTGCATAACAAATTACTACAAACTAGGCAGTTTAAAGCAAAACCCATTTATTAACTCATGGCTCTGTCTGCTGAAATCAGTGTCAGCCAAGCTGAGTTCTCCTATTGAGGCTCTAGGGAAAACGTGACTTCCAAGCTCATTCTTGTTGGCAGAATTCAATTCTTTTCCATTATAGGACAGAAAATCAAGTTTCCATGATGGCTTCTGCTAAGAACCACTCTGAGAACCTAAAAAGGCCCACACGTATTGCCACATGGTCCTATCCATCTGTAGACCAGCAATCCTTCTCATCCTTAGATTTTCAGACTTCTTCTATCCCTCTAGACCGTATTTAAAGGGCTCATACTACTAAACATAATCATGAGAGTAAAATCCATTTTATTCACAGTCCCAGAGATTATACAGGGTGTGTACATCAGAGGGAGGGGATCTGGGGAGTCATCTGAGAATTCTGCCTACCGCACACAAATGAAATCAAGGTACTTTATGTACTTCCTGTGCTGTCGAAAGGTAAGATGAAAAGCAAGATCTCCATTTCCATACAGATTTGCCGTGGATACATTTTCTAAACTATAGATAAATTATAGATCCAGTAGTGTTTTCAGACCTCTATGTAAGTACAAAGGAAATTTCCCTACTTAAAAATCCATTTAACAGTGCAATTGAGAAGCTTCTACATAACTTTTAATTAGGAGTGATTAATCTGCAATGTAATAACATGCTAAAAGGAAAATATCAAAAGAAGAATGTGATAGAATTCTATAAATGCCTTCCAAGAAATGAATATGTTCAATTAAAATAATATTTTTGTAGATTGATAGCAGTATTTGGAAATACCTATCTGTGTGAAATATAAAATAGGTAACATCTCATTGCAGATCATCATTAACAGATGAAAATTTCCAATTGATTTTGATGATATGGAACAATATACTTGAGCCCCAATTAAGCAAAATATTTTTTAAAATTGTTAATAGGCCTGTCTTAGAAAAAGTTTAATTATATCATTATTGTTTGAATTTCACTAATAAATTATTTTTATTGTTATATAATTACCTATATAATTTCCTCATTTTTGTTTCTTTACAAAACCTAAAATACTATCTGTCATTTTTAAAGGAAAAAAAAATTGTCATCCCTTGCTTTAGAGTCATGCAATTTACTATGAGGCTGTGTTGACTGTGGTAGTCTATATATTTTGGTCCTAGTTTCTGAGTGATGGCTTGTATAGGACTGACTACACAACACCCTCATCAAGAATGTCTCCATGATTTCTTTCTCTGCAGTTCTCTTTTTACCACTGCTGTAGTTCTCAGGTTGATTAAGTTTTATTATAAATTTAATACTCTGGAAATTTCAGCACACATAGCATTTTCTCTTAATAAATCTCATAATGTTCTTTGTATTATTTGATAGTAGATTTAGAAGTTATATAATAGTATGTGTAAGTACATATATATGCCAAAAATAGGCCTGTAAGAGTGAAATAGGTAGTTTACTAGTGAGTTCCCATCAATTAACTTTTAATCCTATTATAAAATCTTGAGGTTGAAAAATGAAACCTGTAGAGTACATGCATAATAGTTCTGTGTTATTACTGAAATAAAGGCTCCCCTAAGAAAGATTCAACCTCAAAATACCAAGATATAGCTAGGTATCCTTTGGTAACATAAATCAAGCTACTGTTTGTGTATTACCATTTCTGATCTCCATTTTGAGATGAGTGTACTTCATGATTTCCTAAGATAATCTCATTTACTCCTATAATTTCAATTTCTGACCACTTAATATTACATTTTATTCCAAACTCGTTTCATATTTTAAACTTGTATGGAGGAGGCCTGTCTAAATTACAGTATTTCAACTGCACTCATCTCTTCATTTTTCTCAGAATGAAACAAAACCAACAAAATGTGCAGCTCTTCTCTATGAATTTTCTATTTTGGTATGGCTTCTTCATCCTCTCTACCACCTCAGCTCCTCCATTTCTTTACTCATTGCTATAAGAAGTATTTAGCACTTACTAGGTGCCAGGCACTGTGTTAGTCATGGCAGAGAGGTATAGGGTGAACTAGACAGGCTTACTCGTTCCTGCTCTCATAAGTTTTCATTCTAGTTTGGGAAGCATAACAGAAACAAAATTAAATTAAGTAAAAAAAAAGCAAATATGTAAAATATTTATAAAATGTAGTTAATACTATTAATTCATCCAAAATACATACTCAGTTTCTTTATCTGATCAAGGCACTGTTCTAGGCATTGCAGATACAGCAGTGAACAAAACAGTGAAAAATACTTTTGCTCATGGAGTTTATTTCAGTGAGAAGAAACAAGCAAGAATTGAAAAGGAGTAAATAATCAGGGTCTCCATTATATCAGATGTATAGGGGATCCTTTCCTGTGGTGAACACAGAGACTCAAATGATACGAGCTATTCATGCAAAAACTGGAAGGAAGAGCATTCTGATTAAGGGAACAATGTGTTCAGAGGTCCTGAGGCAGGGCCTGTTTTGCTCACCGTAGCATCCCCAGCACCTAGTCGGTACTCAGTAAACATTTTAAAAAATTTGTTTTTGTGGCATGTAGCATCACATATGAGGAAAAGAATGACACAAGGAAAGGAGGGAAAGACACATTATTCAAAGCATTGCATAGTTTGTTGCATAGAGTTATCCTAAATGAAAGAATAAACCATTAAAGTGTTTTAAGTAAGGGATAGTATTATAGGTTTATGTTTTGAGAAGGTCAAATACTACATCATTAACACCTGCATACTCATTACACCTACCACCACCCCAATCAATCAATCCCTTCCTACACCCTGTGGTCTAACCAAACTGTACTTCACATCATTCCCTAAACATTACATACCTGCTCAGTATTCCATGCCTGTACTATTCTCTGTACCTAAAAGATTCTGACATACCCTGTCTTTCTGCAATTTTCTCCTACATCCTTTATGACCTGGCTCCATTATTAACTATTCTGTGAAGCCTTTCCTGACTCCTAACATATTTAGTTGCTCATCTGCTAGCAAGTCCCATATAGCTTTGATAGAATTCCATTCTATTTCATGTTACATGATTATATCTGTCTCCAATAACTTGAACGTGAATTTTCCACGAATACAAGTCTTACTAATTTTAATATCTTCTGTTTCTTTTACTGTGCTTGGAACATAGTAGGTGTTCAGAAAATGTTGACTGATAAACATTTTATCCCCTGATATAAGATTTATTTATTACTATTTTTAAAACCATGATTTCCAGAAAGATCTCTGGTAGATTTACAAAAATTAATCACTTTAATTGTTGGAATCAGAATAATTTAGGTAAGTGTATTTTGGCTGAAAAAGAAAAAAAAACTGAGCTTAGAGTCCAACTACTGATTCCATTTCAGATTACTTTTTAAAAAGTACTGAATCAATCCTGCAATTCTGATATAAATGAGGAAATATTTTATAAAGAGTATTTTAGAAATGTCTATCTTAAAATAAAAACAAGAAAAGTATATGATACTATAAAGTAAAATTCTGTATCAATCAAAGTGAGAGTCCTAAGAATTAAGTTCTTGAGAGATGTAATGGTAGAGGAAGAGATCATGAGAGAGAAAAAGAGAGTTGAAGATGTTATACTGCTGGCTTTGAGGTCAGGCCAAGGAATGTAGGCAGCCTCTTGAGGCTGAAAAGAAACAACAATGAAGCTTTTGTTAAAAGCTGTTTGGGGAGGAATTATTTCTACAAATCTTTATAGACTGAGATTGGACCAATGAGACAGGAGTTTAAATGAAGCCCTGGATGGTGACTTCCAGGAGCAACACATGAAAATATGGAGAAGAACAAAATCTGAGACATCTTGGTTCTAAAATCAACTATCCTTCTACTTTACCACTCATAACTACTCATGCGAAATATAACAAACATTTTACATTTGATGCTTGAACTGGTTGAGTTTGTTATGACAGGCCCGGATCACATTTTTGGAAACCAAAATATGCTAAAAATTTATCCAGGTATGAATTGACACTTCTGACCCCAGGTTGTATGAAACAGTGGTGAATGCCAAGTGCTGATAGGCTATTTGAATCCCACGAGTAATACTGTGAAATTTGGCAGGCGTAAACAATACAACTACCTATAACTAAAAAAAAATGGAATAATTTATTTTTTTCTTATCTGTGTTAGGATAGATAAATTATAAGATTCTCTTGAGAAAAAAAAAAGAATTAAGTTCTTGTGAGTATCTGTGATATCTACATAGAAATTTGGTCCACACCTTTATCTCTAAGATAAATAGATATGTTATTTCTTGCAGTTGATTCTGTATCATTGAAAAGTAGAATGAACTCAACAAATATTAGGTGGTTGAATGAAAGTGAATGATTCTATCTTCTTCAAATATAGTAATAGAAAACACACTTTTTTCTCTTCACCTATCAATTATATCTACCTTCAGTAACTTCAACATTTATATAATGACACTTTTAATGTTCTGATCTCACAACTTTTTGTCCTTCCTGGCCTTTTAGGCTTTCCTGTCACATTGTGACAGTTACCCACTTGCGAATCTGCGCCATGTGTCATTCACAACTGCCTTGTCTCCAGTATTGTCAACTTCGTAAAATAACAAGCTCCTATGTTTTCAACTTTCCTATATTCTCAGTCATTAATTATGGTTACCGTTGCCATAGCAGCCTCCTATCTTTCTTCTCAATCAAAATTGTGTCTTCAATCTCATTCTTACATAACTTGTTCTTTTAGCCACAGTGATTAATCAGCCATCTAGCAGTGTTCTCAGCTAATATACCCAGTGTCCTTCATCATATCTTTCTTATCCTGGCAATCCTTGTAATCACCAATAGTCTACTTCATTTTGATGCTTAGATTACCTATACTTTAGACATACTCTAATTGTCATTTTGACTATTGAAATCGTGTAACTTCTAGGACACGCACAACCTCACCATTACTGTAGCTCAATAGCTCACCTTGCCTAGTATTTATTTATTTTACAATGCTTCTTAATTTCCACTCTTCTGGCTCTAGGCATAGAAAATAAATTCTAGATTCCCAGATGTTTCACTCCACTTTATTTCCATCTGTTATCTGAATAGTAATTCCATAACTTTCAACTTTGATTATTTTAAAGCTTCATTAAGTGAGTCACACATGTTGCTAAGTTATAATTACCTGTGTAGCAAATGCAAAATTGATATAAATAAGTATTCAAAGTACCATTGTACATGTGGCCATTTGCCACAGTTGCTTTATCTGTGATGAATCAGATTAAATAGTCTTTAGAGGCAGGAACATTTCAGGAACCTAATAAGGAACTTTCTGAAAGTCCAGGCAACACAAATCAGGAGCTTTTAATTATCATTATCCATAAAGGACAGGTAGTATAAGCTTGAGACTATTGGTTCCAGATCAGGAAATCTGGACCCAGTATCAATAGCAATCAGGAATGGTAACTTTACTAGTATATCCAGGTGACAGCTGCTCACCAGCAAACACAACTCTCAGCAAATTTTTCAATTATGTTGCTTCATTTAATGTGATTTTCACAGTTTGACCATTTGATACATATCCACAAATGTTTTCCTGTTAGATTCTAATCAGTTCACAAGGCTTTCCTGTTAGATTCCAATCTGTTCCCCTTTTGAACTGTCTGGAAAGAAAGGACTGATCAATTTGTGTTTTACGCTTTTACATTTATGTTATATTTGCCGACCACCTGGTAAGAGTCCACTCCTAGTAGAAAACATGCACATTCTTTGTCTTTTTGCTCTTTATGTAAATGTACTTCAGATTCATTCTGCTTTACTGAATGTAGGTAAAACTGAATCCAACATTCCACTCATTGTCTGTCATTTTCTTTATTAGATTCAATAACTATTTATAGTTCAAATTATACTCTTCATAGAGAAATTCAATTAGGAAAGACTGTCAGTTGGTATCTTATAAGGTTTACTAGAATTCTATTTTAAATTAGTGTAAAATATTAATGGGAAAAAAATGCCTTTGATGTTAGTATCTTTAACCTGCTGGAAGGAGTACATATGGACCTGTCCAGGCAGCTTTCTTTCAATGGAGAGAATCTCTTAGGCAAGTTTTCAAAGTTGTTATACTATAAGGTCTCTCTCCTTACGATTATTCAAACACATACACAAAATTTTTAATAATAATGTTATTTAAAAAATAACATTTAAGGTTGAGATATTATGAGAAATGCCCTTGAATTTAAACTTTCAGTTACCAAAACCACAGCACAACATAAAATATTAAAATAGATGGTTATAAGCATTGTTTTCAAATATAAAGAAAAACATATTTAAAGATTAATAGAGAACCAGGACATGGTTAATTTGATGCCTGATCTGTAGAACATTAGCATTTAAACTGTAAAATTAATGCAAAATAAAATGTCAGCTTTGCTTTTAGTATTATAAATTCTATGGCTATTAACAGTTTTACTTTTTTTCCATAGCTGGAAAAAGTACGCTAAATCAAAATGAGCCCAATAAATGTTATAACTAAGGCAAATATATCCCTACAGCCAAATCCTTTTACATTTAGATATCAGTAGCTAGAAAACCTCATTTTTCTTTTTAGAGTTTAGCTGTTTTAGTCTTCCACGTGTTTTACATTTATTAAAGGATGTGGCTCCTTTGAAAGACAGCTTGATTTACAGCCTCTCTGTTGTATGGGTAAATGAAAGCAAATGATGCTGTTGTAAAGAATAAAGACAAAAGAAAATTTTTCCAAGGTTACAAATGAGTATAGGCTTGTAACACATATAAATAATCTGAGTTAAATATCAGGGTTGTCAGAGCACTGTTATGTATTACTGCTCTCCTTATTCATATTTTGATTTAAATCACTATTCCTATGGTTAAGAACCTTTGTTGAGCAAGTTTCTTTCCAACTTCAAATTGCTTCTTCAGTCTAAATGGGTCAGTGCCAAACCTGCCCCCTACCAGTTCAGATGCTGGACAATCTGATTCAGCAAAGGCCCATGGTGTTCTGTCCTCCATAAGTTAGATAAACTGTAACACAAACACAGACTGGGTCCTTGGGATCATTAGGCACAGGGTTGAACAGACTGGTTGAACAAGAAGTTTATTTTGCTAAGTCAACACTTCATACAGTGAACCAGATTTCACTCATGCTGGTGGCAATGTACAAAAGTCTTGGTGTATTGCTTCAACATTGTAGGAGCTCAAGATATGTCTGAGGAAGGAAGGAAGGAAAAGAAGATCAGAATTTTAGCCCATGTGTAAGGGGGACTCTCATTTTCTTTAAAAGTCTTTTAACTTAATACAACTTTTGTTTACATAATATTTCAAGAGACAGTAGAGTGTAACAGCTAAGAGCATGTGCTCTGAAGTAGGAGTCCAAGTGTATAGCTGTGTGACCTCGGGCAAGTTGCTCAGTGTTTGCAAGCCTCCATTTTTTCACCTGTAAAATGGGAATGATACTACCACCTACCTTCAAATATAGGAATTAATGAATACATGTAAAGTTCCTGTGGCAATAATTAAGCACATAATAAGTGTTGGCAAATATTCCAGCTGTTACTCAGCTAGGACACACTAGAACCGGTGAACTCATTTGTGACTACACATATGCAGTTGAGTAATGCACAATCATTGACTTCTCATTATACCTCTGATAAGCAATAAAAATTAATGGCTGTTAGGCAACTATAAAATTTATCTGAATGCCAGATAGAGATATTGATCTCAGAACAATGAGAAGGATAACTCAAGACTGAACTACATAAGGCAGTAGTGAAAATAGAGTAGCTGAAAGAAAACTGGTGGGATTAGAAATTGGGGCTTAAAGAAGGAAGAAAGCTCTGTAACTAGCTATTTCCAGGGTTGTTGAAAAATCAGAAGAGTGTGAGCTGGGAGAGCATTTTATTTAGCGGCATTCTTTGAGGCTCAGTGTGGAAGTGGATGAAGTTGTTTTCTCATTGGATAAGACAGTTGAGGAAAATAGGTTTAACTTCGTCCAAGGAAAGCAACATGCAGAAACCAGAAAAGGAAATTGGATTTCAGGGATTCCAGAAAGAGACAAACTTGAGGTTGAAAGAAGGAAGCTCAAGTGCACATATTGGAGAAGCAGACTATGATCCCAATGTCCACTGAGCTGCTGGGTGATTTGGTCAAGTAACAGTCTCTCTGCACATTGACTTTCTCACTTTCAAAATAATTATGTTGGAATATTATAGATTGATGGGATCAAATCTGAAGAACTGAAGTTTTTTTCTTTTTTGCCCATATATTTCAAAGATTTTGAATTTAAAAGTCTTACAGAGGCTTTTATACATTCCCTGATTCTATCTGGGCTCTCCTACTCTCTCTATGCTTTGTGACCCTTAACTCATGCACTTGCATTGTTCCTGACAGCATATAAATTTGAAAACTCTCAACCTCTCTGTTGTCTTTTTTTTGGCTCTAAAATTCCATCAGTCTCTCTATATAATGATGGAATGAACAGTAACACTTATGGCTAACCATTGGATATCTTTAATGTGCCTTAGACTAATCCTCAGAACAACCTTACAGGGTAACATTTTATTTATTTTACTGATAATAGAACTGAGGCTGTGGCTGAGGGATGCTAAGTGACTTGTCCAAAGCCAGCAACTTGATGAATAGCAGGGCAAGGGTCCTAATGCTCACCTGGCTGGGATCAAAGCCGAAGGTTCTCCCTGACACCATACTCCCTTAAAGTATCTTTTATTATTGTTATTTTTTTAATTATAGGCCTAAAAAGTGAAAATGTTTAGTCATTTGAGAGATGTTCTTATTTACAGTGACATATTTTCTAATTATGCTGGAAAAATGAGTTGCTACCTTTCATCAAGATAAGGCTACTTCAAGATTGGACTCTCCCGGTAGACTTGAGATACATTGTCACCCAGACATTATAGAACACAAGTTCTATGAATTGATTCTGTTCTCTTAAAGGAGATTAAAATGTGAAGTTGGAGTTAACATTGCAGAGTTTAAAGTTGCATCCTTTGCTTGCATTCTCTATGATTAAACTCTAGTGTTAGTAATGAGGAAGCAATAGGTACCTGGTTCAAAATGTCCTTCAAAACTCCTCAAGGTTAACAAGCCAAACTTCTGGTGGGTTCAGATATGCTGAGGCTGTGTTTATGAGGTAACCTCCCTTCTTGAAAGCTAAAAGATACAAGTCTCAGACAACATGCCCCATTTATATATTTAAGGCATTTGGTTATTTCTCAATAGCTATACTGTCCTCAGAACAATTATTTTCCAATATCTGCTCCTTAACTACTATCTAATTGACTGTTAAGCATACTGAAAGAAAAGCCCTACTTTTGTACCACTGTTAATATTACACAATAATGCAGCAAGGATAGAGATTATCTTCATTGAACCTCATGTATCAGCAGAAACTGATAGATAAATACAAGTCTAGATTCTAGGTTATATGTGATAACAAAGTATGATGAAGAACATCTAATAATGATAGTCTTCATTCCTTAGCTACTCGCTTGAGCTTGCAGCACTGGCTGTATGAAAAATCTTGTTTTAACTTGGGCAAGTTAAATATGGAAGTCAATGGCAGTGACTAAGTGTATGATCCATCCTTAACAATTTTCAAATATTTTCTTCACTAAAACGAGTAAACTCTAAACTTTCAAATCAATAACCAAATATAATGTGTCCAAAAACTTTAAAAAATAAGGTATAGAGATGATTTCAATGATTTTTCCTTCTGTAATAACTGAATTAATTCAACACATCAATAAATAGCTTGTGCTAAAATGATCTGTTGACCTGAGATTAAACAAAAATGGTACTTAAAAGGTCTGCTATGTTTATATATGTAAAGACTGTTTTCCCAATATGACCAATACTGTGCTTCACACCTGCAAATTGGAACTTTCTTGTACCTCCATTTCCTCATCTCTTTGTAGTGGGGTACCCTGTCAGAGGGGTATCTTCTCATTCATTCATTCTTTGAGAGGCTACAGTGTGCCAAGTACTGTGTTGGGTGCTAAGGAAGCGTGGTGAGGCAACCATTGAGTTGGGGGCCTAGGAAAGTATGTAAGAACTGACTATTTAAGGATATGCAGGAGTTAATCTGATATGGGATGAGAGGACATTCCAGGAGAGCAGAGAGCTTGGAGTAAAGCCATGGAAGTGAGAAAGATGATGTATTAAGGACTAAAGGTTAATGGTGTTAACGGATCATAAAGTAAAAAGAAGAGGCTGGAGTTGGGCAAACATTTGTCCAGAAGGACGCTGTTATCAAGCCCCTGTAGAAGACTACTGAGGATGCTGAAAGCAAGAGAATTGCATATCAGTTGTCAACAGGAAGCTGTGTGCAATTCTGAGAAAGAAAGCTATGAGACTCTAAGGCAAGAAGCCAGGCAAGAGATGATGACAGTCTGATCTAAGTTGTTCTTACCCCATAGAAAATAGTTTCAGTAATGTGGGAAGAATTTGAGGGCATTAGGAAGAATCCCACAAAGACATCACCAATAGCAAAAGTAACATAGTAGCAACCAGAAGTTATGGAGCACTTACTATGTGCCAGGCACCCTGCCAAGACCATACATTTTCCAGCGCAATCCTTACTATGATTTTGTGAGTCAGGTGCTCTTATTTATCCCCATGTTTCAAGGTCATACAACTAGGAAATGGGTGAGCTGAGACTCAAAGCCAGATTTTTTTTAGAGCTGTAGTCTTAAATTGCTATATAACCAACCTTATTTATTACTTTGTTTGCATAAAATAATGGATTTCAGAATAAAGACTGAATAAATTTCTCTCCTAATGTAATCAAAGTAAATGGGCTTTCTGACCAGTTTTGCCCTCTCTTCTAGAAGCATTTGACTTCGAAGTTGGCAGTCATTTTGTTGGGTGCCTGAACTCCAGAGGAGGCTGCTTAAATCCAAGAGAAGGAAGCCACAAGCAGGCGCTATTAAACTTACAAAGAACCAGAGTGTAGCTTCAGGTCTTCTTAGCCTTTGCTTATATTTCTTATTGACTTTTGTCCTCCTCCCTAGGTTATCTATGATCTAATGCTGTCTCCCCACATCTTGGGATAAAACTTCTCTGAGAAACTGATTTGAACAGCTATTTATGTTAGTGACTCAGTGGGTTATTCCTCCTGGAAGATGTTTTTGTGTGAAGAGTGGGCTATAGGGAGACAGATGGGGAGAAAGAGGCTTCAGAAGTACTTGGAAAGGGTTGCCTCCTGAAAGGACTAACTCTATTTTTTAAATTATCATCTGGTATGATGAATTAAACATTCAAATCACATAGTAAATAATCCTTACTCAGATTCTGCCTTTCAAGGCAAACTTAGAATTACAATTTGACTTTCAGTGTGGTTAGACTGCCTGAAGAGAAGGATCTGGGTAAAGGATGAAGTATCCAGATACACAGGCAGTTATAGTTCTCAGTTTTAGTCCTTAAAATAGCATCTGGATTTATCTGTTATATATTGATGATATATATATTGGTTAATGTGAGTCACTTCTTTAGACACAAATCCATTTCCAACATACTCACCAGATCAAATTTCTAAGAGTATATGGTATCTTATTTGTTTCTCCTCATGACCATGTGACAGAAACAAGGTACGTGGTATTTTTACTTTGCAAATAAGGAAAATGAAGCTTAGAAAGCTTAAATACCTAATGTCTGACAGCAAGTGAGTGTCAGCAAGGATAACTCTGACTCCTAATATATGTCTAAGCATGTTAATTTGGGCTTCAATAGAGCTTGTTAATGACATGTACAGACCAGTCTATACCCATATGAAAACAACTGGAACATAATTGTATTGCTGTGCCTTACCCTAAAGCATTCACTCTCAACATGCGAGCTTCTATCTTATACGTACATTCTGGTTCTCCTATTGACAAGCTAGATGACTTTGCTTAAGTTATGATATCTTTGTAACATTCACCCTATTTACAGTAGAAATGCTCATCCTGCCCCATTAAAGTGTTTGTCATTTAGTGAAATTACATGATAAAGCACATAGCTCTGATACATAGTTAGTTCTCTATAAACTAGTTTTAGTTGAATCTGAATGTATGTATGTTCAACATAGAGCTCTGGATTAAGGAGTCCTACCTGATTCCAAAGCAATGAATCCTGAAGGCCTCTGAGGGTCTGCAATGATTACCAGAGAGAGAGAGGTTGTCCTGGAGATGCAAATAACATTTTCTCATTCTATCAAAACTCTTGGAGAAGGTGTTTGCTTGTTCTCTGGTGTTTGTTTCAGACCCAGATTCTAAAGCTATCTCAGGCCCCAAATTTAAAATTGCTTATCTGTTAGGGAATGTATTCATTTACCTATTCATTCATTCAATAAATATTTGTTGAGTTACCAAAGTGCCAAACAGTCTGCCTAGTTCTGGGGCTACAACAATGAATAAAACAAACATGTCTCCTCATTTTATGAAGTTTGCAATATACTGGGAAGTAATACAACTAAAAGGTAACTATGAAAAAAAGGTGATGAATATCATAGTAAGGGAAATTGGGGTTTTGGCATAGGACCACTTAGAGGAGTCTAGCCTAAAGGGGATGGCCTTACTGAGGAAATGAGCATATTTAAGCAGAAAACTGAAGGATGAGTTGAGTTAGCTGTTTTTAAATAAGAGAGGGGAACCAGAATGTCTGGCACTGATTTTCTCCTGCGTAGTTCTAGCTTCTCCAATGACATTTGCGATATACAAAGTCGTATTTGAATGCTTGTTGTGACCACTGTGTGTTACTGGAAATAAACACAGGTCAGCAGAAATCACATATGACTACTACTATTTCTTTCCACCTACTGGTAGACAAAAAACATTTGAATTCCCCTAACCTTTAAGTTATTTATGTCTCCGGATCACTGTTTAAAAAAAAACTTAATGTCTGTCTTTATATAAGAATGAATTAATAATAATGAAAACATGAACTACTGCATATCCAGTGCCTGCTATTTGTCAGGAAAGCTTTTTCATTCATTAGTTTTAATGTTATCAACAACCTCAAAAGGGTGGTATTTTTATCACCCATTTCGTACAAGTAAAACTTGAAATTAAGTTAGTCTGATTCTCATTTTATTCTATTAATCATGAAGTTTTACTTGTAAAATATTAGATGTACAGCTGTGTGCTGGTTGAAACACTTGACTTTCCCCATTTCACAAATACATTTTCATTATTAATCACCATAATATTTGACCATTTTTATTTTTGCAATTATGATTTTATATTAATTCTCCAGTATCTATTTTTTTCTGGTTTCTCCTTAATTTTACCCTTTGTAATAATAATGCCCTACTAAGTGTTGAAGCCAGAGTCTTTGTAACCCCGGGAAAGGTAAGAGAGAACATGAAGAGGTGAAGATGATGCGCAGTCTTGTTGTCAGAGGTCATCCACATAGGTTTTTTGGAGAGGCTGCACAATGAGTAACACTCTAAGGAAGTAGTAAATCTGTGGAACTTTGTGCTTGCAAATATGGAAACAAAACCGTGAGAGATACTTGCAATACTCAAGGAGGGAAAAACACAGCAGATTACCATGCTTCCTCTGGGGCACGGACCACCTTTCCAACCTGGTGTCTATGGTCCACATTAAACTCAATAAATTTTTGATGAATTGAAGAATATACAGGTGGAGGGGAAAGGATCTCTTCAGGAAGGAATGAGCTTAAAACAGGTATTTTCGTCAGTGTAAACATACAGGAGCCGTGTCTCTGAATACTGTTTTTCAACAGTTGCCAAGAGTAAACAATCCCCCGCCCAGTGGTAGGGGAATTTGGGGAATTTAATGGAAGTCAGAGAGGAGGTTTGAAAAGTATTGAAGACAAAGACAAAAAAATAAAAATAATACTTAAAAACATATTAGTATTTAAAAGATTGATCATATATTAAGCCACAAATAAAAACATCAGTAAGTTTCCTGAAGTAAAATTATTACCAAAAATATTCAATCACATGGCAATAAAATTACAAATTATTGACAAAGTCCAAAATGGCCCTTTCACCTGTAAATTAAACTCTTCTATTAAACCAGTCTCAGATGAAAAAAGAGAAATAAACTGAAATAACAGAATTTCTTAATAGTAATAATTTTAAAAACTACATGTCAAGACCAATGGCATATATTTAAACAGTTAAAAAGGAAAATTCAAAGCCCTTAATGTTTTCCTCACAAAAAAATGAATATGAATTAAAACCTTTGCTGCTACTGTCTTAGTGAAAATGTGGAGAATTGGCAGGAGATGCAAGTGAAGGAGCCACCAGCCCCAAATGATTTGCAAGTAGTTAAGGGATTTTCATATCCAACCAAGGTGGAGTAAAAAGGGCCAGATTTACTTCTTTCATGAAACAGCTAAAGAAATGCATAAAACAAATGACACAACAATTGTCATGAAGTTGGGTATCAGGAAACAAAGGGCAGTGACCCCTGAGAGATGGGAAATAAATTAAATAAATGAGATGAGTCCTGCAATTTACCCAAATTACTGCCTGGAGAAAGTGTCTGGGTTGCAGGGCAGAGAAGGGGAAACCAAGCA
Organism: Smutsia gigantea; assembly: GCA_032199065.1. Classification (NCBI taxonomy): domain Eukaryota; kingdom Metazoa; phylum Chordata; class Mammalia; order Pholidota; family Manidae; genus Smutsia; species Smutsia gigantea. The sequence goes on from JAVSCE010009563.1 coordinate 338,107, forward strand.
GAGCCCAGAAGTCTCCATGAGTCGAGGAGACAAAGTTAGTAGACTGAGGAAGCCAGGACAGCTATGGTTCACTGGGAAGTAGACTAGAGAAAAGTGAGCTGCATAAGGAGACAACCTCTGAGTCAGCTCAGTGTCTGAGCAGAGTATCAGTGATGCATGTGAGCATCTTATCTGGTGTGGGAGAATGAATTACCTGAAAGGATGAGAAAGCACAATATTTAAAGCCAAAACAGGGCTACTAGCCTGAGTGGGAAAATCTCACAATTCACAGAGCATCAGGTAGAGTGCCCCGAAGGATTCTGCCTCAGTGGTAGGGAAAATTAGCCCTTGACTGAACGTTGATCTGGCCCCACCTAGCCAAGCTTAAAAGCAAGAATTCTAAGTTATTTGATCACTTTCCAGAATGAAGCTCAAGAATATTTATATGAATACAAAAATATCCAGCACCCCAAAAGGTAAATTCACAATGCCTGGCATCTAATAGAAATTACCAAATACACAAAGAAACAGGAAAATACTGTATACAACAGGAAAGGAGAAAAATCAACCAACAAAACTAACTCAGAATTGATACAGATGATATAATTAATGGTAAACAATATTAAAATAATTATAACTATATTCAATATGTTCAAGAAATTAGAGCAAAGACTCAACATGTTAAGTAAAGAGTTGGAAGATATTTTTAAATGACCCAAATCGAACTTTCAGTGATGAGAACTACAGTGTTTGAAATGAAAAATATACTGGATAGGATTAGTAGAAGATTAGACATTGAGGAAAAAAAGATTAATGAACTTAAAAATAAATAATAGAATATATCCAAAAGTAAACACAGAAAAAAATAATTTAAAAATGTATAGCAATTCTGTGAGCTGAGGGATAACTTCAGACAACCTACTATATGTATAATTTGAGCTCAAAAGAGAGAAAGGGGCAAAAAAACCCCAATAATGGCTGAAAATTTTCAAATATGGAATCTGTAGACCAACAGATCCAAGAAGCTCAATGAACCCCAAGTGTAATCAATATAAAAAAAAATCACACTAAGGCACATCAAAATCAAATTCCTCAAGACCAGTGATAGAAAAACTTAAAATCAGCAAGACAAAGGGAAGGAGAGAGGATACATTACATGTAGAGAAACAAAGATAAGGAAGACAGCATATTTCTGGTAGGAAATAATGCAAGTGAGAACAAAGAAGAGAAACATCCATAAAGACCTGAAACAAGCAAACCTGTCAGTGTAGGATTCGTGTTACTCCCCAAACAACAACTGTTGTTCATGAAATGGAGGCAAAATAAAGACGTTGCTGAACATAGAAAAGCTGAAATAATTCATCACCAGCAAACCTGTATTACAACAAATGTTAATGGAAATCATTCAAGCAGAAGGAAGACTGCCAGACAGAAACCTGGATCCACACAAAGGAATGAAGAACACCAAAAATGGTAAGGATGTTGGTAAAGAGATGTTTTTTAATTATTTAAATATCTTTAAAATATAATGAACTGTTTAAAGCAAAAATAATAAAAAATTGTGGGTTTTCTAACATTGTGGGTTTTCTAACATATGTAAACGTATAATCCATAAAAGGGAATTGATAAATTGTACTTCACAAAAATTAAGGATGTTTGTTCTTCAAGTGATGCTCTAAGTGGAATTTAAAGACAAGCCACAGACTGGGAGAAAATATTTTCCAAGCATGTATCTGATAAAATATATACAGAATATATAAAGAAATCTCAAAACTCAGTGATTAGAAAATAAACAATGCAATAATAAAAGCAAGCAAAAATTTGAACACTTTATGAAAGAAAATATATGGATAGCTAATAAATGCTTGAAAAGATAGTCAACATCACTAGTTTTATTAGGGAAATGCAAGTTAAAAACACAGTGGGAAAACACTACACCTTTTAATATATCTTAAATAAACAAGACAGACCATATGGGAATGGAAAATGGTACAATCACTTTGACACTTTCTTAAAGGTTAAACACACACCTACCATATAACTTAGCCATTCTCCTAGTTAGTTATCAGAAGGATATGCCCATACAATGACTTTAACATGAACAGTCACTGAAGCATGACATAAGAGCCCCAAACCGGAAACAACCCAAATGTCCATTAGTAGAGTAGGCTGTAGGATAAAAAAGCAGTGCCATAGACATAGAAAGGAATACTCCTTAGCAAAAAAGGAATGAAATGCTGATACATGTTATAACATGGATGTATCCCAAAATCATTATGCTGAGTGAAAGAAGTCAGATAAAGAGTCCATAGATGATTCCATTTATACAACATTCTAAAAATGCAAACAAATATGTAGTGAAAGAAAGCAGATCTGTGATTGTCTCAGGATGAGGAGTTAGGGAGAGGTAGGAGACAAGTCATACAAGGCAACAACAGAACTGTGGGTAATGGCTAGCTTCATTATTCTTATTGATAGGATGATTTTATGGGTTGTACACAGATAAAACAAATAGGGCACTTTAAATATGTGCATATTTTAATGTGTGTATAGTATATATTAAAAATATAAAAATAAAATGAATAAATACATTAAATACCCCTCCCCCCAAAAAAACTAGATAAAAAACAACATAAACCAAAGGAAGCGCAAGGAAAATTATTAAATATAAAAATAGAGATCAATGAATTACACAATGGAAAATAGTCCACCTATCTAATAATTCAAAATTCTGTTGTTTTGAAAAAAATTAACAAAATAGACAAACCACCAGCTAATTTAATTAAAAAAGGGAGGAGGGGGAACAAAATCATATGAAACTATCAGTTCAAAATTATATAGGAAATGATGAAGTAAATAACCATTAAAACATAAAATCTCATTTCACAATAAATTCCAGAAATTATAATATTGTCCAAATCTTTGTTCAATGGGTACATTTCTTCTTAGCCTCAACAGCAACTGCAAGTGTAATGCACTTGTTAGAGGTTAATGCACACAAACTTGTGGATAAGAATATTTTAACACTGGCATTGTTTGGAAATATTGCTTCATGATAATAGTAAAAAGTAGACTGCTTTTAGTCCATTTTATTATTTTTATATTTTCTACACTCAGCTGCATCCAGTTAAGGCCACTCCCATGGCCCCATCCTTGATACACCATTATCTCCAAATGTTTTCAAAGTATTCCTATTGAATATTTTCTGTCCATTATATTTCTAATTCCTGAAAATTATCTTATTCTCTGAATGTTTTTTTTATCGTGGATGAACTACTTTCTTTTAACTCTTTGAAGATATTGATGTTATATATTTTGAGGTTCTTTTGTTTTCTTCATTGACTATATTTCCTCAAAGTCTCTTTTTTTTTGCTCTTTGGCTTTTTGTCATCTTTCATGTTAGAAACTTCAGTGTCTGGAGATTCTTAGTTTATTTATATTTAAAAGAAAGCACTAAAAAGCCATTAAGATCTTTATCCCTGTCTGACTTTTTCCAAAAGTACATAGGTGTATCTCGCCATGGTGGTATGAATGCAGAAGCAAATAATTAGGAGAGGTCTCCCACAATTAAGATTCTTCAGAGGTCAGTTTCACCAGCAAGGACTTCTCTAATCTTCTTTGCATACTGGGTATAAAAAAAAGTGTCAAAAACAGACTTCACTGCCAACCTAAGAGCTAAGTAGAAAAAGGGGCTGGGGTCTTCTGATTCAGACCTGTCAGTTCGTTGACTTTCACTTCATGATCCTATTTTCCATATGGCTTCTGATCCTCCTGCTGGGCTGATTTCTGAGTTCCAGAGACCCAGTGTTTTTTAACTTCTCCAACCTTTGCTAGGGTAAGGGAGAGAGGGAAACTTCACTGGCTGCCAAAGCTAGAGAGGGGATAGAAGGTAGTTCTAACTAGTCATCATACAGACTTCCACATAATTCTCCTGACTTTAGCCCCACACCACTGACATCGTTATGCACCTAATTCTCTAATTTTCTCACTCACACCTGCAGAGGACGCTTGGGTATCATCCTCTTCTGCTGTATCAGCTAATGCTCAACAATCTGTTTCACATCCACAGTTTCATGGATTCCTCTCTGCTTCACTCACTTCCTCCCTAGTTCTCATTGCACTTATGAGTTTATGTAATCTTTATTCCTTTACTGTTATTTCATTAGGCTTTCCAGAGGGAGCAAAGATAAATAGGTGTGTTCAACCGGACATATTTAACCAGAAGTTTGGACCCTTCCTCTATGACACAATTAAAATACTAACATTAAAATTGATATACTGAAGCTGCCTGTAATTGTCCAGTATTTGGGTGGGTTTTCTTTTGCCTTTTTAAAAAATTGCCCCTAATAAATTTAAATTGTATCAGAAGGGAGAAGAAAATGTCTCTTAAAAAACCTCCGAATCTATTTATTTTATACTTTTCTTATTTTAAATCTGCTTAAATTTAAAATAAAACAAATGTTTCTGTACAACTTGTATTCAAAATTGAATGAGTAACCATTCAAATAGAATGAAAAGGGAAGGAAAAACAAAATGCATCAAGAAGAGATTAACTTTCTTCCCCATACTTCACTGGTGCTGAAACATGTTACAAGCTATCTTTCTTTGTAATGCTTTTGGCATTTCACATCCATAGCAGTTCATCATTAGCGTATGTTCTTTCCCTGATTTTCCATTTCTTCACTAAGTTAAACATTGTGGGGACTGCTGTATTACTCACCAGTGGTGGAATAAAGTAGTTGGCTTGAAATTGATTTAAATTAAATCTGATATTTTAAAGATACAAACCATGTTTTTATAGTATTACCGCAGCACCCATGAGGTGTTATATAATCAGTTGGATACAGATATGTATTTAACAATTGATTTTTTTCTTATCTATGAATACTGTTCATGATTCTATTGTTTTTTCTTTCAGTTCAGTAATTTAGTTCAGGAAAAATGTTAGGTTTTTCTCTTTCCACACCCTACCCCCAACATTCCAGCAAAAAAAAAAAAAAGAAAAAAAGACCATCATGACTAAGGGCAATGTCCTATATGTTCCAAGATAACATTTAGATATTTTAAGAAAAATATTTACTTTCAATGTGAGAGAAATCATGTACCCTTTCTAGAAATAATATTTTTATTTCAGCTCACTAGTAAAATATGACAGAGTTCAGAATGCCAGGTCTTTTAACAAAGGTATCTGCATGTCCTTATTTTCTTTCTGGATTTTTTTTTTACTGTGTTACTACTATAAGATTTTTAAATAGCTGGAACATTTTCAGAAAATTATTTTACAGCCTGTGCTTCACTTTATTCCTCCAAAAGGATAAAGATTGTAGAACATGAGTTGTATTAACTTGCATGCTGCTGTCATGGGTTGTTGCTTTAAGAACAGCAAATGCTTGGAAAAACATATAGGTTAAGAGTAATAGACCCTTGAGCCCAGTCTGCCTGAGTTCAAAGCTTGATTCTACCACTGACTGTCTTGTAGAAGCATGGACCTTGGTTTCCTCATTTCTTAAATAGGGCTAATAATAGTGCCACATAGAAATGTTAAGAAATTTAAAGAAAGGTAACACACATAAAAAGCATAACAAAGCTAATTAGCAAGAACTCAACAAATATTATGTACTCTCATTATTATCATAAATTATTAGCATCGTTATTACCAAGTCCAGGAAGCTCATTTTAAGATGTTACCAAGTACATTCTTGATTCCTGACTTACTCGACTTCCATTGGCTAGCAAAATATATTTCAGAACAGTCTAGAAAACAAATGTGAACTGTTTGATATAATATGTTAGGAAGTTCCCTGTACTATTTTGAAGTGATAGCAGTAATAAATTTGTAAAGATAATTTTTATACAGCAGTTAACTTGCAGTCTAAGAAAATCTCGAATCAACTATGTATTTAATGAATAACAAAACAATTTCTATGTCTAAAACCATGAATGTCAAGGATTTTCCTTCAGAATATATTACAACATAAAAATTAATGTCAATTAAAAAAATTCCAGTTGGTTTTGGAAAAAATACTATACTTAATATTTCCATATTCAAAGCTCAGTAAGTAATTTTCCAACTGATAAGATTTGTTGCACAAAACTTTCTATCCACTTATGTTTACAAATGCTTGTAACATGAAAAACACAGAGGATGGTTAAGAGGTCTTAGGGTTTTTTCTTTAATTCCAAGTCCACACAACATTGGCTAAGCACTTCCTACAATTCCAGTGACAAAGGAGCAATAGATTGAAAAATATGATGGAAAAACAAAAGACAGTAGTCTGAAGAATGTTACTGTGGATTCTGTTTTCTTATTTAAAAAACAAGTACTCTTCCTAGCACCACAGCATATTTTAGTTCTTTCTTCATTTGCTTTTGACCTTAGCATTATAAAACTGTTCAGTCATATTCCCTATTTATCCTTTCCTATTATCATTTCTTTTGTACTTATATTCCCTTCTATATTCCCAGTTGATCTCATCAAGTAAACTAGGAGACTAGGAACTAACATAAACCCTTCTTTCTTCCATACATTCTGCATTCACTTGCCAAGTCCCACACGTTTTGCTTTTTAAAAATCTCTCAATTCCATTCTGTCTTCTTTGCCTCTAAGTTCCTGCCCTAGTCCCAAATACAAGGGCTTGCAGAAATGCTCATCCTTTCCAGATATTCCTCAAGTCCACTCTTTCCGCATTGCTGTCAATGTGCTCGCTATAAAAGATAGTCCCCTTCAGAGGCTACATGTTGCCCACAGCATAAATCTAAACTCCTTTATTCGAGAGAAAGAAATCTCTCTTTCCTGGTTCCTGTCTACCTGTCTGGTGTCTTGCATTTCCCTTTGCACCAAAGGTACACTCATTTTAAAAAATCAGTGCATAAAAGCTCCCCTCAACCCACATGCAGCCGAAAGAGATCAACTCCTGTTGCCTGTGATCAGGAAAAATGAGTTTGATTAGCCAAGACAAAGTTTCTTAGATGAAAAAGAAGGTTGCCAGTTGTTGCTTTGTCCCCATTCAATGATGGAGGTTAAGATTACAGAAAGGTAGAAGATAAATGTGTCTTTACCACAAGTGCATGTCTGTAGTGCTACCACAATGCTTTCACAGGTTTCCTAGCCACCTGCAGAATTAAGCTGCCAGTTTGGTGTGCCAGACAGAGCAGTAGATAAGGTTCTATATGAAATCTTTGGCTAACACCAATGCTAGCTCAGTGCTCTTTTGGTTGCTCTTTTGATTCCTCAGCCTCAGCAAGGTCATATTAAGCCATGCCTGGAAGTAAATTCACATTTATTTGTGGTAGGCAGCCTCCTAGATGGCTCCTTCCCTTCTGATACTCACACACTTAGGCAATCACCTTCCTATGAGTGGGCTGGACTTTGTGAATCACTTTTAACAAATAGAATACAGCAGAAATGATGGTATGTTACTTGTGAGATTGGGTTATAAAAAGACTGTGACTTCTTTCTCTGGCACTTTGCCTTAGATCAGTCACTGTGAGTAGCCGTGGGAAGAGATCACATATTGAGTGAGCTTGGAAGTAGGTCCTTCAGTCCCAGTCACTGGGATGACCACAGCCCTGGCCAACAACCCCTGAATCAGAGGCACCCAGTCGAGGCAGGTCCAGATTCTTGATTCACAGGAGCTGTGAAATAATAAATGTTTGTTGTTTTAAGCTGCTAGATTTCAGGGGTTATTTGGACAATAAATAACTAACACTTCGTTCTTCACAGCCATTGTTCTTCCATGCAATGCACTGGGTGCTGTTAACTTAATTGCACCGCTAAAATCATGAACTTAGAAATTTCCATACACACCATGTTGTTTTACTTCTGGTCTGCGCACATGCCTTTCTTCCTCCTAGATGCCCCTGTTCTGTAGTCTTACTCTATTGTAATAACTTGAGAGTTACTCTGACTCACAAATATATAACCTGATTCTAAGTGCCTCCTTTCTCTGTGTGTATGCTTAAAGATGACACCTACTTTTCCTCTTAGAAAATATAAAGGAAACCTTTGTGAGAGTAGTATGTTCCCAGTTTATTTACATTTTTCAACTTCTGAAAGCTTTAAAATTCCAATCAAATCACATATTGAAACAGGTACAAGGTAATTCCACATTGCTAAAATAAATGTTAGCTTAGAATACGTTGGTAAACAAAAACAGGCACAGTAAAATCACCAGATCATGTGCATTGATTGTAAAAATACCTTGTGGCAATTTTCCTTGAAACCTCCATTGACAATAAAAAGGAAGGCATGCATGAGGAAATGCACAATAATGGCTTGTAAAATAACTTTCAAATTACAAGGAGTCAAGCATTCTGGTTTCTATCAGGGCCCAGTGGCCATTCCCAGGCTTTAACGGGTGCAGGTGCAGTTGTTTTTAACATGTTTTTGTTTTCACTTAATCCCGTTATCACTGGCTGTTACCCCAGTGCCTGCTCCATCTGTTCACCCTCATCATCTCACTCATTTAGCACTGCCATGGCAAGTTCAATTTGCTAGTGGAAAGAAAAAAGAAAAATTCTTTGGTATCACCACAATCACATAGTGAGTGACTGTATTCTTTTAAGTTCGTTGGCCTAAAACTGTGGAAGCCTTTGGCTGAGTTGATTTTCATCAGCTATTCATGCTTTCTCTCATAATGTCACGATTATTACCTGTTCATTTCCTAGATATAGAATTCCAAAAAATCCCCAACTTTTAAAATTCTCATCAACTGTCAATGTGGCCCTTGCTTGTTTTTATAATTTATAATTTTTAAATTACCAACTTGTCACATGTTTCCTATAGTACAACCCCTAATTGCCTCATTACTAAAAGCTTCCTTTTCTCTTTTTTTATAGGCGATTTCTCCTTAAAAATGCTGTGCAGTGGTTTCCCTGCATTAAAAAAAAAAAACAATATTGTGTGTTTTGAGTGGAGACACTCTAAGCAGGAAAAAGACCAATCTGATTGGAAACATGCCAGAAAGGGTGGACTGTGTTAAAGAAATGATTCCGTTTCATGGTTTTCCTTCATGAATCTTGATCTTTACTTGGAGAAAGGCCATAGATGCTCTGGGAGTTTGCTTTAAGAATCACACACCTTGAACTACGAGCTCTGCTTGCTATTTCCAGATGCATAACATCACCTGTTGCCTTTTCTTCCATTACACATTAACCTTGGTTCCTCAGCTTTTTAATAATTAAGAAATTTCCTTCATATTTGACTGGCAATAGAGAAAACAGTGAGATTATATACGGTTAGTTAGAAAATGCATCTGAGCTTTTATCTACTGAGCCAATAAAGGAAAGAAACAGTGACTGCAAAAACATTCTTGTGAAACATTATATAGTCTTTAATTCTTACTGTTCCAATTCACTTTTAGAAGCAGAGCAGGAACTGTCCCTCCTGGCTGTTAGCCTTTTCTTCTTTCCCATTGAACTTCTCTTCTAACTTCAAGATCAACTGTTCTCCTTGAGGAAAGTCTTCTCTGACACGCATTCCTGGATCCTTGCACCTAGTGCCTATCACATTGAATTACTCCTATCTCCCTTTAGACTGTGACTTTCTATCTCCCTTAAGACTATGAGCTCACGTCTGTCTGTATTCTTTGTGTTAGAAGAAAGTCTGTTATATTACAGACTCTCAATCAAATGCTTTTAGGAAAGGAAGCAAGAGGGAAGAACTTCAGTAGAAGTTTTCATCATCTTCCAAGAGCCATAACAGCAGTTTTGGGATTGTTTTCTAGCTTTTGTTGGATCATAAGCCTCATTGAAGTGCTTGGTGTGGATTACTTTCAAGTACACTACTACACCAGTCATTTGGGCCCACATCAGTAATGATTATGATTGTTTATCATCTGTGTGTAGCTATACTTTTGAGATGATAACATGATAAAATCTGTATGTAATACTTTTAAAGTATACATAAATCTACCAGCCTGAACTATAATTGAAAATCTATGAATAGGTAATGTATATAAATTAAAACTTATAAAGGCATGCAAATAAACTTTTAATAAACTACTAGGTTACTCTTTGAACTTATACCAATTTTTATGAACAGCTAATAGTGTCCCAGCTTAACATGGGGCATTAAATGGGGAATAAAATAAGAACTATATAGATAGAGTTTTTATAGAAGAAATGTGCATTTTATAATGAAAGGCCTTATGTTTATTTATTTCCTTTTTTATTCAAGAAATAATTACTGAGTTTCTAAAAAGTGCCAGGCATCATTCTAGTACTAGGCTGTAACAGAAGAAAAAACAAATTCCCTGCCCTCGTGGAGGTAACATTCTAGTGGTGGAGATAGAGCATAAACAAATCTAACATAGACTGATGATAAATAGGCACACATAGAGATAGACACAGAGATAAAAAGAATGTCAGCCTTTTATAAGTGCTATGAAGAAAACTGGCGGGTCAGAGAGTAAGTAGGCTGTTTTGGTAGGTGATAAGGAGAGAACCGTTTATCAGAATAATGATAACAAGATCTGAAAATGTTTTCTATACAGGAGATAATTTTGAAGACTATGTGACTTAAGATAAATGAGATGTAAGAAACCAGCTGTAGATGCCCAGGGAAACCAAAAATTATTGATCTTAATTTGATTTGATATATAAGCAGCTTCAATGTTCTGTGTTTAAAAGCTCAAAACAAGACAAATTCATTTCAGAAACAGAAGCAATGTTGTATCTTCCAGGAAATGTGACTTACTCTGGCAATTTGTCTTGGTCCTTCATTGATAGTTCTGTTTGTGAAAAATACTTAGATATTATATAAAAAATCTATCCTAGAAAGTGTGAAATCAGTTGACTTGGTTATGTCTAACTACTTTTGAGGTTGACTCAACCTGATTGTGTGCCTTATCAAATCTGAGTATCATATATGTCATCAAAAGTTATGTAAGTATATGTGTGTGTGTGTTTACAAACACAATGCATTTAGGTTATATCATAATGTGCCTCATTCATAGAAAGGTTCAGGTCAGTTTTCAAACATTATTTTGTAAATAATCATTAAAATATTAGGGTTTCTTTGAGGTGGATTGGCAAGTAGTTAAGAGCACACTGTAGGGTATTATTTTTATTTCTAGAAAGAAGTTGTATTTAAGTCATCAGATATCTTTCTCATGTTTAGGTATCTGGTAACATTTCAGGTAATACAGAATTTCCTTCTCATCACCAGTAGATAAAAGTTGTATTTGAGAGAACATGTTGCCCCTAAAACTAAATCAAACTGTTTCACTTCCACTCAGAGATGTTTTGATTAAAAAAAAAGACTAGGAAATGGTAAATATTCATTTTTGAAAGCATATATCTAGGTAGATAAAATAATTCTTTTCTTCTTTAAAGGGAAGATCTAAATCCTTGCCCCAAGTCTCATAAAAATAAGTATTAAATATGTATTTGAATGCATGAACACACTTGACTTCAAAGAGTTAAAATATTGTCATAAGCCATGCTTCACTCCACATTAGCATTGCTTACTTTTAGTACATAATTCCTTGAATCTCTTCCACTACGCCTGTAACTTGGCATGTAAATGCTAAAGGAGCAACCTTAAACCAGTATGGAACTATTCAGCAAAAAACATTTGTACAACTATGACTTATACACATACAAAGTTGTTAGAAATGACATGAAAATGAGAGGAAGGAAAACGTTAGACATCTTAACCCACCTTAATTCTTTCAATAAATTTATATGTATATATACTGTTTTACACACACACACGCCCTCCACACAGAGAGATACATTTATCTGACCCTGTGGTTAGCTTTTCACCTGTGATCAAATAGGAAATGTATTTGATATGGCTATTAATATATGTGGATAAATGACAATAAATATAAAATTATGTTAAATTGAATTTTTAGTCCCCAGTATATAATGACTTGGTTTTCACAAACTACTTTCTGGTTTAGCCTAAGTAGTGATCTTAAAAAGACTATTCAGCTGCTCAGTGGTATTTGAGAATGAGTAGAATTGAAATCTATAAAATATGACTTCATTTGCCACATGTCAGAAGCCATAAAAGCAAACGTATCTAAAGGTCTTTCATGCCTGCATGTACAACACAAGTGGTCTTTTTCATCATTTATAGTAAATATGATTATTGCCAGATTGTAAATATGGGCCCAGGCTGTTACTTGGGAAATTTAGTTCAATCTGTTTGCAGCTCTTTACAGATGTGAGTTTTCCATAAATGTAATATCTTTGTACTTTGCTACAAACTATAGATTAGATTATTTCATTTATATTTTAAAGGTATATAAGATTATATAAATAATTCATGTTACCACTGAATGCTCATGATTTTTTGTAGAAGACAATAGGAGAAAAAGTTAGGAAAGTAAGATGGCAGTTTCTTCACAACAGAGACATCTCATTTTAAAGACAGCAATATAATGACCTTGACAGAAGTGCCATTTCTGTCTTTCCATTGCCTGAATGGCCTAGGAAGAGCCCCAGGAGAGTGTGCCTCCTCCAAGTCCTGGTTGTATTCCCTGCTGTGTTCTGTATCTCAGTTTATAGCTCTCCTCCCAATTTGACCAGCCAGCTCAGAGGTGTTTCCTATGATTCAGAAGATCTGGGCAAAAAATAGTGAAAATATGTGGATAGGTACTTATCTCCACTTTTGCAAAATGTGATGTACCTATTTTACTAATGCAGGTCAGTCCTAACATTTTTCACATTAGGCTCCATTTTTGACAAACAGTCCTGCTTCTCATGAGCACCTCCTCTTCCTTTTGTGATTTTCTTCCTTTTCTTTTTGAAGTCTGTTCACTTTATTAATTTCTTTTAATCCACAAGATTGACCCAGCATATAATTACTCCTTTAGAGTCATTTATATAGTTGACAGGAAGTACATTGATTTGTTAACAATTTGACCACCTTTTATAATAATGATAAGCCTCTAATTTCCTCAGCTTGAGAAAGTGAGTTCCATGATTGAAAACAACCCAAATATCTCAAATACAGATCACTTAAAAAAAATTATGCAAAATGCTGCTTCACTGGTTGGGAGTTGGATTGGTCACCTTATATGTGGCAGTGAATATTCCTGTGGGATAAGAAAAGATTTCTGATAGATGAGTAAAAGTATTCTGAACTAAGTCTCACACTATCAGAGAGAGGTTTCTGGGGCACTGTTTCTTTCAACCAAGATGAAGCCAAATGCCTCATCTGGCTAACAAAATTGAAAAGGACAGATAAAAAGTGACTTTGAAATAAAGATCATACTAAGTGTCTAAGCCAACTGTATGGTATAGGCAGGCATTAAATCATGGAAATAATATGACCGAGAAACAGTGAGAGCAAATTTTGAAAAATCACCATTTCTGCACATAACTTGTAACACCTGAAGACTCGTATTTAGTGATTCATCCAGATGCTATGTGCCTCAGCTCATCTTGTAGTGAAATCTCAAAGGGGTATTTCTAATCTGCTCCAAATCCCTTCTGAAAGTTTTCAGATGGTACAGACAGGGGAACAAAATTTGATGCTCTGTACTCAAAAATTATGTTTGAAAGGACAGCAATAATTTTAAGAGCTTACATATATGAAGGTCTTCTTTTGGAACTTGATACCATTATTTCATTTCATCTAACCTCAATCCTGTGAGTTTTCCATTGTTATCCCCACTTTACACTGAAAGAAACCGATTGAGACTAGTTAAGGACTTGGTGAAAATCATGCCTGGAAGATAAAGATGAAACTAATGACACAGGTTGTATAAAAATATTGCTACAATGACCAGCAGTCCCAAACAGAATATGAACCAAACCTTAATTGATTTAAGTTGCAGGTTGGAATATTACACATGGATTAGATGCACCAAATAAAATTATCTTTTTGTTTCTGGTGAGTCTTCACCAGAAATATTGCATTTAGTTTGATAATTGTGTCTCATTTAATAAAAACAATTACAGAGTAGCACTTAAACTTTTTTAAAATAGATTTTATTTTAGGATGGATTTAGATTTACAGAAAATTAGTGAACACAGTACAGAAGATTCCCATTCACTACACACCCCGTTTACACTATTGATGTCTTACATTAGTATAATACATTTATCGGGATTAACGAACCAGTGTTGATTCATTATTACTAACTAAAGTCTGTACTTCATGCAGATTTCCTTAGTTTTTACCCAAGTCCCTTTTTCTCTTCCAGGATCCCATCAAGGAGACCACACTCCATTTAGTCATGTTTCCTTGGTCTCCTCTCTGTCTCAGTGTTTTTGGAGATTTCACAATTTTGAGGGGTACTCATTGGAACTTTCCTCAGTAGAGATTTGTCTGATGCTAAGAAATCTCCCAAAGAATTCAAATCCTATCCCAATTTTCTACAGTCGTCTGGCTCTCAGTCTCATCTGGGTTGATGTCATGGTGTAAACACCTCAAGGTAGAAGCAGTTTAGGACCTGGAGATTTTCTGCCAGCAAAGAACTGGGAGTAATACAGAAGGCAGACAGGACATGTGCTTGAGTCTGGTTTAACCACTTACTAGATTTTTGTACTTGAGCAAATAAATTAATCTCCTAGGGCCAGTTTATTTATAAGTAAAGGGCCATCTTCCACTCGAGAGCATGTTGTAAAGATTAAAAGAAATGAAGCATGTCTAAGTTTCTGATATAGTTCCTTGACATTGTAAGCTATTAATAAGTAGTAGTAACTTTAAATAATAGTATTAGATACTACCTATAAAGAGATAGGCATAGAATAAGCCATTATAAAAATCTATTGAAAATGAGTGATTTGAGAAGTAAGCCTTTTAAATTGTGAAAATATTTAATTTGGAAATACATATTATCCTAAAGAAAGTAACATTTTTGCATATGGTTTCACTAGAATGATACCATAGCTCTTTTTCTGAATAAAAAATCATATATTGAGTTTTTATAGTGCCAAAATTTTGTTGTTCATCAAATTTAGAAGTTGATATCAATCAAATTGATGTGACTTCCTTCAGGAGCAGAGACAGGTCAGCTCCTTAGTGGCTGATTACCCTTGACTAACTAATGATTAACATTACATTCATACTCAAACAATAGTTAATTCTATGGTGAAAATAATTTACTATTGGAACAGACAGCTGTTTGCACAGACGTCTATTCAAGTGGATAATGAAAATAGCAAGAGATAGTATGTAGTATTATTTGTAATGCATTTTTCGGTTTAGCCTTTGAACAGTAACCTAATCAAGCCCATTCAAAGCTTGTGTGCACGAATAAGGCTATTAGAAAAACAAACTAGAAACTAAGAAGTGGTCTTCAGAATATGACAAGCTAGATAAAATTGAGTGATCATGATAATAAGGACTGGACTTTGTATCCATGGCTTTAAAGAAACCAGAATGGCTCAATGGAAATTGGGCTCTGAGCCCAAGAAGAATTAGGCAGGGAGCCTAAAGGAAATTTAATGTTCTCTGCTGCTTCTTTCTGTTTTCTATTTAATTTGGTTTTGGAAGAAATCTCTATTTATAAGAGAATTTTAAGTTTATCTGAAGCAGGTGGATGATGGTTTTAAATCTCCTGAAATGGAGAAGCAGAGAATGATACAGGAAAAAAGGAGAAGGCACTATTGGTATATGTCAGAGAGACTATGGAAATCTTTGCAGATAAAATTTAATCCTTTGTAATCTAAGGGGATTTATAACTTTTGCCTCATTGAGCTGGATATTTGACTGCCCTTGTCTCATAGTTTAGCCAACTTGTTCTCCATTATTGTAACAGAATGTAACAATCTCAAAAAAAAAAACTGCCAACAGTTTGATTTACTTTTAGCAGATTCCATATATTCATCAAATATATCTAAATATAAAGAGGACTTATTTCATGTTGCATTAAGCCCAATCTTTTTTTAAGGTTGTGAATATAAAGAACAGTGTCATGCTCTGGAAATTCAAATGGGAATAAACATTTAATGAGGGAGAATAAAAACTAACTGATACATCCAATAAGAATAAAATTTTATTTGCTCCAATCAATATAAAGAAGTTGTTTATATATGTGTATTTTGGCTAAAATGCTCTAAGATTTTACTAAGTAAAACTTAAAAAAAAATCAGGTATGGAGGGAACTTTGAAATTTAGTATGAACAGAGTATATATAAATAAGAAATTTGCTAATGAATTTCCCCCATGTCTCTTCAGTTTTCAGTAAATGTAAATATTAGCTTGATAATGATTTTATTTTAAGTAAATTGGCATAACAATGATTATATCAAATTTCAAAGTCTTAGACCAAAGTCTGAGCTGGCTCAGAAGTAAATTGATTAAAACAATTGGTAGAAATATCTCAAATCAACAATTAATGAAATTTGTGAATAGCGTATAAGTAGACAATGCAGAAAATAATTCCATTTTAGCCCTAAGGACTAGGGTTGCCATTTCTAAGTTTAAGAGATCCCACAAATAGGATACGGGGAACCAAAAATAACAACAAAATATGCAATTAATAAACTGACTAATCAAGTGATGCAAAGATGATGCTTCTTATATCCTGGGTTGATTATAACTAAGGTTTACAGAGTGCAGTTTGGCACATTAAAAATATTACTTTTAAATAAAAAATAAAAATAAAAACTGAAGGAAAGAGTATTCTGACCAGAATCCTGAGTTCTAGTTGGTTTTTTTTTCTTCTTCTAAAAAATCTATGTTATTTTGAGCATTTTAATGTCAGGACCATCTATAAGTTGGAATTGTTTTATCTATAAGTAATATTTTTGTGTAGATTAATTGAATCTAATATAGGCTCTAAATGAAAATACTTAAAAATTGTAAAATATTCTGTAAGCAAGTTGTATTAATGTCTATTAAATGTGCTCTTTTTAAGTTAGCAAATTTCAGCTGGGCTTTAAATTTGAATGTATTTCTAGATAATAATAACTACAGTCATAGGAAATACAGACATATTTGGTGGTTTCACTGTTTGATGCTTTATTAGAAGAAAACAGCATTAATATTAATACATTTTGAGTCCTTCAATGTAGCTAATATTCCTACTACACATATTTTACAAAAGTGGGAAAAAAAAAGGAAAGAGTGACTACATACACAAAAGAAAATTATTCTTGAATCCAAGCTTCCTTTACTTTAATATTTTTTATTAGGGGCATAGTGGAATAAAAGCCTCAACAAAACTAATCAATGAGTAAACAAATAGGAGCCTTGTGTTTAGAGCCCAACTGGTTTACAGATGAGTCCATTTTCTGTTTCCACTCCAGATGCTATGACATCAGCATATCTATTGACAATGTCCCAAGCGTCCAGCTCTGTTTCTCTAAATCAGGCTTCGTATATACATTGCCAAGGCAATAGTTCTAAACAGTCTGTGATTTCACTACTAATCAAATTATGTTAACAAGGAGCAGTCACTTAAAAAAAGAAGGGGTGGGGAGGGTAAAGAGACTGTTGGCACTTAACCACACGGTGATATGCTTCATTGCTGTGCATTTGTTAACTGAGGGCTTTCTGATCTGCCCATGGGATTACCAAGGGTTTAAGGGAACTGTCCTTTAGTACTCAGCCACTAGCAAGTACACATTTAACACACTGATGACCTAACAAAAACTTACCATATTGAATAGAATTGCTGGCATGTAACTGGCACTCAACTGAATGCCTAAAATAATCAATATACCAAGCAAAAACTGATGCCTATGATGTTTTTTCTCTTTTTTCTTCTGCATCTCCTTGATTCATTCTTATAATGACCCTTCCTGGATTTCCACAGGCTCCAGCCCTGTAGTTTGAGATAGCAAGAGGCAGCTATTAGCCAACCAGTGATGATTTTGTTTCTATGTGCATGTTGCTTAACAGATTCTTGTTCAACTCTGATACAAATGTTACCTACTTAAAGTTATTAGATTATTAATTTCAGTGTTTGATGTATGTACATGGGAGATGGCATTTTTTTATGAACTATGATTTAAAACTGCATGGAACTTAGTAAGAGAAAGATTAGGGTCAAGAAGATCTTTTCCCTTATGGCACTATATACATAAACAGTTATATAGTAGAGTTCTGAAATAAATTTTGACTTGGGCCTTCCTAATGATCTTGTGGGGAGCCATGGATAATGATAAGAATAATCCTGGGTACGGTTTCTTGTTTGCATTATTCACATTCTCATCTTCTGTAATGTTATGATAGCATTGTATATTGACAGCATACTAGTTATTCGATTGATTCCCTTGTCTTCCCTGACATAACTAATACTTTCCAGATTTTGTAACTTGTTAGCTCTTTTGTCAGATTCTACAGTTTCTGACTTGAAATGGTGAAATTCATAGAGCTCTCTCTCCTAGACTTTCTTCTTTTCTCACTGTTTATTCTCTTTCAGGTATTTTCTTATCCATATTCATGGCCATATGCAGATGACTTACACATTTATATATTCAGATCAAACATCCTTTCTGAATATCTGATTTATAGACCCAACTAAGTAATATCTAGATGTCTTATAGGCACTTGAAATCACACATGTCCAAAAATGAACTCATGAACTAGACATCTCTCAAATGTTCTCTAGCTAGGTGATTCATATCACCATACATCCTCTAGTAGTTCTAGGAGACTAGGCTTTAGACCCATCTTTTCTTTAGTATCCCTCATTTATTAAGTTACCTAATCCTTCCATTCTACTAATTAAATATTTCTCTTTTTCAGGCCACTATCAAGTCTTAGATTATACCAACAGCTCTTTAATTAGCCTCCTTAACATCTGCTCTGTAACTTCCTTCTTCACATTGAAGAGTTACCAATTTAGAATGTAAATATTAACTTACTTAACCTGTTTCAATGATTGCTTATGCCTTTATAAAAGTTCTAATTCCTAATCCCTTAAAATGGCTTAAACAGTTAGGTATGACTTAGCCTTGCTGACTTCTCCAGTCTCATGTCTTAATCACTCTCCTAAATAATTGTCTGTCTTCTCTACTGGATGGTAAACTCCATGAAAACATATTATTTTTTTCTTTTGAAAACCTAATAGTTCAATATATTCTTTTATTGAGTGGGTAGAATGTATCATGGTATTCTTTCCCATATTCTCATGTGTACTGGAGTATCGCTTTTTTGATTTTAGAGATTTATCACCAATCTTGTTTATGAATTTGCTCAAATACATTTTACCTACAGTGTCTTTATTTATTATATTCTTAAGGAGAACTCTGCTCACCAGTTATGCTCTGCAAAATTTCTGCCACCATTTGCTTCTGGGCTTTGGACTGGCTTTGCTCTTGTAGAAGGATTATACATTTTGGTCACTTGTCTCATGTGGTAAGCCTGTGTATTCTATACCATACTGCAACAGTGGACAGGGCACTTTATTTTTTCAGCAAAAATTTGGCACCCAATATGAAAAGTAAACTTCTGTCCATATACACAGTATTGCAGTATGAATACCATAGAAGCTTCGATTTAACTATTCTAATTTCCTCTCTCTTTATAGAATGAAATTATTTTTTTCTCTTTAACCATTTTGCCTTCACTATTTGATAGGCAGCATTTATGAAGCCATATATGCTTGAGATCTGCTTATATCATTAAATAGAAAGATAATGTTCATCCATTTATTTTAAAACATGTATTGAATAATTAGGAAATCAAGAATAATTCCCTACATACTGTTCAATGCCTGAGAGGCTGTACTGAGTAGGAGGTACAAGCCTTTGGAATCTACAGCCTGATTTTGAATCTTTATTGCACCATGTAAATGCTTTTCAAACTACTTGTTTTGATTTCCTTGTGTATAACATAGAAATGGCATTTGGTAAGCAATTAATAAATCTTAGCAATTACTAAAGTAAAACTTAGGAAAATAAATCTTTCATTTGAAATTATTGCTTGGTATAATAAAATATATTTTAAAACATGCCAATACTTATTTATTCTAATGTAAAATTGTTAATATTGTAAAGATTATACAAATGAATCCTTAAAACTTCATAAAATGGCATTATAATGAAAAGCTTTTCTACCAGTGTTACAGAATCACTTTTGAAAATAGTAATTCTTTTTTTAAAAAAAGGATAGCACTTTAAGTTATTTATAATATGCTTGACATATCTAGATCATAAATTGCCAAGTGTTTTGCATACTTAAATGAGAAGAGGATTATACTCTTAATATTCAGGTCATTGTTAGACTTCGTAATATTGTGATATAATTTCTTATAATTGTTGGGTTACATGTGGAATAATGCCATTATCAAGCTCATTACAAGTCTGGTAACAATGAAATATGTGAATAAGAATCATAAATCTTGTATAATAAGAATCCACCTGTGGCTTTATGGTCTTGGAACTCAGCCATAATCTTTCAGCTCCAGTGAAAGTGCACCTGTCTATCAGATAAGAAAACACAGTGGTCATTAATTATATTCTTTTTTTCATTATCTTATGTGCTTGGAACCATTAGTGTTATTTACAGGACAGACTTTGTGTTTGATTTAAGCCATAATGAAAGCTGCAGTCCATGTGTGAGTTACTTCAGCAATATCATGGTTTGATCTTTTTGTTAAGACATCAGAAACAAAACATGCTTTGGATTATGTGAGGCTCTGCTTAAACTATCCTTAAGAAAGGCAAAATCATAAAGAATATTGCAAGTTAATACCATGTTCAGAGTTTCAAGAGTTTGGTTCCCTTGTCAAGTTAAAATAAAGGCCTGAGAAAGGAGGAGGGAGGAAAAGGAAAGCAAATTTCCAGGCAGCATTTTCTCCAATAAATTTCCAAATACTGAGCCTATCAAGTAACATGCCTGCACAGTAGTGAGTCTGGTTTGTAGTTGGCCTTCTTCCTCAACTGTCTTCACATGGTCTACCCTCAGTGCATCTGTGTCTTAATCACCTCTTCTTATCAGGACAACAGTCATACTGTATTAGGGCCCACCCACATGACTTCGTTTTACCTTAATTACTTCTTTGAACGCTCCATCTCCAAATACAGCCACATTCTGAGGTACTGGGGTTAAGACTTCAACACATGAATTTTGGGGGGACATAGCTCAAATTCCTATAATAGATTTTTGAGCAAATTAGAATACCAATAGAGGGAACAATTAATTCCAGCCAAAGAAATCTGGGAGAGGTTCCTGGTAGAGAGAATATATATTAAATTCATATAGATGTCATCACACAAGGATAGATTTGAATTTTATGGCTCTGGTAATTTTCAGTCAATACTTAATATATTAAATGTAATAATGTCATTTGTGTAAGTAAGATTAATTTTTCAGAAAGCAAGATAAGAATAATGTCCTCTGCAGGAGAAATGTTGAACATGTCAAGCCCTCTACTTTAATATTCAAGTCAAATAAATATTCTGTATTGAAGATTCTTTGTTATAAGCATATACATGGGCTATTTCCCAAAATTCTTTTCAAATGTATATGCCCTAATATATACCCTGTAGTTTTACCTTTGCTACCACTCTGGAATAAGAACTTGAAATGCAGAAGAGTTAGGTAGGTTTCATTTGAAAGGAAAAAAAGTCCATTTTTAAATTATGTTTAAGCTTTTAAAAATTAACAAGCTATAAACCGAGAAGTGAAAAATTATAAAGGTATGCAGTAATTCTAGTATGAGTTGTCTCATTTTTTAAAATATTACAAAAGGGAATGCTATTGTTGTAAAACATAATCAGACTGGCTTAAATTCAACCTCCATTTCTGTTGTCTGAAACAGAAAAGATGAAGCGTTCTATTTGCAATGTAATTGCTGTAAATTTTTCTGCACATGAATTTCACGTGTCTGTTACAGATTGAATGTTTGTGTACCCTGAAATTCATATGTTGATACCTAATCCCAAATGTGGTGGTACTTGAAGGGGGTCCTTTGGGAGGTGATCAGGTCGTGAGGGTGGAGACCTCATGAATGACATTAGTGCCTTTGTAAAAGGACCCCAAAGAACTCCCTTCTTCCTTCCACCGTGGGAGGACACAGGGAGAAGGCAGCCGTCTGAACCAGGAAGCAGGCTCTCACCAGACACTGAGTATGCCAGTCCCTTGACTTTGGCCTCCCCAGCCGCCAAGCTGTAGGAAATGTGTGTTGTTCATGAGTCGCTCAGTTTGTTTCCTTAAAATTGGAAACCAAGAACAGTTTCAAGAAATGTTTCTGTCATTTGGGGGAAGAAAGCTGTTTCAAACATTTTAATCAAGAAAAATCTCAGTAAATACAATCTGATAGGTTTAAAAAATAATACAGACTGTGATTTAATCTACAGCCTTCACTTAAGGATATGAAGTACTTACTAGTTTATATAGATGATGACAGAGTTGAAGATTAAGACAAGGATGTTAATGATAATGGAGATGAAGTTGTAGTTTCATAAACCAAATTATTAAGTAGCTGGAAATTGTCTTTGGTTCCCATTTATCACTTCTGGTCCAGAGGAACCAGGCAACTGTAAACAATTTTGGGGACCTATTATCTGTAGTGCCTGGCTTTCCAACATTTATACCTTAGTGTATTATCTACTTCTCAATTCTGTTACACTCCCAAGGTAATAATTCTTAGCACAATTGAAATTGATATTAAGAAGAGCTCTCCAGGAATGTTATTAAGGTTAATTTTAGGCAAAATGGCAGGCTAGCAAAGTAAGTGCATCTAAATTACACTAGTGCCTAAAATCTGTCTTTTATCTCAGTTATACTATATGTGCATCTAGTTGTTATTTAGATTTGATAAGTTACTATTTAGATTTAATTATTTATGATTGAAATATAATCCAATTACTTGGTCATATATTAAATAATTCATTTATATGTATATATATAAAATCTTAAATTTGAAATGTACACCTGCTATGATATATATTAAACAAAAAAGATGATTTCATGGATAGCTTTGATTATGCCATACCTATTATAGTAGTTAAATATGTGGCTTAAACCTTTATTTAAATATTCCACTAAATATAGAAAATACATAAATCACAAATCTATGACTCAAAGTATTACCACAAAGTGAACACACTCACATAACTATCACCAAGATCAAGAAATAAAACACTGCCAGCACACCCCTTTCATCATTGAAGATTTTTTTATCTTCTGCAATGTAAACCAATATCCTGACTTCTAACTACATTAGATTAGTTTTTCCTGATATTAAACTTTATGTAAATAAACCATTCAGTATGTATCTTTTGTGTTTGGTTTATTTTGCCCAGTATGATTATTGTGGGATTCATTTGTGTTTTGTGTAGCAATATTGTTCATTTTCATGTTTGAAAATATCTTCCATTGTGTTCCCGAGAAGCAAAATCTGACAGAGATTTGTATTAAGTGATTTTACCATTCCTAATAAAATCTCAAGGTGAAAAAAGGTAGGGGACTGTGAGAATGAAATTGGAAAGGTTGGCGGCAAAGCAAGTCGGGTACGTTATAAAGCCCCAGAAGTGATAAATGGGAAGTGAAAAAGTACTTGCCCCATCCCACAGGGGAGCTCTGGGAAGAGTGTAGCTTGAAGTCAGAGGTGTCTGGATCAGGAATAGAGATGCTGGGAAATTTACATTCTTGCCCCTGTCACTCATTGGTTAAGGATTGCCCCATAAAGTACATAAGTTTCTGAGCTCTTCTGGCACTCTGGGTGCACGGTAAATTAGGTTCCTATAATCTAAAGACAGCCTTATGATCTAGGGATGAGGTGTTGGCTATTGAAAGTACACTCATGAAGATGGCAGACATATAAGAAGATAATAGGCAGAGCACTAAAAGATCTGTTACCAATAATACAGCATTGTATAACTATATCATGATTTATTTATCCATTATACTGTTGATAGACCTTTGGGTTGGTTTCTAGCTCTGGGCTATTATAAATAATGCTGCTGTGCACATTCTTTGACTTTTCTTTTGGTGGAGTTCTGCATATATTACTATAGGAAACATACCTAGCTGTGGAATTCGTTTGCCATAGGTTGTTGTTAGCTTCTTTTTTAGTAGGAAATTTAACAGTTCCCCACAGAAGTTTTAACAGTTTATACTCCCATCAGGGTGTATTACACTACAGTTACTCAATATCTTAACAAAATTTGAGATGTATCAGTCTCTTTTTTTAGCCATTCTAGTGAGCTTGCATTTCCCTGAT
The DNA here is from genome assembly GCA_032199065.1 of Smutsia gigantea. Classification (NCBI taxonomy): domain Eukaryota; kingdom Metazoa; phylum Chordata; class Mammalia; order Pholidota; family Manidae; genus Smutsia; species Smutsia gigantea. The sequence goes on from JAVSCE010009563.1 coordinate 362,166, forward strand.
TTCTAATGGAGTTGACTTTTTTTTCATGTTTATTGACTATTTGGATATCCTCTTTTGTGAAGCTATGTGTTTAATTTTTTAGATTGCCTTTCTCTTGTTGATGTATAGAGGTTTTATATGTAAAAAACTTTTTAAGTTTAGATTGGAGCCCTGTCAGTTATATTTTAGAGAAGGCTGACAAATGGCCCCCTAAGTATATCAGGTCCTAATCCCTGAAACCTACAAATGTTACTTTATATGCTAAAGATTTTGTGAGTGTGAATGAGTTAAGGATCTTGAGATGGAGGGATTACCCTGGATTATCTGGGTGGATTATAAATGCAATCATATGCATCATTTTATGAGGAAGATTTGGCACAAACATAAGGTAACAAGGAAGTAGAGTGTGGATTGACGCAACCATCAGAAGTTGGGAAAGGAAAAGAACAGATTCTCTCCTAGGGCCTGCTGACACCTTAATTTTGGCCCAATGATCACTGATTTCACAGTCCAGTCATCCCGAACTATGAAAGAAAACTTAAACTAACACACAGGTTGCAAATATCATCTCTACTGTATAGCTTGTGTTTTCATTCTTTTAATTGTGTCTTTGATGAACAGAAGCTCCCAGTATGAATGTAGCCAATGATACCAATCTCTTATGGTTAGTGCCTTTTTCCTGTCTTGTTTAAGAAACGTTTCCCTGTCCCATATATATGTTTACCAACTACTTGGAATGAACTGTTGTGTTCATAAGATGAGGTAGGGAGATCCAGTTTTATTTTTTCCCCTATATGTATATCCCTTGGATTCAGGACCATTTATTAAAACAACACTCCTTTTGAGTTTTATTGACTCTATAGAACAGTTGGAGAAAATTGGAAGCCTTTAAAAAATGGCCTTTAAAATTAATGAATATGGTATTTCCTTCCATTATTTGGGACTTACTTAGTGTCTCAGGATAATGTTTTAAAGTTTTCATTAGGTTTATTTCTAAATGTTTCGTGGTGGTGTTATAATAAATCATAACTTGAAAATGTCATTCTTTAACTCTTTGTAACTGATCAATAGAAATATGAATTTATTTTTTTGAGTATTGACTTTCTATCAAGTCAAATGGCTAAGCTCATTTATTTACTTTAAAAGTATTATTTTACATTTTCTATATCATAATCAAATAATGGATAATTTTTCATTTTAAAACTCATAGATGTAGCTTTCTTTCATTGATGAGTCTCTCCACTACAATTTTAATAGAAGTGTTAACAGTGGACATCCATATCTTGTTCCTAAGAGCAGAGGGAAAGATTTACCACTAAGTATGAAATCTGGTTAGATATTTTTGTTGATCTTCTTAATCATATTAAGAATATTCCCTTATAATCTTAATTTTGCTGAGTTTTTTTAAATCACAAATTTACTTATGCTTTGATTTAGATGTTACTTGAAAAAATAATTTCATTTCCCTACTTTGTTTTCTGTAATGTGTTGAATTACAGCAATTGATTTTCTAATTATTATAAACCTAACCTGGTAATGACATATTACTCTTTTGTATATAACTATATTTCATTTGTCAATATTTTGGACATAAATATTGCAGTTTTATTCATAAGTTAGCTCAGCCTATGATTTTCTCTTTTTGGAATAATCTTTTACATATTTTGACAGCAAGATTATCCTAGCCCCATAAAACAAGTTTGGAGGTATTTTCTCCTTTTCTATATTCCTGGAAGATTTTTATAAGATTGACATTATTTCTTCCATAAATGTTGGTAAAGCTTATTGATGAAACCATCTCAGCCAGAGCTTTGTTATACAAAATATTTTTATTTATGGATTCAAATAAAATTTTTTTGTGGATATAAGGAAATTTTTTTCTTCTTACGTCAGTTTTGTAGGATGTGCTTTTCTAGGAATTTTGTATCTTCATTGATTTTTCAATTTATTGTCATAAACTTGTTTATAAAATTCTTTTATGATCTTTTTAAAGTCTGTATGATCTGAAGTAGCATTCTTTTTCATTCGTGGCTTTGGTTATTTATGCTTTCACTCTTTATTTTCGATCAGTATCTCCAGGGGACATTTTCATTATTATCAAAGATAAAAATCTGTTTCTCTCTGAGATGAATGTTTAGGACTATCAAATTTCATCTTTTTTTTTCTGTTCTATATATTTTAGGCTCCCTTTGCATGGTGCCTTAGAATGTCTTCTTATAAGCTCTTGTTCATCTCCCAAGAATAAGACTACTGGTCCCCAGTGCTTGCCATCTTGCTGCGGGTGGAGGACAGGAGCATTCTTTGTTGTACTGATTAAGACCTAGTCTTAGGCAAGCACTTCATTAATGGGTATTAAAGTAGGGCCATCCCTGTGACCCTGTCCCAACCCCAGAAATAGTTCTACAGCATGCTGTGTATATGTCTTGCCAATGGGTTTCAGCCCTGGGCAAGTTTGCTATGGATTCAAAGTGACCAAAGAAATTGACAGCAAAACATTCTTTGGAGTGAAAGGGTTTATTACCCGGCTTGTTCTCCCAGCGGTAGGTCGAGCACTGGCGTCTCTGTCTCCGCCCAGAGCACTGGGCCGAGCTCTCTATATAGCGCAATAATAGCTTATTGCCTAAAGGTGTGGAAGCTGTAGCCTAGCAACAGGCCAGTTACATCATCAGGTGGTTTAAGTTCAGTGAGGATCCTGGCCATAGGAACCCCAACTTCCCCACAGCCTACAAAGCCTGAAATATATTTATTATCTGCCAATTTACAGAAAATGTTTGCTGGCTTATGCTGTATATAAAGTATCTAGATTGATCAAGATCAGGAATATTTTAAGGAGAAAAACATGGGCCAAACAATAGATGATGTGAAGGAGGGGATATTGTCATCATTTTCATAGAATTCATGACTTCCTAAAATATATTAGATATTTACAAAATATTGTGTTTGACCTTTGTGGTTACATGCAGCTATTAGTACTCCCTGAGAATGCACACACCATGGTTTGAGTTTTAATCATTTAATGTGATGAACACTTTTAAAATAGTGAGAATAATTACTCAAACCACACATAGAAATTATTATTATTATTTCTATTCTCAAAATTTATCAAGGCTTGGTGGTTTTTGTGGTCTAATAAGTCAGTTTTTATGCTCTCTCTTTATTACTTCATATAGGAAACATTGGAAGGAATTTTTTAAAAAGAAAAAGAAAAATTATAAATAGAAACAAAATATAAGATATTTAATAATTACTGAAAGTTCAATTTTTTAAAATATTAATCCAAAGTTTAATATTCAAAACTCAGTTAAAAAGTTAAAAATTTTTTAATTGTTTTTTCTCATGACTGCAAACAATGGGATTTATCACCAATGAGAATATCAATGTATTAAGGATATTTCAGTAGTAAATTTCAGTTATTTTTTTTGTATTTGTTTATTCAAAATATTTACTGATAGCCAAATTATTTATACCAAACTTAGGCCGTTTTATAGTTTTCCTAATGTCGAGACAATGCTTCAGTCCTACAAGTGTCCATATCTTCTTACCAGAGCTAAGATTCCACTATTCAGTTTACTAGTCTAGTATTAGATATTAGCTAGTTAATGTGGACATTATTTCTTAATTAATCATTACTTCTAACTTTTTCACAAACTCATCTTTTTATTTTCCCAATCTCAGTTGCATTAAACTTTTATGTTCCATAGCATATTCATAACATAAACAATAAATAATAATAATGTCTAAATGGCATAAGTTTGTGGACATAAATGATAGTAATACAGGCATAACAATGCTTCAAAATTCAACTTTTTTTCATGGACACAAATATAAGAAGCAAATGCAGTAAAAGTATAAGTAGAGGTACAGGTTAAAGTGGGACAGAACAGCAAAGGCCCTTCCAAAGGAGTTCACCAGGGAAGGGGAGCCTCCTTTGGCAGTGAGACATCTAAACTGATACCTGATGGATGCACAGATGTGACAGAAGAGGGATAGATGGGGGAAAGGAAAGTAATTTGTGAAACACCCCAGAACCAAGAGCTATCATGGCATCTTGGGACACCTGAAGAAAGTTCAGGATAAAGAGAATACTGAGTCCCTGGGAGGAATGAGTAACCTGTGATAAACAAATTACCATTTCTTTGGTAAATTTTTATAAGTATAATTTTGTTTTATTCCTCCTCCCATACTCATTTTGATAGTTATTCAGTTATCTGAGGATTGTCATTTTTAAAGTGCCTCCAATCCTGGATAAGAGTGCTTTTTAATTGATGTTATTGTCTCACAGCAGATGTTTTAGAAATAATTAAATCAGATAAAAACAGCATTTCATTTTAAAATCTCGATTTAAATTTGTCTGAAAGTATTATAAACAAGAACATGTGTTTATACAAACTTTTGTTCTCTCCATATCCTCCTGGCAACAAGTCCTTTGCTTCTGGGTGGTCACTATTGTGGTCTTTGTTTTTATATGAAGAAAAATATAGGAAGACTCTCCTGTAAACCAAACCTCAGTGGAATTTTGCTTAGAATTAGACTACTACAGAAACCACAATCGTGTATTACTTCTCACGGTTATTATCAGCACGGTCAATCTCTAGTGACAGTGATATGCTGCACTGTTCAAAATTGAGAAATTGGTATGTTTGTATGAAAAGGAAAAAAGAAAATGCTTCATCTTGGATTCAGATACCCAAGCTGCAACAACTAAAATGTCTGTTCAATCAAGTAGATGACTGCATAACAAAAACAGAAAAAAAGCAAAAACTCTCCTCTACATCTACAATAATCAACTCTGTAAAGGAAAAGCTGTTGAATAATAATAATAAATATAAAATATTTAGGCAAATAACAAAATTATGCAGGTCTAAATAATGTAATAAAAACCAATTAAATTTCCAGTGGGAGTTTTGTGCAGTTTTAAAGGCAATTTTGTTTATTTTAAGTTAATAGCCTGTGTTAGGAAAGCAGAACAGGATCTTGCATAGTAAAATAAGTTATGAATCTACAAATGTCAAATCAATGTGACACTGGTACAGAAATGAGCATATTAGTGGATATGAATAAAAAAACACAAGAACAGATTTTAGAGTTGAATATCTGTGTATATATGTGTATCTGGGATTTGCATATAATAAAAGTGTCATTTTAAATCAATGCATAAATTATTAATTAGTTGATAAATAGTGCTAGACTTTAGCTTGGAATAAAATATAATGGGATATACATATATTACCTTTGATACCTTTGATACAATTCTGATAAATTCAGGTTAAGTTTTAAAATTGAAAGCATACCTTTCCTTTCCTGCAAGTTGATGGACTAACATAACATAAAAACTTCTCAAATATACATAGAAATGCCAGAGGAAGGAAATACAAGAACCAAAAATTGATCTTGTGAATAAAATCACAAGAAAAAAAGATAAAAATAAAAATATACTTCCCATTTTTCCTGGGACAATCCTGCTTTTACTGTCCAAGTGTAATTCAGCTTCCCAAAATGTCTGGCTTGGATTGACTCCAATAACTGTAAACAGGAACTAGAAATGCATGAATTATTAATGCATCTGGTCCTGATGTAGGCAGTGGGGAGTGTGGAGGGAATGGTGTTGGTAATTACGATGCCAGTAGTTAGAACATACGCTTAATGTTCATATGGGAACAGGAGATGAGATTCAGAGCTTACCTGAAGAGAGCTGGGGCTTCTGATGTCTGTACTGGGGTGAATGAAGTGCTGCTAGATGCCCTCAGAAACAAAGGATTTATAGTCCTAGTTCTTGGGAGTGACTGGAAGACAGTCCTTTGTTGCCAGCCCCCTTTGGAAATTATCTCAGCTAAAGAGAGTTGTCTCACCAAAGCCATGCCTCTTTCCCAGGGTAGCCAGCATCCAAGGACTGACAGGGTATAAAGGCCTGGCTCTGTTTCCCCAGAAGGAAGCAACTATAAAGGGTTGTACCAACTCCAAAGTCACACAGAGGGTTAGCCGAGGCATTTAATATAACTACATCACAGCTCTACTTCTTCCACTCTCCAGTCTTATTTTCTTTCTTTTCCTTCCACAGATGTTAATCCTAAGAGCATTTCCCAAGAAATGGCTTGAACCCTAAACTCTTTCTCAATCTGTTTTCCAGGGAACCCAATCTGCAACATGTATGCTTGGTGAAAGAGTTGGCTAGAGATAACCTGCCTAATGGCACAGAACAGCTGTCTGTCTTTTCCGAAATTCTGGGTAGGAGGGGAATACGAAAAGATTGCCTGAGAAATCTAACTGCTAGATGTGGGCCTTGCTTATGTTGAGGTCCAAATTCATTCTAACCATGTGGTTGAGGAAGCCTCATTTATCTAAAAATTACCACAAAATCAGTCCTTAGAGTTAGCACCTTACCTTACTGGCATAAAAAGGAATGCAAACTTCTTTCAAGAAGCGATTACACCACCAGAGTGCAAGTGATTCCCATGAGAAAAAAAGAAACATTGCTAGCTACTGAAAATGAGTTCACAATAAAAATCGACAGAACACATCAAGAAAATTCCCTATGGATTAATTTTTAGATTAAAAGCATTAGTTTTAAGAATTTAAGATAATTAGATTGAGAATTTAAAATGAGCATTTTTTAAATGAAGAGATTTAAAAATAAAATTATTGGACCCTTACAAACAGGACATGTGAAAATGTTAAATTTTAAAAGAACTAATGTAAACTTCTAAAATGAAATAAAAACATTGTAATTAAGGGAGAAAAAAATCTCAATTGACAGGTTAAATAACATTAAAGAAACTGAAGACACAATTAGTAATTTGGAATATAGAATTGAAGAAATTACCCAGAATGCAGTATGGAGATATAAAACTTGAAATATTATGAAAGAGATTATGACACACAGATGATAAAATGAGATGGTGCAGTACCTTTCTACTCTGAGTTTCAGGACAGAGTAGAGAGAATGACACTAAGGCAATACTTGAAAAAACAACAGCTGAAAGTTCTTTTGAATAGATGAAAGGAACCTTAAGACTTAAGAAGCACAATGAGTGAACAGCATGGTACATAAAAATAAACCATTGCCTAGACACTGTTTAGTGTAAATACAGCAAAGATAAATTGAAAATCTTTAAAACAACTGTAGAAAAACCCAAATCACCTATAAAGGAAAAATAGTTGAATTGACAAGTCAAAATATCTGCAATAGTCTAAAATGTCAACAACAATAGACATCAAAAGACAATGAGAAAATAGCTCTAACTTTCATAGGGACGATAAATGTTACACTAGAGTTCTAGACTCAGCTCAACTATTGTTTAGTGTAAGAGTCCATTTTACAGATATAAATTATATACAGGAAATACTTTGCTTATTTGTAAGTTCTTAGGATGATTAAATTTTATCCTCCCTATGCAGTTACAATAAGAAATGATTGACAATGGCAAAAAACTAGTTTTATATCATTTACGGGTCTTTGCAGCTAATACAGCACTTCACCAACGTTTCTATATAGCTCTGATATGAGCATACCCCCCCCACACACACTTAAAATTAGATCAGACAGGATTATTGTTTCTTCTTTACAGTGAGTGTGAATGAGGCTTTGAAAGATTTTTTACTTTTCCAGGCCCTTTGACTCCATTTCTTTGGAGTCTTTGCTTTCTTTACTATACCACAAGAGTTAAAACCAACAAAGCAACCAGAACACAAAAGACAAATATTCATGAATGGTGGGATTTTGCGAGTGCCAGATAACATGCTAGAAGTGACATTTTATGTTTGAGGTCTAAGTAATCGAAATTTTGCCAGTTCTCATCAAATTTTGCTTTACAAATTGATGTGAAGTCATTGCTTCATTCTTATTTAACTCCTTGATTTAAGACTTTAAAAGTGGAGAGGCAATTTGTTAAAAGTGTGTGTGTGTGTGTGTTGTGTGTGTGTTAAAAGAGTAAATTTTAGTTTTAAGCAGATATGAGTCATGTTTCATTTTTATAAACCCTAAATAATTTAATAAGGGCAATAACTGGCTTAGTATTCTCAGTATTCAACTATATCCTTCTTATGACTTTCATCACCTGACTTGCTCTGTTATCTGGTGACTTTCATTCTTTTGAAAAACTTAGTTAATTTTTCCACTTATTATTTATCAAAGACAATTCTTGTATATCAAAGCTGGCTATTATTTTTTGCTTCATTAGTTAATTATCATTTCCTTTTAATTGTCCTAAGTAATCTTTGTCAAATAAATTAATGTTAGCATTTATGCTTTAAGAACTAATGCTTTAATTTCTAGTAAAATGCACTATTTCTGGTTGTACACAATTTGTTTCCCTTGGATATAAAAACATATTTAGTGCTTTCAGTTTTGCAAGTTGGAGCATTTTAATAAGTGAGGTCTAGAATGCCATCAACATTAGTGGCACCCATTTTCTTCTCTTCAGGAAGGATGAATCATCAATAACCATATTTTAATAATGACACCTAAAGTTCTAAAACAGTTTTTGAAAAGTACAGAGAATTCCACAGACGTTCTCAAGTAGCTATGATACATCTGAGAAGTAAGAAGCCTTCAGCTAGTAGAAACCTGTTTCTGTTTACTAATTTGAGTATAAATGGCTTATCCTAAAGTCAAGGAAATTGTTCAACAGTAACAAGAAAAAAAAGCACTGGAACAAAATATTCTATTTTTAACTGACCTTTGTAAATTATGTGTATCCTCCATAGTGTATAAGTACTAGCATGGAATTAATATAGTGTTAAAGATAGATTCATATTTGAATCATGAAAATAAATCATTTTTGTTGATTTGCCTAAGTATGTCCAGTATTTCACAATTACACATATACATGAAACTTATTTTTTGTCATGGGAAATAGAAAGCTTTGCATTAATGGAATAAATCATGTAAAATTCCCTTCTGGTGATTCGTTGCAATTCAATATATATTGATAAGTTTCTACTCTGTGTCTGGCACTTTGATAGCTTTTGTGGTCAAGGGTACTAGGCAGAGATACCAGGAAGAATAAAAGTAATGTAAAATATCCCTCCATTTAAGGAGAGAACAGGCATGCAAACACCCACATCCAGGGTGGGATGAAGTCAGCCTTAAATAGAACCTCAAATAGCACTTATTGTGGCCTCTCAGATGATGGAATGGTTAATGCTGGTGAGAATATGCAAGGAAAGATTTAGGCAGAAAGAGACAACTGGACTCGATCCATGAGGCACAGTGGTGCTTTCCAGAGGCAGAGAATAGGTGGTGAGCAGAGTCAATTAGACTACCTTACGTTAAAACTTTGGTAGATGCCAATAAGTCCGTTGAAAGAAAAACTTAAGATCTTTACAGTTTTCTTGGAAATAATGATATATACATGTTGTTAAAACTTACTAGGTGCCTGACATTTTACTGCAGTTTAATAGAAATTATTTCATTCAATATACTATGGTATGACATAGGTATTACCATCCTCTTTTATTGATGCAGAAACTGAGGCTTAATGAGACTTTTTCAGAATTTTACTGAGAGTGCCATAGCTCATTAGTAGCTATATTAGATTTATATTGCTGTGCAACAAATTACCATGAAATTAGTGTCTTAAAACAATTATCATTTATTATTTTATAGTCTTATAGGTCAGAAGTGCATGTACTGGTCAGCTCAGTCCCCTGCTCAGTGTCTTAACAAACTGAAATCAAGGTGTTAACCAGGGCTATGATTCTTCTCTGAGACTTGGACATCTTTTCCAAGCGCATTTGTTATTGGCATGACTCATTTCTGTGTAGCTGTGACTAACATCCATCATCTTAACTAGCTGTTGGCTGGGAACCACTTTCAGCAACAAGAGGCTGCCCCCAGTTCCTTTCCAGCTGACTCCCATAGGAAGTTCATAGTGTATCAATTTGCTTTCTCCCTAGCCAGCAGAAGTTGATCACTCTGTCATCAACTACCTCTATAGTCTTCTGTGATGGAGTGTTATATAATGTAAAGTAATCACTGAGTGGCAATCCCATCACCATTTGGCATAAAACTTAACCTGAAAATGAGCAATATGCATCATAGTCATAGGTGCCACCCACATTGGAAGGCAAATGACTATATGGGGTATTAGAGCAGGGAGCAGAAATCTTGGAGGCCCTCTAAGAATTCTGTCTACTACGGTCTGCCCTTCCTAAGTGCCTTTCTAAGGTCCCCAAAAGACTCATCCCATTATGACATCAGCTGTAGTCTAAAATCTTATCATCTAAATATGAATTTCATAATCTCATTACGTCAAGTCCAAAACTGTAGCTCAATTTCCTTAGCTTAAGGTAAAACAAATTTAACCATCTAAATCATCTTAATGAGTGGCAGATGAGGCTTCTATTATAATTCATAAATAAAATTTCTGGGGCACAATTCCTCTCTGTCTGTGGACCTATCAAAGTAAAAAGTTACCTTCCCACAACATTCCCAACATGCAATGGTGAGACAGCCATAGAGTATAATAGCTATGAACATTCTGGTTCAAAAAAGGGGTAATGGAAGGTAAAAAGGTATCACCGGTCCAAAGCAATTCTGTAATCCAGCTGGCAAATGGGAGTTTCTTGATTAGTTTGTAAAGGCTGTAAAATTCTCTGTGTCTCTTGGCAATTTATCAGCCTGATTCCTGCCTGTAGAATTTCCAGGGTTCTGACAACCTTCTTCTGTTTGTACTTCTCTTATCTTCTTCAGGCCAAGCTTGGGGTGTTTGCTGATATGATTCTTTCAAAGACTTTGTGCACCTTCCATGGATTTCCATGGTATTCACTCCATTGGACAAAAGCCATACCCACAGATCTATTCTTTCTTTTTGGCTTCTCTTTTTAGAGGTCCTCTGGTTTGGTTGAGATCTGTGAGGCAATGCCTGATCTTTTAAAATAGCTTTTGTGTAACTAAATTCTCCAACATTACTCTGTAAGTGGCAAGAAGAACCCAGGCGGCACCTTCAGTACTTTGCTCGGAAATCTCAACTGTAGGTCCAAGTACACTGATTAAAAGCTCAGCTTTGCACTTAACTGCAGGAGACAGTTTTGCTAATAAGCATTATGCCATTACAAGAATCTCACTTCCTCTTTTTAAGTCCAAACAAGATACATATAATACGAATATTTCTGCACTTCAAATATCCCCTCCAGAGGTGTGTATCCTTTCACACTTTTCTCATTTGCTAATATAAAAATGTACAAATACGTGTTTACGTATCTAAAGATTACTTAATCTTTTCTTTCAAAACACATTTCTTTGAAATCAGTGTGTGAACCAGCTACCTCCTCATTTTGAGGCTCAATTATGGAAATTTTTGCTTCCAGCCTCCCTCAGGTTGTTTGCAGAATTCAGTTCTTTTGGTTGTGGGAGTAGGATCCCTGTTGTGTTGTTATTTGGCAGCTGGGGACCACTGCCAGCTCCTAGAGGCTGCTCCCAGGTCCTTGCCTCACGAGCCCCCTGCAGACGCCCTCTCACACGCAGGCAGTTTGTTCTGGCTTCAGGATGGACAGATCCTGTCATTTTTTTAAGAGCTCATCTAATTAGATCAGGCCGACCTGGATTTTTTCCCCCTTCTTGATTAACTCAAAGTCAGCTGAAAACATAACCAATTATAGGAGTGATATCCTATTATATTCTCAGGTTCTGCCCGCATTCAAAGGGAGGGGATTTTAATAAGTATGCATACCATGGGGTGAGCGTTGTGTGGGTCATTTAGAATTGTGCCTACCATAGTGACTGAGCCATAATCCAAATCCAGGTATCTGTGCACTACGGCTCCTTCCCTTAATGGTAAGCTGTACTGTCTTCTCCTAAAGTTATTTTGAAGCATATTTCTTAATTAACTTGTTAAAACCAGCATAGATGTACATGCTTTTTCAAAGTATCAGGCACAGGCCAAATTTATTTACCTCCCCCTGATGAAGAGGTTCATATTTGCTCAGAAATGTAGGTATTTGGTAGAGAAATCATTTAAATATATAAACATTAATTTAAATACTGGTACTGCTAATATAACTAAATTTTCCTCCTACTCAATCAATTCAATTGAATAAAATCTATTATATGTCCTCATCCAATGAAAACCCAATCAATTCAATTGAATAAAATCTATTATATTGTCCTCAACCAATGAAAAAACCAATGGTACATTACAGTTTGTCTCCTCAGCTTACATTGCTAGTTAGAAGTCTATTCAACTAGTAATAAATGGTAAAGTGCAAGTTAGACTTTTTTATCTCCCTTAATCAACAGACTAAATATAAGCCTCTAGGTCTGACACAGTGACCCTGTGATGCTGGGGACCCATACTACTTCTGTGTTATTTTTTCAGCCATCCTAAATACATGTCTTCCATTATGTACAGTAAGGTGGCTTCTCTGGTCCCTGCCAGAACTCCAGCTAACATGGAAAATGGGAAGAACAGAAAGGGCGTAGATATTTCTGTTTAAGAGAATGACTAGAAGTTATTTCCTCTCTCATCCCATTTTTTTACAGCCTAGTCAAATAGCCATTCCAAGCTGTAAGGGAGTCTAAGAAATTTAGTCTATGCTGAGCTATAACAGATCCAGCCAAAAGTTGTGTTATTATAGGAAAAGGAAAAATGGGGCTCAAAGGACCATTAGCAATGACTGTCACGTGCTTTGTAATTGCTGCCCTGAGTTTTATTGGCCAGTACTTCAGGTTGTCATCGCCATTTTGACCTACCCATTCTGGCTAATGAAAGGTAAGCAAATATTAGTAAGGAGAACCACTAATGAAAATCTAGGATATGAAAATCTAGTTTAGCTAGGTTGGGGCAGAGAAGTACCTTTAAGATACCAAGAAAAGAAACAGGTGATAAAGACAGATTATCAATAAGAAATGAATGGAAATTCTTTGCTTTACCAAGGACATTATAAACATCAATGGAACATGAGGGAACGTGACAAAAACATGTCAACATCTGCCAGAAAAAGTGTGATAATTGCTTCAGTGGATGTGAACCAAAGGGGATATAACTGACCATATAAAGACAGGAACACAGCTGTGTGGGCAACAGGTACCATCAGTTTTAGTTAGCTCTGACCCAGATGATGCTTGCATTTCAGGGAACTCATCCCCTGTGCTAAGAAGAATAGTGACTCATATTAGTCACCAAGCTGAACTCTCACATTTGTCTATACCTACTTGAAAAAGCACGTTTTCCTAATATGCATTGCTTTCTTTACATTATTAAAGTCATACTAATGACAGTTATAATCAGTGTAATCCCAGAATCAGTTTAGCTCTGAGAAATAAAAGGAATGTTATCAAATACCGTTTATCTTTAAGAATTGTGGCCTGGTTTTACTCTAAGAATATGAAACAAATTCAGAATAGTATGAAGCAGAGAATAGATTTTTTTTTAATCCTGTTAAGTGTTAAAGTGACTAGGGTATGAGGCTATTGACTGATACCAAACAGAAGATAATCTCTGTTAGTTTTTTGAGTTGAGAGGCCTAGTGCTACTAACCAATTCCATTTGGAAGGCATGGACTTGAATCCATGGTTGTTACAACGACTAGAAAAAGTATAATTGAATTACTTCAAAATAAAGTTAATATTTTCAATTTATACATGAGCTGTTGTTGAAAGTGTTTCAAAGAATTTAACTGAGTTTGTAAATGGTAGAGATTGTTAAGAAATTTTAGTTTGTTTATATGAGACTGCTTTTACATCAATCAAAAGCTCTCTTGAAGACACTGTTAAAATTTACTCAATTTATGAAGAGACTAATGAAGAAAAGTATAAGATAAAATTTAAACTATGAATTTATTCTTTAATATTAATTTAACAAACCCAAATAACTATAATTAATTTTTCCAGGCACACAAATTATCCTCAGAATCATCAAAATTTTAGACAGGTATGTATGCTTTTTCAGGGGAACATAATAATACTTTATATTTTTAAGAGCAAAAGTAATACCAATTTAAACAAAACAAAGTTACATGTAAAAACTAAATAATCTTTCTGTACTTCCAAATACCCCCTTCCAGTGTATATATCCTTTTGCATTTTTTTCTCTGGTAATAGAAATATATACATATTTATCTATACGTAGTTACAGTTTATTTTCTTTCTTTTAAAAAAAAACACATTTCCTTAGACCAAGACTTAAAAAACAAATTCACAAAAGAATGGCCAAAAAATGTGTGAAAAATATTCAAACTCAGCTTCAATTAAATAGATTATATTAGGATAATTACATAATTTTCATATTTCAATCTGGTATTTAATAAGCATTGTTGCCAAAATTAATGACGTTAAATGAGTGCTCATGTACATGGATGATGCTCTTGAAAACGGTCAGTCATACTTCAGTGATACACGACAGATAGCTTAGAACGTCCACATTCTGGGTTCTGATGATCCTATTTCTGAATATTTGTGGACAAGGATATTCATTAAAGTTGTACTTGTAAAAAAATGGAATAAATTAAATGTCCAAAGGAAGAACTCATTAAAAAATAATGCTTACATTTGGTCAACTATGATATAGACATTAAAAACTGTGTTCTCAAAGAATTATGGTGTGGGGATATACATACATGTATATATATGTGTATATACCCGGTATATAAACCTATTAAACGTGCTTCTAATTAAAATGAACATATAGAGATATTTATGCCATTTGTGGTATAAAAAAAGATAGGAAAAGTATTATTATTTTAATATTTCAGAGTAGTAGAATTACAGACTCTTAAATATGTTTCCCCTGCTCTTCTCTGCATACCCAGGATTTCTTCAGTGAGTGTGCAATGCCTTAATAATCATAAACAATAAATTATTTAAAATTTAATAATAAAATAATGGGTAATCAATGTTTGGTATTCATTCATATATTTACTGAATCCTGATGAGATCTCTTCCATGTGGTGTGTAAAGCACCATATTTGTTTTCTTGCTAGTTGGCTCTGTTTAGATGATGTATTTTTAAGTCATCTAGCTAATCCATTTGGGAATGAAATTAGAACACATTCTTCCAAATTCCAACCAAGTATTCCTTGCTCTAAACTACACTGTAAAATAAGAAATAATTTGAAAATTAACTAAAAGCAGCACCAGAACACTAAAAGTTAAAAAAAAAGTGCACATATGTTTGCACAAAAGTTTAAAATCTTGGGTTTGTGAAAATTTTGGAGAATATTTTTGAAAAACTGGCTATCCAAATAAAACAAGTTTGTGTGGGATGCAGATTAATAAACAAAATGGTTGTATGAAGTGAGAAAGGCATGAGTCTTTGTTTGCTTCAATATTATTTTTAACACATTGAAATATTCCAGTAGGTGATTTGAATTGCAATTTAGGAACCAAGTGAGTCAACAAAATAAATATGACAATTTGATGCCATTTGAGGATATTGGCATTTTATAAAAGAAATAGTCTTGTAGAGTAGATGGTGGTTCTGGCTCATATTGCATCTCTTTTAGCCCTTTTTTTTCCCCCTGGATGGTGATCATTTTCAACAGGTTCATAGTACACTCTTGCCAACTCTAACACCATGGAAATAATTTAAAAGGTGCAAGGATAAAATGCTTCAAGGAAATAGAGGCTTTTATATGCTGTTTAGGATACAAGAGTATACTCATACAGGTGATCAAGAGAGGGAACATGCAGGTATATCATGCTAATTTGGCAATTTTCACAATTGTTTTAGGACTACTGCCAGGATTTCATCAGTCCATGCTTCCATTTTCTCTGCTGTGTTGGCTAAAGTAGTTGTCTGACCTCTACTTGAATGTTTATAAAACCAGAAAGCTCTCTCTCCCTTCCAGGTTCTTAACTTGGGGTCATAAATGCCGTAAGAGTGCCTAAATAAGTTTTGGGGATCAGATAACACCTTGAAATTCTATGTTAATTTTTGGATATGTGTTAATCAAATTCCCAAAAGTGTCAGTGACTTCAAAAGAATTAGAACAGCTCTTTCAAGATGGTGGCATGAGAGGTGAGATGGAGAGCTCCTCCCAAAACCACAAACAGTACAAAAATATAGTTAATTAATAAAACTAACCTTGGGACAGCAACAAGAAAGAAGGCTGAACCAGACTGCAAACAGACCTCACCAATAGAGCAGACCTCACGAAACAGGGTAAGGTAGGAAAGCCTTAATCTGGCGGGACCCAAACCCTTCCCCACCCCAGCTCACTAGCGGGAGGAAGAGAAACAGAGTGGGGGAGGGGGTGGAAGCCTGCAACTGCTTAACACGTAGCCCTGGAGATCTGCTTAGTGGGCAGAAACCTATAGCGTGTGATGCTCTGGACGTTGGGGAGCTCGGCCAGGCGGAGTGCTTAAGAAATTGATATTCCGGCCCTTTATGGAGGAGGGGATCCACATCTGGCAGCTCTGTGTCAGAGGAAAGGCAGGCAGTCTGAGAGGCTTACTAGCAGTGAGAGGGTTGCCGAAGGGGCGGTGTTTGGGTGGAGCTTGCTGCACAGGAGAAGGGAATGCTGGACAAGGCTAAGGTAGTCTGGGTGCGCTCTGCCAAGCTGGTTGGGAACTTTGAGGAGCTTCAGGTACTCCATCCCCCTGGCTGCCTACTCAGCTCTGAGGCCCCCACTGTGACACACAGCCTGCCAAGCCTTCCTACTGGCCTGCAGGCACCTGCTCACAAACCCGCAGTGACTGCGCAGGTGTCAGGCCAGCCAGAGGAAGGCCCCGCCTACAACAGCTAGAGATGCAAAGCACAGAGATTTACACGTGTGTGCTTGGCCCTCTGGCTCTGACACTGGAGACAGGCACCACAGACGGGAATCAGGAAACAGATCTTTCCTCTGCCCAGGCACCAGCTCTACTCCCCTAAAACCCAACCTCACTCTAGGGGCTGAGCAGCCCCAGAGATTGGAGTTTCTGCACACTAGTAGGCACCACACAGAAATATGAAATGTCAAAAGAAAATGGTTCAGACCAAAATCTCACAAACCCCAGAAAGAGGACCAAATGAAACCGAATCACCAATCTTCCTGAAAGAGAGCTCAAAATAAAAATTATAAACGTGCTTATGGAGGTGCGGAGAAATATTCAAGAACTCAGGAACAAATTTAAGTTGGAGATTCAATCATTAAGAAATTCCATATCTGAAATGAAACATACAATGGAGGGATTTATAAGCAGGTCACACGTAGTAGAAGATACGGCTATTGTAAAAAGTGCTGCAATAAACATAGGGATGCATATGTCTTTTTGAATCTGAGAAGTTGTATTCTTTGGGTAAATTCCAAGGAGTGGGATTCCCAGGTCAAATGGTATTTGTATTTTTAGTTTTTTGAGGAACCTTCATATTGCTTTCCACAATGGTTGAACTAGCTTACATTCCCACCAGCAGTGTAGGATGGTTCCCCTTTCTCTGCATGCTATCCAGCATTTGTTTGTTCTTAGTCTTTTCGATGCTGGCCATCCTTACTGGTGTGAGGTGATATCTCATTGTGGTATTAATTTGCATTTCCCTGATGATTAGTGATATGGAGTATCTTTTCATGTGTCTGTTGGCCATCTGAATTTCTTCATTGGAGAACTGTCTCTTCATATCCTCTGCCCATTTTTATAATCGGGTTATTTGCTTTTTGGGTGTAGAGGCATGTAAGTTCTTTATATATTTTGGATGTTAAGCCCTTGTTGGATATGTCCTTTACAAATATATTCTCCCATACTGTTGGATGCATTTTTGTTCTGTTGATGGTGTCCTTTACTGTACAGAAACTTTTTAGTTAGTCCCATAGTTCATTTTTGCTTTTGTTTCCCTTGCTTGAGGAAATGCATTCAGAAGAAGTCATTCATGCTTATATTCAGGATATTTTTGCCTTTGTTGTCTTCTAGGACTTTTATGTTTTCATGACTTACATTCAGGTCCTTGATCCATTTAGAGTTTACTTTTGTGTATGGGGTTAAACAATAATCCAGTTTCATTCCCTTGCATGTAGCTGTCCAGTTTTGCCAACACCAGCTGTTGAAGAGGCTGTCATTTCCCCATTGTATGTCCATGGCTCCTTTGTCATATTTTAATTGACCATGTATGGTTGGGTTTATATCAGAGCTCTCTAGTCTGTTCCACTGGTCTATGGGTCTGTTCTTGTGCCAGTACCAAATTGTCTTGAGTACTTTGGGTTTGTAGTAAAGCTTGAAGCTAGGGAGCATGATCCCCCCTGCTTTTTTCTTCCTTCTCAGGATTGCTTTGGCTATTCAGGGTTTTTTGTGGTTCCATATGAATTTTAGAATGATTTTCTCTAGTTCATTGAAAAATGCTATTGGTATTTTGATAGGAATTGCATTGAATTTATAGATTGCTTAGGCAGGATGACCATTTTGACAATATTAATTCTTCCTATCCATGAGCATGGGATGTGTTTCCATTTATTGGTATCTTCTTTAATTTCTCTCATGAGTGTCTTGTAGTTTTCAGAGTATAGGTCTTTCACTTCCTTGGTTAGGTTTACTCCTAGGTATTTTATTCTTTTTGATGCAACTTTTAATGGAATTGTTATCCTGATTTCTGTCTCTGGTAGGTCATTGTTAGTGTATAGGAATGCCATAGATGTCTGCGCATTAATTTTGTATCCCGCAACTTTCTGAATTCAGATATTAGACCTAGTAGTTTTGGAGTAGATTCTTTAGGGCTTTTTATGTACAATATCATGTCATCTGCAAACAGGGACAGTTTAACTTCTTCCATGCCAATCTGGATGCCTTTTATTTCTTTGTGTTGTCTGATTGCCGTGGCTAGGACCTCCAATACTGTGTTGAATAGAAGTGGGGAGAGTGGGCATCCTTGTCTTGTTCCTGATCTTAAAGGAGGAGCTTTTAGCTTCTCGCTGTTAAGTATAATGTTAGCTGTGGGTTTGTCATATATAGCCTTTATTATGTTGAGGTATTTGCCCTCTATTCCCATTTTGTTGAGAGTTTTTATCATGAATGGATGTTGAATTTTGTCAAATGCTTTTTGAGCATCTATGGAGATGACCATGTATTTTTTGTCCTTCTTTTTGTTGATGTGGTGGATGATGTTGATGGATTTTCGAATGTTGAACCATCCTAGCATCCTGGGAATAAATCCTCCTTGATCATGATGGATGATCGTTTTGATGTACTTTTGAATTCGGTTTGCTAATATTTTGTCGAGTATTTTTGCGTCTATGTTCATCAGGGACATTGGTCTGTAGTTTTCTTTTTTTGTGGTGTCTTTGCCCAGTTTTGGTATTAGAGTGATGGTGGTCTCATAGAATGAGTTTGGAAGTATTCCCTCTTCTTCTACTCCTTGGAAAACTTTAAGGAGGATAGGTATTAGGTCTTCACTAAATGTTTGATAAAATTCAGTGGTGAATCCGTCTGGTCCAGGCGTTTTGTTCTTACATAGGTTTTTGATTACCAGTTCAATTTCGTTGCTGGTAATTGGTCTGTTGAGATTTTCTGTTTCTTTCTGGGTCAGCCTTGGAAGGTTATATTTTTCTAGAAAGTTGTCCATTTCTTCTAGGTTATCCAGTTTGTTAGCATATAATTTTTTCATAGTATTCTCTAATACTTCTTTGTATTTCTGTGCTGTCCATACTGATTTTTCCTTTCTCATTTCTGATTTTGTTTATGTGGGTAGACTCTCTTTTTTTCTTGATAAGTCTGGCTATGGGTTTATCTATTTTGTTTATTTTCTTGAAGAACCAGCTCTTGCTTTTGTTGATCCTTTCTGTTGTTTAATCTTCTCAATTTTATTTATTTCTGCTCTAATCTTTATTATATCCCTCCTTCTACTGACTTTGGGTGTCATTTGTTCTTCTTTTTCTAGTTTCGTTGTGTGTTTAGACTGCTCATATGGAAATGTTCTTCTTTCCTGAGGTATGCCTGTATTGCAGTATACTTTCCTATTAGCACAGCCTTCACTGCATCCCACAGATTTTGTGGATTTGAATGATAGTTTTCATTTGTCCCCATATATTTCTTGATCTCTGTTTTTATTTGGTCATTGATCCATTGATTATTTAGGAGCATGTTATTAAGCCTCCATGTGTTTGTGGGATTTTTCATTTTCTTTGCATAATTCATTTCTAGTTTCATTCCCTTGTGGTCTGAGAAGCTGGTTGGTACAATTTCAATCTTTTTTAATTTACTGAGGCTCTTTGTGGCCTAATATATGATCTATTCTTGAAAATGTTCAATGTGCACTTGAGAAGAATGTGTATTCTGCTGCTTTTGGGTGTAGAGTTCTGTGATGTCTCTTAGGTCCATCTGTTCTAATATGTTGTTCAGTGCCTCTGTCTCTTTACTTATTTTCTATCTGGTTTATCTGTTCCTCAGAGTGAGTGGAGTGTTGAAGTCTCCTAGAATGAATGCATTGCATTCTGTTTCCTCCTTTAATTCTGTTAGTATTTGTTTCACATATGTAGAAGCTCCTGTGTTAGGTGCATAGATATTTATAATGGTTATATCTTCTTGTTGTATTGACCCTTTTATCATTATGTAATGTCCTTCTTTGTCTCTTGTGACTTTCTTTGCTTTGAAGTCTATTTTGTCTGATAGAAGTACTGCAACTCCTGCTTTTTTCTCCCTATTAGTTGCATGAAATGTCTTTCTCCATCCCTTCATTTTAGTGTGTGTATGTCTTTGGGTTTAAAGTGAGTCTCTTGAAGGCAGCATATAGATGGGTCTCATTTTTTTATCCATTCCGTGACTCTATGTCTTTTGACTGGTGCATTCAGTCCATTTACATTTAGGGTGATTATAGATAGGTATGTACTTATTGGCATTGCAGGCTTCAGATTCGTGGTTACCAAAGGTTCAAGGTTAACTTCCTTACTTAATATGCTATTACAAACACAATCTAAAGGTTCCTTTTTTGTTTGTTTGTTTCCCTCCTCCTTTTTCTTCCTCCTCGATTCTTTATATATTAGGTATCATATTCTGTACTGTTTGTCTATCTCTTGATTGAGTTTGGGGATAGTTAATTTAATTTTTCATTTTCTTAGCAATTAGCTGTTCTATTTTCTTTACTGTGGTTTTATTACCTCTGGTGACAGCTATTAAACCATAAGAACACTTCCATCTATAGCAGTCCCTCCAAAATACACTGTAGAGATGGTTTGTGGGAGGTAAATTCTCTCAGCTTTTGCTTTTCTGGAAATTGTTTAATCCCTCCTTCAAATTTAAGTGATAATCTTGCCTGATAAAGTAATCTTGGTTCAAGGCCCTTCTGCTTCATTGCATTAAATTCATCTTGCCACTCCCTTCTGGCCTGTAAGGTTTCTGCTGAGAAGTCTGATGATAGCCTGATGGGTTTTCCTTTGTAAATGATCTCATTTCTTTCTCTGGCTGCTTTTAATAGTCTGTCCTTATGCTTGATCTTTGCCATTTTAATTACTATATGTCTTAATGTTGTCTTACTTGGGTCCCTTGTGTTGGGAGATCCGTGCACCTCCATGGCCTGAGAGACTATCTCCTTCCCCAGATTGAGGAAGTTTTCAGCAATCACCTCCTCAAAGACACTTTCTACCCCTTGTTCTCTCTCTTCTTCTTCTGGTACCCCTATAATGCGAATATTGTTCCGTTTGGATTGGTCACACAGTTCTCTCAATATTCTTTCATTCTTAGAGATCCTTTTTCCTCTCAGTGTCTCAGCTTCTTTGTATTCCTCTTCTCTAATTTCTATTTCATTTATTATCTCCTCCACCGTATCCAATCTGCTTTTAATACCGTCCATTGTGCTCTTCAATGATTGGATCTCCAACCGGAATTCATTCCTGAGTTCTTGAATATCTTTCCATACCTCCATGAGCATGTTAATGATTTTTATTTTGAACCCCCTTTCATGGAGACTCATAAGGCCCATGTCATTTAAATCTTTCTCAGGGGTTGTATTCATAATTTTACTCTGGACCAGGTTCCTTTGGCATTTCATATTTGTGTATGGCGCCCTCTAGAGCCCAGCAGCTCTACTCCCTGGGGCGGCTCAGCCCCTGAAGCAGTGTCGGGGACTGTAGGGGAGTGGTATTGGTGCCTCCGGGGGTGGGGGGGAAAGGGCTGTTTCCTGGTTCCTGGCTGTTATGCCTGTCTCCACTGCTTGAACCAATGGGCTGAGCACACAGGTATAAATCTCTGTGCTTTGCATTTTAGTTGCTGTAGACAGATCTTCCCTCTGGCTGGCCTAACACCAGGGAAGGGTTTCCCTGTTTGCAAGCCTGGTGGGGCTGGCCAGGAGAAAGGCGCAGTAGTCTGCCTGTCACAGAAGGGGTTCTTGGAGCTGTGTAGGCAGCCAGGGAGCTGGAGCACCTGAAGATCGTGAAAACTCCCACTCTGCTGGGCAGAGTGCAGCTGGGTAATTTTGTCTACCTGTCCTTTCTCCTGAGCAGTAAGCTCTGTGCAATCCTTGCCTCTTTAGCAGCCCTCCTGCTAAGGGCTTCTTTGTTAGGAAGTCTCTCAGACTGCCCGCCTTTCTTTTGTCCCAGAGCAGCTGGATATGGAACCCTGCTTTTCACAAGCAGGTGGAATCTTAGTGTCTCCAGGAATTCTGCCTTAGCTTTCCAACCCCCTAATTATGAGAGTATCATGCAAGCACCATGAAATGTAGGTTTGTGCTCCCAGAGCAGATCTCCAGAGTTAGGTATTCAGCAGTCCCAGTTCTCCACTCCCTCCCTGTTCTGTTCCTGTTCCTCCTACAGGTGAGCTGGGGTGGGGGAAGGGCTTGGATCCCGCAGGACCACAGCTTTATTATGTTACCCTTTTCAGTGAGGGCGGCTCTTATCTCCAGGTGTATGCAGTTGGTTGCCATCCTCTTTCCCGTTGCTCTTTCAAGAGTAGTTGTAGTAGTTATATTTTCATATTACATGCGGTTTTAGGAGTAAGCCTCTGTTTCACCTCTCACGCTGCCATCTTTCTGTAATCAAAGACAGACTTTTAAAATCAGCTAGAGAGAGAGAAAAAAATCACATACAAAGGAAAACCCATCAGGCTATCATTAAATTTCTCAACAGAAACCTTACAGGCCAGAAGGGAGTGGCATGATATATTTAATGCAGTGAAGCAGAAGGGCCTTGAACTGAGAATATATTACCCAGTAAGGTTATCACTTAAGTTTGAAGGAGGGATTAAGCAATTTTCAGATAAGCAAAAGCTGAGAGAATTTACCTACCACAAACCACCTCTACAGTGCATTTTGGAGGGACTCCTATAAATGGAAGAATTCCTAAGGCTAAATAGTTGCCACCCAAGGGAAGACAAAGAGTACAGAATATGATTCATAACATACAAAGAATGGAGGAGGAAGAAAAAGGAGGAAAAAAAAGAACCTTTAGATTCAAGAATTGTAAAAAGCAGAAAAAAAAAGAATTAGAACAACTGCAAAGGTAGCTGATTCCATTTTCAAACACCTCAAATAATTGAAAAGCCACATACAAAATGGTATTACAATAACAATTTCTACCTCTCTATCCCAAAACCCCTCTGGGACAATACAGAATAAGTCTTGTCCCTTTATTCACTCATCTTAATAGAGAAATATTTACCTTTTGGAAGGAGCCATAACAAATGTTTTTCCTCTTTGAAATAAAAGTTGTCTTACCTGTTCGGATACAGCATTTGCTACAATTACATGAAATATACTGAAACTATGGATATAATAGAATATACAACATATAATACATAATTTTTTTTCTAATTATATACTATTATATAACATGTCAAATTATATAACCCATTCTTATATCCTATAGGATTATGTCTAATTATATACATATTATGTATAATATACAACATATTAAATATATATTTTGTATCTTAAAAACATTAAAAATAGAAAAATGGAAATAAATATACTGAAACTGTATATCCCCTCTTCCTATCCCAGCCCCCACATCTACTGCATATCCTCTTTCTTGTCACTAGGACATTTGACTTTTTGATTTCTCCCTCCACTCCTTTGCTTGCTTTTGACGTTCCATTAAGGCTAAATTCTCTGTTAATTACATCAACGCTCATCTTAACTGACCCTCCCAAATTTCCCAGCATGAAATATGGAGAAATACAAGTCATGTAGATGTGAAACACTGAAATCTGAATCTGGGTTTTATTACTTACTAGTTGTATAATCTTGGACAGTTTACGTAACATCTCAAAGCATCAGGTTCTTAATCTATAAAATGGAAATATTAATATCTAACAGTGTTATAGGAATTAAAAAAGATTCTCTGTACATAGTTTTCTAGAATAGCTTTTTCCTTTCCCTCTCCCTGCATTGGATTTTTAACAGTGTTTATACTTTCACAGCATTATATATATGTAGGAAACTGAGGGATGCTTAGTAAATTCTTAGGCCTGTGCCACATGCATCCTTCTACCCTTGAACTCAACTGCCTCCTGTCGCCCTTGGCTTTTGCCACACTGACCTTCTTCCTGTGCCTAGCACTTCCCACACAAACTCCCATTTCAAGGCTTTTGATTTTCTCTTCTTTTTGTCTGGATTGCTCCCTGCAATTAAAAAAAAAAAGTATGTCCTCTCCTTCACATCTCTGTTTTTCAAGTGAAGTCAGTCTATCAAGATTATAATAACACTTGCCCCCTTGAAATGTAGATCAACCTGGAATGTCCTGATATGCAGAAATCAAGGAAGCTGTCAAAGAATACAGAGGTGTGTTGAAAACTGTTCATAGTAAAAGAGAATGAAATCTAGATGAAACTTCTATTTCTAGGTATTATGGAGTAATCTGTACCAGACCATTTGTTTTACTGCATATAATTATAAAGGCAGGATAAAAATAGGTAAATAAATATATTCAATGTTTTAAAGGTAAAGTAGCCAGCATTGGAAGGCCCCACATTCCAGAGAGAAATTTAGGTGAGCCAACTTTCTCAGCCATTTTTTACGCTGTAGAATATTAGCCAAATTTTAGGCATAGCACCGAGGTGAAAGAGAAAGTGGTGGCCTATAGTAGGGGTGAGCAAACTACAACCTGTGGGCCAAATCTCACTTGCTGTGCACCGTGCTCATTGGTTTACATAATGTCTATGACTGCCTCTACAAGACAGTAACAGAGTTGAGTAGTTTATCAGAGACTGTAGAATGTAAAGCAGAATTTGTCACTTCACAAAAATGCAAGGACAAATATTGGATTTTAGGGCTGCTAGTGAGAAAGGGCCCTGGAAAACACATGTTTCACTTGAGACCTCTGAAAGGCTGTGCTCTGTTAATAAGGGAAATTCAAAATAGACAGTTCCATTAAACCTAATACCAGCCTCAATCCATCTCACTCCTTGACTGATCAAAGTCCTTGATTTATACCTATTCTTATATACAACTTGAAGTAAAGTAATTCCTCTCAGGAAAAACATAGCTTTGTCCAGAACTTCTATAGTTTTTCAATACTCAGTGCCTCACATTTAATCAATAACTACTAGAAATATTAGGATACAGGGACAAATGACAGAAAAGTAAGAGAAAACAAATAATAGGAAGGGACCGGAAAGTGGTCAAGATATTGAAGATACCAGGCAAAGACTTCAAAATAACTGATTAATATATTGAAGAAAATAGATGATAATATTGATAACTCACCACAGAACCACAATATATGCAAAAACTGAAAATTCTAAAAATGAAAAATACAATTAATGAAATTTACAAGAATAGATTGAAAAGCAGATAAAAACTATATAAAGCCCTGAAAGAAATAATGAAAAATATATAATGGGGACTTCCAGGAAGATGGCAGTGTGAGCAGGGCGGCAGAAATCTCCTACCAACACTATATTTATCTACGAAAACACAGCAAATACATCTATTCCTAAAAGAGAGATGAGAATACACAGGAAAGCACACAGCGTGCAGCTACACCCAAGAGCACTCGGCACCCCAAGAGGCGGGTAAGATACGGAGACGACCCGGCGGGACCCGAGCACTCCCCCACCCCAACGCACCGGCAGGAGGAGAGGATTCAGAGCCGGGAGGGAGTGGAAGTACACCCCGCGAAGTAGCCAGCCCCGGGGATCTGTGCAGGGAGCGCTGACCCACATTGCGCAGTGCAGCGGAGACTGGAGAGACAGAGGGGCAGGATCTGAGCAGGGAACGCGCCAGGGTGCTTGCAGCCAGCACCTGGGAAGGAAAAAAAAAAAAGCGCGCGCTTTCTTCAGCGTTCGTAAAGAGACAGGAGCCCAGCGGAGGAGCCGGATCACCCCAGCACACTCAGCCCAGCAGGCTGGGAGTCCTGGGGAGTTTCAGACACCTTAGCTGGCGACTGATGAAGCGTAGCCATACTTACACTTCTCACTGAGATCAACAGCCTCCTATTCGTTCCCACCCCTGCCAGAGCAATAAAGGGCCCTGTGGAGCAGCGCAGTCACAGCTGTGTAATAGTGGGGCAATACCGCCACCTACAGCATTCCCACAGAATCTACGTCCGGTGGGCATTTTTTTTTGTTGTTTTGTTTTGTTTTGTGTTTTGTTTTTGTTTTTTCTTTTCTTTCTTTTTTCTTTTTTTTCTTTCTTTCTTTCTTCTTTTTTTTCTTTTTTTTTTCTCTTTTTTTTCTTCTCTTTTTAAAGTCTTAAAGAGCCCAGCTGATATACGTGCCAACTATCAGTGACCAATTCTACAGCCATGAAAAGACAGAGGAATATAGTTCAGACCAAAATCAACCAGACAACCCCAGAGAGGGAGTCTGAAGGGATGGAAATGCACAGCCTTCCTGAAAAAGAATTCAGAATAAAAGTCATAACCATGCTGATGGACCTACAGAGAAATGTGCAAGAGCTGAAGGAGGAAGTGAGGGAACTGAGGAAAGACAATACAGAAATCAGACAAGCGATCGACGGGCTTAACAGCAGAATGGATGAGATGCGAGAGACTGTTAATGGAATAGAAAACAGAGAACAGGAGTACAGAGCAGCTGAGGCAGAGAGAGATAAAAGTATTTCTAGGAATGAAAGAATATTAAGAGAACTGTGTGACCAATCCAAACGGAACAATATTCACATTATAGGAGTACCAGAGGAAGAAGAGAGAGAAAAAGGGATACAAAGTGTCTTTGAAGAAATAATTGCTGAAAAATTTCCCTCCCTGGGGAAGGAAGTAGTCTCGCAGTATACCAAAGCTCATAGATCTCCCAAAACAAGGGACCCAAGGAAGACAACACCAAGACACATAATAATTAAGATGGCAAAGATCAAAGATAAAGACAGGGTATTAAAGGCAGCTAGAGAGAGAAAAAAGATCACCTACAAAGGAAAACCCATCAGACTATCATCAGACTTCTCAACAGAAACCTTACAGGCCAGAAGAGAATGGCATGATATATTTAACGTTATGAAACAGAAGGGCCTCGAACCAAGAATATTGTATCCAGCACGATTATCATTTAAATATGATGGAGGGATTAAACAATTTCCAGACAAACGAAAGTTGAGAGAGTTTGCCTCTCATAAACCACCACTACAGGATATCTTAAATGGACTGCTCTAGATGGAAGCACACCTAAGGCTAAAAAGATGTCACCAGAGAAAATAAAATCATAGCAAAGAAAGCAGACCATCCAAATACTAACTAAAGGCAAAGAATAAAACACCTATTATAGAAAGAATGGAGGAGGAAATAAGAAGGGAGAGAAATAAAGAAACATCAGACTGTGTTTACAATAACTTAACAAGAAAGTTAAGTTAGATTGTTAGATAGTAAAGAAGCAACCCTTGAACCCTTGGTAACCACGAATCTAAAGCCAGCAATGGCAATAAGTACATATCTATCAATAATCACCCTAAATGTAAATGGACTGAATGCACCAATCAAAAGACACAGAGTAACAGAATGGATAAAAAAGCAAGACCCATCTATATGCTGCCTACAAGAAACTCACCTTAAATCCAAAGATATACACAGACTAAAAGTGAAGGGATGGAATAAGATATTTCATGCAAAAAACAAGGAGAAAAAAGCAGGTGTTGCAGTACTTGTATCAGATAAAATAGACTTCAAAACGAAGAAAGTAGCAAAAGATAAAGAAGGACATTACATAATGATAAAGGGGTCAGTCCAACAGGAAGATATAACCATTATAAATATATATGCACCCAACACAGGAGCGCCAGCATATGTGAGACAAATACTAACAGAATTAAAGGAGGAAATAGACAGCAATGCATTCATCTTAGGAGACTTCAACACACCACTCACTCCAGAGGACAGATCAACCAGACAGAAAATAAGTAAAGACACAGAGGCACTGAACAACACACTAGAACAGATGGACCTAACAGACATCTACAGAACTCTACACCCAAAAGCAACAGGATACACATTCTTCTCAAGTGCACATGGAACATTTTCCAGAATAGACCACATCCTAGGCCACAAAAAGAACCTCAGTAATTTCAAAAATATTGAAATCCTACCAACCAACTTCTCAGATCACCAAGGTATAAAACTAGAAATAAATTTTAGAAAGAAATCAAAAAGGCTCACAAATACATGGAGACTTAACAACACTCTCCTAATTAATCAATGGGTTAACGACCAAATCAAAACAGAAATCAAAGAATATATGGAGACTAATGACAACAACAACACAAAGCCACAACTTCTGTGGGACGCAGCAAAGGCAGTTCTAAGAGGAAAGTATATTGCAATCCAGGCCTATTTAAAGAAGGAAGAACATTCCCAAATGAATAGTCTAAAGACACAATTACTGAAATTGGAAAAAGAAGAACAAATGAGGCCCAAAGTCACCAGAAGGAGGGACATAATAAAGATCAGAGAAGAAATAAATAAAATTGAGAAGAATAAAACAATAGAAAAAATCAATAAAACCAAGAGCTGGTTCTTTGAAAAAATAAACAAAATAGATAAACCCCTAGCCAGACTCATTAAGAGAAAAAGAGAATCTACACACATAAACACAATCAGAAATGAGAAAGGAAAAATCACGACGGACCCCACAGAAATACAAAGAATCATAAGAGAATATTATGAGAATCTATATGCTAACATGCTGGAAAACATAGACGAAATGGACAACTTCTTAGAAAAATACAACCTTCCAAGACTGACCAAGCAAGAAACAGAAAAACTAAACAGACCAATCACCAGCAACGAAATCGAATTGGTAATCAAAAAACTACCCAAGAACAAAACCCCTGAGCCTGATGGATTCACCTCTGAATTCTACCAGACATATAGAGAAGAAATAACACCGATTCTCCTTAAAGTTTTCCAAAAAATAGAAGAGGAGGGAATACTTCCAAACTCATTCTATGAAGCCAGCATCACTCTAATACCAAAACCGGGCAAAGACCTCACCAAAAAAGAAAATTACAGACCAATATCCCTGATGAACGTAGATGCAAAAATACTCAACAAAATATTAGCAAACCGAATTCAAAAATACATCAAGAGGATCATACACCATGATCAAGTGGGATTCATCCCAGGGATGCAAGGATGGTACAACATTCGAAAATCCATCAACATCATCCACCACATCAACAAAAAGAAGAACAAAACCCACATGATCATCTCCATAGATGCTGAAAAAGCATTTGACAAAATTCAGCATCCATTCCTGATTAAACCTCTCAACAAACTGTGTATAGACGGCAAGTACCTCAACATCATAAAGGCTATATATGACACACCAACAGCTAACATCATACTTAACGGCGAGACGCTGAAAGCTTTTCATCTAAGATCGGGAACAAGACAAGGATGCCCACTCTCTCCACTGTTATTCAACATAGTACTGGAGGTCCTAGCCATGGCAATCAGACAAAACAAAGACATACAAGGCATCCACATTGGTAAAGAAGAAGTCAAATTGTCACTATTTGCAGATGACATGATACTGTACATCAAAAACCCTAAAGACTCCACTCCAAAACTACTAGAACTAATATCTGAATTCAGCAAAGTTGCAGGATACAAAATTAACACACAGAAATCTGTTGCTTTCCTATACACTAATGATGAACTAACAGAAAGAGAAATCAGAAAAACAATTCCATTCACAATTGCATCAAAAAGAATAAAATACCTAGGAATAAACCTAACGAAGGAAGTGAAAGACCTGTACTCTGAAAACTACAAGGCACTCCTAAGAGAAATTAAAGAGGACACTCACAAATGGAAATGCATCCCATGCTCTTGGCTAGGAAGAATAAATATTGTCAAAATGGCTATACTACCTAAAGCAATCTACAGATTCAATGCAATCCCTATCAAACTACCAACAGCTTTCTTCAATGAACTGGAACAAATAATTCTAAAATTCATATGGAACCACAAAAGACCCCGAATAGCCAAAGCAATCCTGAGAAGGAGGAATAAAACAGGGGAATTACACTCCCTGACTTCAAGCTCTACTACAAAGCCACAGTAATCAAGACAATTTGGTATTGGCACAAAAACAGACCCACAGACCAGTGGAACAGAATAGAAAATCCAAACATTAACGCAAACATATACAGTCAATTAATATTTGATAAAGGAGCCTTGGATATACAATGGGGAGATGACAGCCTCTTCAGCAGCTGGTGTTGGAAAAACTGGACAGCTACATGTAAGAGAATGAAACTGGACTACTGTCTAGCCCCATACACAAAGGTAAACTCAAGGTGGATCAAAGACTTGAATGTAAGTCATGAAACCATAAAACTCTTAGAAAAAAACATAGGCAAAAATCTCTTGGACATAAATATGGGCAATTTTTTCATGAACATATCTCCCTGGGCAAGGGAAACAAAAGCAAAAATGAGCAAGTGGGACTATATCAAGCTGAAAAGCTTCTGTACAGGAAAGGACACCATCAGTAGAACAAAAAGACATCCTACAGTATGGGAGAATATATTCATTAAAAACGTATCTGATAAAGGGTTGACATCCAAAATATATAAAGAACTCATGCACCTTAACAAACAGAAAGCCAATAATCCAATTAAGAAATGGGCAGAGGACATGAATAGACACTTCTCTAAAAAAGAAATTCAGATGGCCAACAGGCACATGAAAAGATGCTCCACATCGCTAATCATCAGAGAAATGCAGATTAAAACCACAATGAGATATCACCTCACACCAGTGAGGATGGCCAACATCCAAAACACAAACAACAACAAATGTTGGCGAAGATGTGGAGAAAAGGGAACCCTCCTACACTGCTGGTGGGACTGAAAATTAGTTCAACCATTGGGGAAAGCAGTATTGAGGTTCCTCAAAAAACTCAAAATAGAAATACCATTTGACCCAGGAATTCCACTCCTAGGAATTTACTCTAAGAATGCAGCAGCCCAATTTGAAAAGGACAGATGCACCCCTATGTTTATTGCAGCACTATTTACAATAGCCAAGAAACGGAAGCAACCTAAGTGTCCATCAGTAGATGAATGGATAAAGAAGAGGTGGTACATATACACAATGGAATATTATTCAGCCATAAGAAGAAAACAAATCCTACCATTTGCAACAACATGGATGGAGCTAGAGGGTATTATGCTCAGTGAAATAAGCCAAGCCGAAAAAGACAAGTATCAAATGATTTCACTCATATGTGGAGTATAAGAACAAAGAAAAAATACTGAAGGAACAAAACAGCAGCAGACTCACAGAACCCAAGAAAGGACTAATAGTTACCAAAGGGAAAGGGACTGGGGAAAATGGGCGGGAAGGGAGGGATAAGAGGGAAAAAGGGGCATTACGATTAGCAGATATAATGTTGGGGGGCACGGGGAGGGCAGTACAACTCAGAGAAGACAAGTAGTGATTCTATAGCATCTCACTACGCTGATGGACAGTGACTGTAATAGGGTTCATGGGGGTGACCTGATGAAGGGGTAGTTTAAAAACCATAATATTGCACATGTAATTGTAGATTAATGATAATAAAATAAAGTATATTAAAAAAAAAGAAGAAACTGAAGGATGGTGGGATTAGGAAGGAAGAAGGAAAGAAAAAGACAGAAAAGGGGGAACAGGAAATTACAGGGAAGAAAACAACGTAGGTTTCAACCAAGAGGCACTAGGGCGGAGGTAAGGCCGGCCCGCTAGCACATACCAGGTCTTTGCGGGAATTTCAAACAGGGGGCCCTTCCTCTGAGCTTCTGCCGACCTAGCCAGGGCCCCAGCATGGCTGCCTGGGCCCATGCTGGCTTCCACTGCACCTGTCTAGACACCTTTGTGCCACGTGAGCATACACAAAGAAGCTAAGAGGCACAGAAAGGACCGGAAGTGAGGTAAGAAAAAAAGAAATGGCTTAGAGAGGGAATTTAAGGATAGTTATTCATGAAAGCATTTAGAGCATGAGAAGGGAGAAAAGAGACAAACATCTAGAGGGTCTTTGCATATACTGTTGTAACTACTTTTAAACCCATGGAATTTACAAAATTTTAATTTACAGTTGACTTCCTAATAAATGTCTTTAGGCCACAAAAAAAAAACAAAAAAAAAAAAGAAAAATATATAATGGAGTATAAGAGACATGAGACTGTCATAGGGGTCCTAATATAGAGAAGAAAGGTAATGAGGTGGAAACAAAATTTGAAGAGATACTAGTTGAGATTTAAAAAAAAATAAAGATATCAAGTTAAAAATTAATTAAGCCCTATTAATCCCTAAAAGCATGATTGAAAAGAAGCCACACCTATGTATCCAATAATAAATTTTCTGTAAACCTAAGATAAAGAGAAAAATTGTTAAAACAGTCAGAAAGAGAAAAAAAGGTACATTTCACTCAGTGAAGCTGCAGTAAGACTGACATTGACTAATAACCAGAAAGTATAGAAATCAGATGAATCTGATTAAACTTCTAAATATGTAACTACAGAAAACACAAGAATATAGAGGAACAAGTTAAATGTCATCAGGTATAAAATCAACCAAATCCACAATGTCAAAATGGCATATGACCTGATTTCTTAATCAGACCGGTAGAAGGAGGAGGAGGACGAGGAAGAAGAAATTATCTTGAAATGCATATTACTCCAATGCAATGTCATTGCCTTTCTTGTGATGTGATTTCTACTCCCTCCTGCCTTCACACACTGCTAGTGTAGACTGCTTTTAAGCTCTTAATAAATGACTTGTCTCTTCATGTCACACAAAGTCTTGCCCTTCACAAAAACCAGTGCACTGCGCATAGCCATTTCTTCCACTGATTTATAAAGGGATAGGGAACAACCCACATCTTTTTTAAATTATAGTTTTTACTTTGTGATCACATGCAGTTGTTAAGAAATAACATCCCTTACACAGTGTTATCTGATGCTAACATCTTACAAACTGTAGTACAATATCACAGCCAGGTCTATTGACAGATAGGACCCACAGATCTTATTCAGATTTCCTCAATTTTACTACTCAGTTTAGTGCAGTTTTGTCACACATATAGAGTAACCCACACATTTTTACTCATATGCTTTTGTACAGATACTGTCTTACCTGAACTATTATAAAAATAATGCCCAACACATGTAGTATTTAATATATGTCCAACAATGTTCTAAGCATTTTACATATATCAACTCAATACTGAGAACAGGCATAGAAAGTAGGCATTATTTATTTCTGTTGTAAAGGGAAAAGCGGGGGCACAGAGAGGTTAAGTATCTTACCCCCTGTGTCACACAGCAAACCAGGAGCAGAACTGAAACATGGCTTTCTGATCCAGAGTCTCTGCTCCTATTCTCTACCCTGTGTGCCATGACAAATCGCTTTATTTTTCAGCGTTTTCATATTTTTTAAATGGGTCCTATGAAAATGTTTTGGGTCAACATCTCTATTCAATATATTACCTAGTTTTGCCATGGAAAAGCTACCTTTTGTGACTCTAAGGTCAGGTCACAATGTGGCCGGCACCTGACTAGCCACACTATATCCTGCTTTACTGGAGTGATATGAAGATTGAACGGGACCAAGCAAGTCACCCTTCTGGCACAGGGTTGGAGAGATTATAAACCCTTGAATCTACTGTTCCTTCTCCACCACAGGCAGGTCCAGACCCTGTCATCAGACATCTGAATTCCTGCAAGATAATAAATTCAGATATTCAGACAGTGTTCATATGTTACTGTAACAGACTGTGACCTCTTTATCTTCCTCTAGCCTCTGCCAGCCCTGCCTCCACACTCAACCCCCAATGACATGTATTTTCCTTTTCATCCCCTTGGCACATCATTTCCTAAATTTTCACCTTGTCACACCCCCTACTCAGCACTGTAGTGTCTTCTCAATCTTTGGCTCTCAGCTTTTATTTATTTATTATAGATTTACTTACCTATGGATGTATAGAGTGGCAGTACTCTTTTTTGAAGACAGCAAATGTAAAAGCCTCTGCAAAAGCTTGTGAAAGGTACTGAAAAATAAGTCTCCAGGCTC
This sequence comes from Smutsia gigantea, assembly GCA_032199065.1. NCBI lineage: Eukaryota > Metazoa > Chordata > Mammalia > Pholidota > Manidae > Smutsia > Smutsia gigantea. Next base: position 396,471 of record JAVSCE010009563.1, read on the forward strand.
TAAGCTCTAGTTTGAAAACACTTCTACTTGTGTTTACTCCACTTTTACATTATTTCCTACAACTTGATGCTGCCCCCCTCTGGACCCTCCTCTTCTCCCCACATTTCCAATTCTTCTGTCACAATGGTTCATTTTTTGCTTTGATCCCTAGCTTTTACACTTACCTGAAATGTTCTCCTTCCTCCCCTTCACATTTGCAATTCCTATTCATTCTTCAACCAAACTCAAAAAGGTTTTCTGAGAAGCTGCCTCCCCTCACTCCACCACAGTGCTGTATGTTCCTCACCAGCATCTCTTTGGCTGCTATGGCCTGTACCAATACATCATTTTGTCATTTAATAATATGTCACCTTGCGCTGAGATCTATTGCTGTTGCTGGTCTCTGTGCCATTTCAAGTCCTTAAATGGCAGCGTCACTTCCTTAGACTCCCATCTTTGCCACTACGTGATCTCAGGCAAAGTACTTCTTTGTATTTCCATGGCAACTAGCACAGCATACTATGTGGCCCACCCAGACCGTTCTGTTGAATAAATAACTGAAATATTTACAGTATTGTAGAATAGGATATAGAAATATGATGTACTCAGGTTTAAGGGAAACATTGAAATTCTGGGGAGCCTTAGAAACAAGCAATGATTCTTATCAGCCTCATAGTACCTTTAAAATCAGTAATTCCCTTCATATCTATTGCTACAAACTTTTAGTTAGAAAAATATTTGTCTTTAATCACATGCATACCATTATTGCTAATGTCTTATTCTAAAGGAAATTTGAGAGTTGAACCTATATACCTATATAACTGAATGTAGAAACGACACATACAAAATATAAAATATAAGCCTGTCAATGATTATACAGTGACTAAGTAGACACAGTCCACATTTATGGTAGAAAATAGATTTATAGTTGATATAAATAAAAGTCTAAAGAATAAAAAGTGTTCAGTTGATACATTATGCCTATGAATTAGACCCCAAACTCATGTATTTTCATACTTTTTTAAATATAATTTATTTTATTATCATTAATTTACAATTACATGTGTAATATTACGATTATTAAACCACCCCTTCATTAGGTCCCCCCCACCCACCCCATTACAGTCACTGTCCATCAGCGTAGTGAGATGCTATAGAATCACTACTTGTCTTCTCTGAGTTGTACTGCCCTCCCCGTGCCCCCCCAACATTACAACATTACATTACATTAATCGTAATGCCCCTTTTTCCCTCTTATCCCTCCCTTCCCGCCCATTTTCCCCAGTCCCTTTCCCTTTGGTAACTATTAGTCCGTTCTTGGGTTCTGTGAGTCTGTTGCTGTTTTGTTCCTTCAGTTTTTTTCTTTGTTCTTCTACTCCACATGTGAGTGAAATCATTTGATACTTGTCTTTCTCCGCCTGGCTTATTTCACTGAGCATAATACCCTCTAGCTCCATCCATGTTGTTGCAAATGGCAGGATTTGTTTTCTTCTTATGGCTAAATAATATTCCATTGTGTATATGTACCACCTCTTCCTTATCTATTAATCTACTGATGGACACGTAGGTTGCTTCCATTTCTTGGCTATTGTAAATAGTGCTGCAATAAACATAGGGGTGCATCTGTCCTTTTCAAATTGGGCTGCTGCATTCTTAGGGTAAATTCCTAGGAGTGGAATTCCTGGGTCAAATGGTATTTCTATTTTGAGTTTTTTGAGGAACCTCCATACTGCTTTCCACAATGGTTGAACTAATTTTCAGTCCCACCAGCAGTGTAGGAGGGTTCCCTTTTCTCCACATCCTCGCCAACATTTGTTGTTGTTTGTGTTTTGGATGTTGGCCATCCTCACTGGTGTGAGGTGATATCTCATTGTGGTTTTAATCTGCATTTCTCTGACGATTAGCGATGTGGAGCATCTTTTCATGTGCCTGTTGGCCATCTGAATTTCTTCTTTGGAGAAGTGTCTATTCATGTCCTCTGCCCATTTCTTAATTGGATTATTGGCTTTCTGTTTGTTAAGGTGCATGAGTTCTTTATATATTTTGGATGTCAACCCTTTATCAGATACGTTTTTTATGAATATATTCTCCCATACTGTAGGATGTCTTTTTGTTCTACTGATGGTGTCCTTTGCTGTACAGAAGCTTTTCAGCTTGATATAGTCCCACTTGTTCATTTTTGCTTTTGTTTCCCTTGCCCGGGGAGATATGTTCATTAAGAAGTTGCTCATGTTTATGTCCAAGAGATTTTTGCCTATGTTTTTTTCTAAGAGTTTTATGGTTTCATGACTTACATTCAAGTCTTTGATCCACCTTGAGTTTACCTTTGTGTATGGGGCTAGACAGTAGTCCAGTTTCATTCTCTTACATGTAGCTGTCCAGTTTTTCCAACACCAGCTGCTGAAGAGGCTGTCATCTCCCCATTGTATATCCAAGGCTCCTTTATCAAATATTAATTGACTGTATATGTTTGCGTTAATGTTTGGATTTTCTATTCTGTTCCACTGGTCTGTGGGTCTGTTTTTGTGCCAATACCAAATTGTCTTGATTACTGTGGCTTTGTAGTAGAGCTTGAAGTCAGGGAGTGTAATTCCCCCTGTTTTATTCCTCCTTCTCAGGATTGATTTGGCTATTCGGGGTCTTTTGTGGTTCCATATGAATTTTAGAATTATTTGTTCCAGTTCATTGAAGAAAGCTGTTGGTAGTTTGATAGGGATTGCATTGAATCTGTAGATTGCTTTAGGTAGTATAGCCATTTTGACAATATTTATTCTTCCTAGCCAAGAGCATGGGATGCATTTCCATTTGTGAGTGTCCTCTTTAATTTCTCTTAGGAGTGCCTTGTAGTTTTCAGAGTACAGGTCTTTCACTTCCTTCGTTAGGTTTATTCCTAGGTATTTTATTCTTTTTGATGCAATTGTGAATGGAATTGTTTTTCTGATTTCTCTTTCTGTTAGTTCATCATTAGTGTATAGGAAAGCAACAGATTTCTGTGTGTTAATTTTGTATCCTGCAAATTTACTGAATTCAGATATTAGTTCTAGTAGTTTTGGAATGGAATCTTTAGGGTTTTTGATGTACAGTATCATGTCATCTACAAATAGTGACAATTTGACTTCTTCTTTACCAATGTGGATGCCTTGTATGTCTTTGTTTTGTCTGATTGCTGTGGCTAGGACCGCCAGTACTATGTTGAGTAACAGTGGAAAGAGTGGCCATCCTTGTCTTGTTCCCGATCTTAGATGAAAAGCTTTCAGCGTCTCGCCGTTAAGTATGATGTTAGCTGTTGGTGTGTCATATATAGCCTTTATGATGTTGAGGTACTTGCGGCTATACCCATTTTGTTGACAGTTTTAATCAGGAATGGATGCTGAATTTCGTCAAATGCATTTTCAGCATCTATGGAGATGATCATGTGGTTTTTGTTCTTCTTTTTGTTGATGTGGTGGATGATGTTGATGGATTTTCGAATGTTGTAACATCCTTGTATCCCTGGGATGAATCCCACTTGATCATGGTGTATGATCCTCTTGATGTATTTTTGAATTCGGTTTGCTAATATTTTGTTGAGTATTTTTGCATCTACGTTCATCGGGGATATTGGTCTGTAATTTTCTTTTGGTGAGGTCTTTGCCCGGTTTTGGCATGAGTGATGCTAACAAGCTGGAAAACATAAAAGAAATGGACAACTTCTTAGAAAAATACAACCTTCCAAAACTGACCAAACAAGAAACAGAAAAACTAAACAGACCAATCACCAGCGACGAAATCGAATTAGTAATCAAAAAACTACCCAAGAACAAAACCCCCGGGCCTGATGGATTCACCTCTGAATTCTACCAGACTTATAAAGAAGAAATAACACCAATTCTCCTTAAAGTTTTCCAAAAAATAGAAGAGGAGGGAATACTTCCAAACTCATTCTATGAAGCCAGCATCACTCTAATACCAAAACCGGGCAAAGACCTCACCAAAAAGAAAATTACAGACCAATATCCCTGATGAACGTAGATGCAAAAATACTCAACAAAATATTAGCAAATCGAATTCAAAAATACATCAAGGGGATCATACACCATGATCAAATGGGATTCATCCCTGGGATGCAAGGATGGTACAACATTCGAAAATCCATCAACATCATCCACCACATCAACAAAAAGAAGAACAAAAACCACATGATCATCTCCATAGATGCTGAAAAAGCATTTGACAAAATTCAGCATCCATTCCTGATTAAAACTCTCAACAAAATGGGTATAGACGGCAAGTATCTCAACATCATAAAGGCTATATATGACAAACCCACAGCTAACATCATACTTAATGGCGAGACGCTAAAAGCTTTTCATCTAAGATCGGGAACAAGACAAGGGATGCCCACTCTTTCCACTGTTATTCAACATAGTACTGAAGGTCCTAGCCACAGCAATCAGACAAAACAAAGACATACAAGGCATCCAGATTGGTAAAGAAGAAGTCAAATTGTCACTATTTGCAGATGACATGATACTGTACATTAAAAACCTTAAAGACTCCACTCCAAAACTACTAGAATATCTGAATTCAGCAAAGTTGCAGGATACAAAATTAACACACAGAAATCTGTTGCTTTCCTATACACTAACGATGAACTACCAGAAAGAGAAATCAGAAAAACAATTCCATTCACAATTGCATCAAAAAGAATAAAATACCTAGGAATAAACCTAAAGAAGGAAGGGAAAGACCTGTACTCTGAAAACTACAAGACACTCCTAAGAGAAATTAAAGAGGACACTAACAAATGGAAATACATCCCATGTTCTTGGCTAGGAAGAATAAATATTGTCAAAATGGCTATACTACCTAAAGCAATCTACAGATTCAATGCAATCCCTATCAAACTACCAACAGCTTTCTTCAATGAGCTGGAACAAATAATTCTAAAATTCATATGGAACCACAAAAGACCCCGAATAGCCAAAGCAATCCTAAGAAGGAGGAATAAAACAGGGGGAATTACGCTCCCTGACTTCAAGCTCTACTACAAAGCCACAGTAATGAAGAAAATTTGGTATTGGCACAAAAACAGACCCACAGACCAGTGGAACAGAATAGAAAATCCAAACATTAACCCAAACATATGCAGTCAATTAATATTTGATAAAAGTGTCTTGGATATACAATGGGGAGATGACAGCCTCTTCAGCAGCTGGTGTTGGAAAAACTGGACAGCTACATGTAAGAGAATGAAACTGGACTACTGTCTAGCCCCATACACAAGGTAAACTCAAGGTGGATCAAAGACCTGAATGTAAGTCATGAAACCATAAAACTCTTAGAAAAAAACATAGGCAAAAATCTCTTGGACATAAACATGAGCAACTTCTTCATGAACATATCTCCCGGGCAAGGGAAACAAAAGCAAAAATGAACAAGTGGAACTATATCAAGCTGCAAAGCTTCTGTACAGCAAAGGACACCATCAGTAGAACAAAAAGACATCCTACAGTATGGGAGAATATATTCATAAAAAATGTATCTGATAAAGGGTTGACATCCAAAATATATAAAGAACTCACTCATCTTAACAAACAAAAAGGAAATAATCCAATTAAGAAATGGGCAGAGGACATGAATAGACACTTCTCTAAAGAAGAAATTCAGTTGGCCAACAGGCACATGAAAAGATGCTCCACATCGCTAATCATCAGAGAAATGCAGATTAAAACCACAATGAGATATCACCTCACACCGGTGAGGATGGCCAACAACCAAAACACAAACAACAACAAATGTTGGCGAGGATGTGGAGAAAAGGGAACCCTCCTACACTGCTGGTGGGACTGCAAATTAGTTCAACCATTGTGGAAAGCAGTATGGAGGTTCCTCAAAAAACTCAAAATAGAAATACCATTTGACCCAGGAATTCCACTCTAGGAATTTACCCTAAGAATGCAGCAGCCCAATTTGAAAAGGACAGATGCACCCCTATGTTTATTGCAGCACTATTTACAATAGCCAATAAATGGAAGCAACCTAAGTGTCCATCAGTAGATGAATGGATAAAGAAGATGTGGTACATATACACAATGGAATATTATTCAGCCATAAGAAGAAAACAAATCCTACCATTTGCAACAACATGGATGGAGCTAGAGGTATTATGCTCAGTGAAATAATCCAAGCTGAAAAAGAGAAGTTCAGCCATAAGAAGAAAACAAATCCTACCATTTGCAACAACATGGATGGAGCTAGAGGTATTATGCTCAGTGAAATAATCCAAGCTGAAAAAGAGAAGTATCAAATGATTTCACTCATATGTGTCGTATAAGAACAAAGAAGAAAAAAACAAGGAAGAAAACAGCAGCAGACTCACAGCACCCAAGAACGAACTAATAGTTAACAAAGGGAAAGGGACTGGGGAAGATGGGTGGGAAGGGAGGAATAAGAGGGAAAAAGGGGTATTATGATTAGCAGACGTAATGTTGGGGGAGCATGGGGAGGGCTGCACAACTCAGAGAAGACAAGTAGTGATTCTATAGCATCTCACTATGCTGATGGACAGTGACTGTAATGGGGTTGGTTGGGGGGACCTGGTGAAGGGGTAGTTTAATAACCATAACATTACACATGTAATTGTAAATTAATGATACCAAAATAAATTATATAAAAAAATGTAAGCAGACATCTACTATATATTTAAATCATTGATGGTTATCTTTGTTTACATTTGCTGGAAGTAGAACAGTATTGCACATATGCTAAGATTACATTGTGTAATTTTCTGGGCTGAGTGATATCATTGTAGATATTATTTGGTCTATGAATTGTTTTTAAGATAATCAAGTATTTTTAATCTAAAAAAAAAATTTGTGGAGTGGAGAGTGTGGACATCAAATCACATAGAATAGATGATCCCAAGGATGGAGCTAGAATAATAGAAGCAGACAATATAACAATAAGACATATTTTGAAGGCCAAGATTGTATGCATCCCTGTCCCCAGTCAGGACCCTCTGGTAGCTCTTCATGCATGTTTTCAGTGCTTCCTTGATTGCGCTACAGGTCTGCCCTGGCATAGCCATATCCTTAGCCAAGAGAAAATGGAAGAAACGCAGTCCTTTTCACTCTGGGTTACCTTTTTTTTTGTTTCTTCTATTCTGGCACTCACAGTCATATCCTTACTTCTACTTAGCCACCACATGTCGGAATTTCTTCTAAAGTGTCACGTCTACTTTCTGTGCTATGGTGTGCGGTATTTTTCTTGTCATAGGGCATCTATCCCCAGTAAATCAGCAATTTAAAGCTGTCAGTCTGTTTCATGGTTGCTTAAACATGTGTTACATACTAAACTCAATCTTCAAGCAGCTACCTTCTATCTAGTATATTGTGAGGGTAACATTATTACTGGTAATCTTATTTGTAAATAATTATGATTGAATATAAATTTTTTTTTAATTTTAAGAATATATTTTATTTAATCCAATACACCTAAAACATTACCATTTCAACATATAATCAATTCAAGTTATTAATGAAGTACTTTACATTGAATAGAAATTTTTAAAAAGGAGGCCAGATTACAATTTCATTCTAGTTTTATTGTCTCCAGCATTTTTATTATGTTAATTGACATACTATGAAAAGGGGGAAAAAAAGCAAACAAATGGTCTATTTAAGGTCAGTAGTTACCACTTTTGTCATCTGGACAATAATATGTTTATAGTGCTAATTTAAGTTAACATTGTCATTACACATTAAGTCTAGAGTATGTGTTTCCGCAGTGTCGTATAAACAAAAAAGCATACTCCATTGAACTGATTTATTTAAATTTCTGAAAATGATTTAACATGTTTCACATTTCACTGTCCTAAACACAAGGCTATCTTCTCCTGTCTTATGCTATTTCTTCCTACTTAAATCCTATGAAAACAAATGAAATGATTTAATGAACACTGAATTATGTATACTCTGGTGAAATAATGACATTTGTTTATCATACTTCAAATGAGATTGTTTGAAATATATTGTCTGACCATAAGTCTGTATAGCTTCTTCATGGGATTCAGAAATCACTTGGATTGATTTATCCAGTACCCAAAGTCTAAGTATAATGCTTGCTATTTCTAAGAGAAATGATTGGTTTATCTATTCAGCATCTTCAATATTTAGATTACACATTAACTGCAGCAATGACTTAGTTCTGATTACTAGTTTAGATATTATGTGATCAGAGCTAGACAATCTAGGCAAAATCTAAGACTCAAACCTAAGTAATACTTTCTCCTTGTCCTTTCTGTTTGACAGCATGAGTTCCACATACATTCCAAGAATCACCTGAGCAAAGCAATAATATTATTTTAAGAAAATTCCATTAATACTTTTGTAAACATGCTTCAGTTTTCTTATGACTTTCTGCCTTCTGGTGATCCCTGGTCTCTCTGCATTAGTGTCAGCATATTTATTGTAAAATAACACAAAATAAAGACCAAAGATGTCAAACAATCCTCAAATTGTAGTAACTGAGAAGAATAGCTAGAGTTCAGTGGGAAATGACCTCACAGCTACTTTACTAGTTTCTGACAAATAGCAGTTAGCTCCTGTCAATAGTCTTTCTCATCCCTGGTCACTAACTGAACACTTCCCCTGGAGGCTATTAAACACACCTCTGAAAGAAACAGCACAAATATCTGTTTATGCCATTGATAGCACTAAAGCCAAAAGCAACAGCCAAACCTGACTTTACAACTTGACCAACAAGTAGAGAAACAATTCTAGAGTTT